>JANPWX010000019.1:7525502-7901601 GCA_024734555.1 Trochalopteron elliotii
ATAATAATATATTATATTATATTATATTATATTATATTATATTATATTATATTATATTATATTATATTTTTAATAATATTTCTATATTTTGGTCTTTTCTGGGTGCTCCTAGTTCCCCAATAAACAGATGTCACTGCCAGTGGTAAAAATGCTCTTCCATATCATGTAGATTTTTACTGGAAATTAATCCAGGTTTTTCTAAACTTCTCTCAGCCTAGACTTGTTTCCAACCTCACAAAAAATAGCTTATCCTTACAGCATACTATGCAGTGGTAGATTTAGTTATCTTTTGGTCAGTTATATACTAAAGTAAAACAGTGTTATGACATGGAGATGGTAAAATTTAATGTCTAGTTTGCTATTGAAGATTTCTAGCAAAGGAAACTTTGGCACATCCATTTCCCTTTTCTCACTCTTTTCCCAATGTAATATTTTTCCTTGAAAGATACCTCTCCCCTGCCCAGTGAATCCTAAAGCTTCTGCTTTTATCATACAAGCAGTTGTTTCTTACAAAAGGCTTTTTCTTCATCCTAAAATTAGTGAGGCCTGTGAGGGGGAGGGAGAAAACTTTTATTTGTAAGAAGTAATTTGTTTTTTCTTCTGTGAATGATAATGAAGTGTTGAGGTTTGGGGTGGGAATTATCAAGACATTTTTTCCCAACACTAGTTCCATTGTCAACATCACCCAGTGCTGAAGCTGATTATAGAAGGAGATGGAATTTCTGATGCATTTTCAACCTACTGCATCAATAAAATTTCAGCCAATTCTTTCCCCTAACTTTCCAGCCACCTATAAGAGCCTCACGGCTTTTGTAAATTTGTGTTTTAACCATACTGGGTGGAGAAAGCGACTGCGCTAGGTTTTCCTGTTCTAAGCAGGTTTGAAACCAGTTGGTTTTTAAAGCAAAGAAACCACAATTTTAAAACCAAAGCCATGCTCAACTGGAGAACAAGCACTACTTACGAGTCAATTCCAAGAATGTTTTCACTTTGTGTTACCCGACTGTTGCATAACATTGGGTCAGTTATACTTAGGTTTCCAGAGAATAAGAGTTGTCTGGTTTCATTTATAACAAATACTAAATTTCAAAAGAAAAAAACCCCAAATAATAGATCAAAAAATGAAGCACAACATGTCAGTAGTAGCTGAGTATTCATTGAAAAAATCTAATGACTATCAGAACGTTTTTGTCCAATGTTATCTTTTTTACTTATTCTGGTTGATTAAAATTGTATTTACAAAAAGATGTCCACTTCAAAGGAATTTCCATAAATGGTCCCTTTCTGCAATAATGAGTTTTAACACAACTCTGAAGCCCAGGGCTATGCAAAATGTTGATATTGGACCTCAAAACCAGGAAATGCTTCTCTGATTTCTGTGTTATGACCTGCTTACCTGATTCAGAAAAAAACTGATTAATGATTTGTCCTCACAACAACATTCAATGGAATATCCTGTGTTCAATTACATTTCAAAGGAATCATGTTCAGATCTGAAATCCAAGAGAATGTTATCACAGGCAGCTGGTCTTAAAAACATTTCCCTGTCATTAACTTCTGATTCTTATGTGTCATCAGCAACAGTTTGTCACCCGTTCCATTTTGTCCACAGATACACATTGAGAACCAAATGAAAACAGAACTGTTGAGATATTGAGCAGTCTTGAGTGGTAGCCAACACAGAAAGTAAAAAAGCTCAGGGTTTTATTTTTTAAATGAACTTTTTATCTTCTTTGAATTCTTTGAATTTATGAAGAAATGCTACAGTATTATGACCATGACAAGATTTTTGCATTTCTGCTAATGTGGTTTATCTGCTCTTAGTATTGCACTTGCACAAATTGTCATATCAACCAGGAATAGAAGGCTCACTTAAGAAGATCTTTTTTGCATGAATAAAATATTTACTGTGATTCAGGCTGGTAGGAATAAGGGGGTTTAAAGTTTGCTGTAAAAAACTGAAAGTAAAAGTGAAGATGCTATGAAAACATCTATATATGGACACTGCAATAAAATCTATATACATGGTGCAATTACTGCTAATAGATTAATACTTTCTACAGATACCATGGTCACACTAACACACAGAGGGAAGTGCTAATGTGTCTAAATATATTATTTTAATTAACTACTCACAAACACTGCATGGGTTTCTGACTGGCTCCCAATATCTGCAGTGCATGCATGACCTTTTTAGCAACAGTGATTGCATCTGGGGGAAAAACTGTAATGACAACAGGTTAAATCTGCCTTATAACCCTGGAAAATCCAGAATGCATTCCATGTGTAAATATGCTGGTGGGAAAGGACACCCTTGTATATGCAACAAGTAAGAACATGAAAGACATTGATGAAGCCTTAAATTTGGTTTCTAACCATTATGTGACTGGGAGACTGATCCGAGAACTCAGCAGCTGCAGAGAAATTATTCAATCTTGGGGCATGCCTTCAATAGAGAAGTGACAGTCCTAACCTATGCCTTGATTTTTGCTATTCACACAACCATAGTAAGTCCATGCCCTGAAGTGTTGTAACCAGTCTATAAAATTCTCCTATACAAACACAGCCCCAAAGGAGCAGAAAATGGGCTAATCATTTCTTCATTATCCATGTGAGCAATAACAACACAGGTCATGAGTTAACATTAACTTCTGTGTACACTATGTAAATTAAATCTTTTCTAGCAAAAAAGCCCTGGGCTCTTACAATTACTCCTGATAGCATGTTGTGCTTGACCACCACAGAATGATGTGGGTTGGAAGAGTCTTAAGATTATCTAGTTCTACCTCCCCTGCCATGAGCAGGGACAACTTCCACTAGACCTGATTTCTTAAAACCTCATCCAACCTGGACTTGAACACTTCCAGCAATGGGGCATCCACTGCTTCTCTGGGCATCCTGTTTCTGTATCAACCTCCCACAAAAGCATTTCTTTGTAATATGTAATTGAAACCTACTCTCTTTCAATCTGAAGCCATTCCCCCTTGTTCTATCACCACATGCCCTTGTGAAAAGTCTCACTCCATCTTTCCTGTAGGCTTCCTTCAGGTACTGGAAGGCGACAATTGGGTCACTCCAAGCCTTCTCTTCTCCAGGCTGAGCAATCCCAATTCTCTCAGTCTTTCTTCATAGGAGGGGTGCTCCATCCCTCTAATCATCTTGACAAGGCAGATCCATCTACCCTTCAGTTTGTAGACAAAATACATCATTGTTATTCCCTAGGCTGTGATTTTTCATGTGTGATTTGTATTCTTCCAAGCATTAACAAATTTTTGGGGACTGAGACTGTTTTTCAGTTTTTTTCCTCCAGTGACTGATCCCTGGATAGCCAGAAAGTTTAAGGGTCCCAATTAATTCTAGCAAAAAGAAAAAATGGGAACAAGAACTTCTCCTCTAGCTTAGGGAAAGGTGTTTATTCTATCACAGTGCTGGTGAAAATTCTTTGAAGTATTATATTCTTACTACTGTGGCATAAAACTTGAAAAAAAGGTTCTCCTTACACAGAAAGCTGGCAAAATATTTGTATTTCTTACTGTAGCATGTAAAAAGCTTAAACAAGGACAATAAATTTCCATACTTTCTTTTCAGGTAGATTTCCTCAGTGGGTTCATGGCATCACCCAGACCCAGTAAGCACAGGTACAGAATGGATGTGGAAGTAGAAAAAAACCACATGTATGTATGCAGGTATTTGGCAAGTTTCAGGTCAGTTGGAGGAGACACCAGGCACAAGGTTCCACCAGTGACTCGGAGGCTCTTGAAAACAGGGCACCATGGTATGATGTATTTTCCAACCTCAGCTCAGACCTTCACCTGTTGGTTGCCATGGTACACCTCCAGCTAGCTAACAGGCACAGGAGAGGTGGTGGTGCTTCTGTGCAAATGTGGAAATTCCTAATTCTGGTGGGAGCAGGAGGTAGGAGTCAGCTCAGTCCCTCTGAGGCTTGACAACTGTTGAAGGCAGCCTGAGGCAGGAAGAGACAGGGGCAGTTACTTGACAGGACAAATGAACTGATCAGAAGAAGCATTGATTTCCCTCTGCTGCTCTTACAGATAATGTTTCAGATTTTGTGCAAAGGCTCCCACAGCAGCCAGAACATCTCTCTCTGTACACACACACACACACGCACACACAGAGACACACAGAGTTGTGTACAGAGGCCTGTACAGGAAACACAGCCTGAGACACCCTTTTTGTCTGTGAAAGGAAGTGTTTGAATTGGAAGAAGATTCTTGCAAGGAGAAAACATCAGGGACACATTTATACATAGAAGTAGAAATTGCTCTCTGAACTTCATATAGGAAGGAGTCTGAGAGGCAGATTTTATAAACAGACCCCTTTGGATCTCTGAAGAGAGGATTTGAAAAGTCAAACACAACCAAGACATGCCTATAAAAGTAAAAATTACACTGCCCAGAGCCTTTTAAGCAACAGAGTTATTTCAAACAACAGAATACTATAGCTCTTAGTCTTTCTCTCTCTCTCTCTCTGTGTAGACATACATTGGCAAAACTAACCCCTGAGTAAAGATGCTGTTAGTTTTATCCATTACAGCTGTAAGAGCCATGGCTGAAACTTGTTGATCCTTTCTGCTGAGCATTAAGACAGGGAAGTCAGATGCCCAGAGACAAAAAAAATCTTCCCGTAGTTTAAATAAAGAAGTGAACTGGTTGGGCCAATAATCGTTTGCCTGTCATTTAAGAAGCAGTTTGGGTCACTATTCTTCTATTAGCAGAATAAGTTGAATTGATTTACCTGAAAATGAACTAATTCACCTGAAAGTGAAAAGATTTATATCCAAAATGATGGAATGGACAGTTATTGTAATCTGCATTAGATAGATAAAGGATGCTGGAAGAGTCTGCCCAAGAGGAGAGCAGGAAACCTCAGGACCCATGAGTTATTCCCAGCCACTTTCAGAAAGGTTTCTTTTCACACTCCCTTCAAAGTAAACTGCTTTGCTCTCCTAGCACAGTGGGAACTAGAGATGGCTGCAGGCAAACACAGTCAGCACTGGAGATGTTTCTCCCTGCAGCTGCTGAATCAGGTCCCTTTAACTAGTCAGTCTTGAAACTACATTACATTTTTATTCTGCAAGGCACCTGGAGAGTCTATCCATGAGTGGTGTGCTGCTGTGTCATTACAGCTTCAGCAGTTCAAAGGAGGAGTCATGAGCCAACCAAACACAATGTTTGCAGTTCTTCAGGAGGAACAAAACCACTTTATTTTTTCTTCCTCGCTACCAGTCTTTCAAAGAAAAACAAAATTTACAAGTGCTCCAACACCTTCATTAATTGCTGCCTCTCTTCTATAGACAGCAAGGGTTAAGGATGCATGGCCCTGGCCACTTGGCAGATTTGGCATGCTAGAGCCAACAGCTGGTGGAGGCAGTTAATTAGTCCTTTGCCCTGATCAAAGTTCAGCCTTGATTGGCAGGGAAAAGCAGGCTGCACCAGCCTGCTTCCCTCTTTCAATTAACAAAGGCCTGTGCCATCAGATTACCTTGGCAACATGCCATGGCATCCGTGTCATTTGGCTGCCTGAGCTTCGCCATGGCAACAGGAAAGCTAAACTTGCCAAGGCAGCATCTGGTCTATGGGTGGCAGATTACCTGCCAAATAGATTTACTAGCTGTAAAGTGCTGCTGACTGCCCTGAGAAAGGAGAGGAAGCAGGAAAATCTTGTGACAAAAAGATGATTATCCATTTTAATTTTACTTTCCAAGTACAGGTTTACAGAGGACCAATTGCTGATGTGTGGGTAGGGCATGTCTTTATTCTTTCTGGGCATGAAAACCATTAAATAAATTAGTCTTTATCTTAGCCACAAGGTCTTCTGGGCATTACAGAAGCAAACTTCTTTGTTGAGGGCTAATTTCTATTATGTGGTAACCAGGCTAGTCTTGACAGAACACTGCTGGTTTTTCATTTCATTTTATCGCATCCATTTTGCTGTGTTGACACCAGAGATATCAAATAATCATGGGTGCAATTGCTCATAAACTGCATGGAAAATCAGCTCTGAATGTCAGAATCACATCAAGTTCCAGTGGCCTGTAAAATCAAGGACAGGTGGCACTAGATTTGTAAGCAGTGCCAGACTTTTCGAGTGGACTATCTGAACTCAGTAGAGTTTGAAGCTTCTAGATTCATAGAGGGCAGGGAAACAGAGTGTAGGCAGTGCAGGACTGGCTCCATCTCTACCAAACGACTCCTGAAAGCAAGTCATGCTACAAAGGAAGGCCAGAAAACCAGTGGGCAAATCCCAGAGGTTCCTCTGTTTTGGGAGACAATTCCTTTCTGACTAACCCAGTCAGCCCATTAACACCAAGCTGCTGTGACAAAGATGTGCTAATCAGACTCTCAAGTGGTATTTGAATGGAAATACAATATGACTGCCACTATGCAGCAAGGAGTGAATGAACAAAGTTTTCTTCTAGTCCCTCCAAGGTCGTTGGCCCACAACTGACATTTCTGTGAATCAACAAATGTGACTGAGGAAAATAATTTCCATCTTACTTCAGCTCTTCTTACAAACCTAAGCATCTTTTCATAAAGTACTCACTCCAGGATGTCCCTATCCCAGTTACTGCCCCTGTGAAATTTACACACCGGACTCTGGAACTAGCTTAGCTGGGTAGAGCATGGTGCTAATCACACCAAGGCTGTGGCCTGTGGGTTTAACGCCCTTCTGGGCCATTCACCTTAAGAGTGAATGGACTTGATGATCCTCCAGTGTCCCTTCCAGCTCAGAAAATCCTGTGAAGGAAGCAGTACAAAGAGTGATGGTAGCTGCAAATGGAGCAAGCAGAGAGTGAATCTGCTGCTGCAGGGGGAAAGTTTGTTTCAGGTTGGAAAGGAAGGTTGGACACCAATGCTTCACACACTCAGCAAAAAGCGCCATAACATTATTTTGGTCGTCAGTGGTCTAGATTCTTCTCTTCCCTTAGGTCTGAGTTTCTAAGACCTAAGGGATACATTTGGGAGAGTGTGTGTGCACGTGTCTCTCAGACTTATACAGAACTATGTGTGCTGAGAGAGCAAAATCAATACCTAAATGTGGAAAAATAAATTGGACAGCTAGGACATGCTTGAAAGGCTCTTGGCAGAAGAACAGCCTCGCAGATCAGAATACAAATAACTTGAAAGTTCATCATTTGGTATCTTTGTCTGAAGGTAATGGACAACACCACTGTGAATGTGGGTCATCCTTATTCATGGAGAGGTGAAGATACTAAGAACAGAATGACCTCCCCATATTCACAGAAGTTTCACGAGAGTGAGTGCTCTCTTTCAGCTCTGCATACTATTAATTTTACTCTCTTCCATCCATTCTGGTTCTCCTGTTCCTAATGCAAACATTATTTCAGTAGAGATCAGAGACAAGCCAAATCCTGCAGCTCCTCTGTAGATGACACAAGGAGAGGGTCCATATTGACCTGCTGCTGCACCAGTTGAGGCAAATTTTGATGTTGAGATCATGTGAGAGACCAGGACAGGGCTGGGGAGGACTAACAAAGGGAAGCAGAGGGGCTTCAATGTCCCTGTGAGGGATCAGTGGCTCCAGAACCAGAGGGATCAGCTGCGTCCGTCAAGGATAGAAAAATACAGCCCCCAAGGAGAGCTGGGCCTCCTAGGGTGGAGGTCTGGGGCTTCCACAAGTCTTTATCACTGCGTGCTTTGGGGACATGTTGAGGGATGTGGCCTTCTCGAGGACCCCAGTCCCCAAGAAGCCTCTAACATGGCCAGCCAAACCTCTGACACTGTGACTGTGTCTCTAAGTGAACATTCTCCCCACAGTCAACGACATTTTTCACCTTTTATTGAATCAGCTGCTCCCAAATAGAAGTGAATTGACTGTGGTTTGTACATGACTAGCTGCCCCATGAAGTGACAAGATGACAGAGGTTTCGTCCTTCACTTCACCACACTGATGTATCCCTCAACCAGACTTCTTGAGTTTTCCCTGCCCTGCCAAGATGAAGAAAGTAAAGAGTCCTTCCAAAGAAAGACTCCTGTCATTTTATATCATATGTTGTCAAAAGTCAGGAAATAATCACACTGATGAAAAACCTTCTGTCTCCAGTCTCTAGTATATTCATGACTCCTTTCCAGATCCCAGACTTTTACCATGTCAGTATTTCTGTAGGCAAAAGGCATCTGAGCATACATTTTTTTTCCTCTCTTCAGTAGTGGTCAAAAAGAAATTCAGTAAAGGAAAAAAACCCAGTAATTTCCCCCCTGTCTTTTAGCTAATGGGTGTTACACTACAAACTGGAGGTTGGATAGTTACTAAAACACCTTGAGGGTGCTGAGCAGACCCACTGAGATTTTTGGCCTTTTCTCAAACTATTACAGACTCCAGAAGTTGTGGGTGCCCCATGCAAGGTGGGATGCCTGAGAAGCAAGGTGGGAAGTGCCAACACCCAAAAACAACATACTGGTCCTTATTTTGGAAAGAAGACAAATAATGGTAATGGCTAAATCAGAACTGAGTTCTTTCTGGATCACTCAGATTCAGACACTCAGGATCAGTGGCTGATCCATAACCTGTTGTGGTCTTTAAGAGGAGAATTCTATTAATTTCTGTAGCCCTGGGCTTGTGCCCTGAGAGTCAAGTTCCACCACACGCACGAGTTCTGTAAAGCACTAATTAGTAGGTCATTGTTTGAACTCTTAGTTCAGTGTCAGGGTGTAAAAATTAGCAGATAGCTTTGTATCTTCCAGAAATATGTGTTGTTATCCTGCATGATGGAGAGCTGCTCGGTTTAGCCCTAACACGATAGCTTTACTAGGATGGAGTAAAAGAGAAAGGAACTACAACTGTATATCTTTATCTTGTTTGCTTCTCTGTGTGACCTACCTGTACCCATAGCAATTTTGAGAAAAAATGAGAGAAGGAAGCACGCAGACTTCTGATACTGTCATCTCTCTGTGATCAGAAGGAATGTGTGCATTGAATATGTGCTTCAGAAGAGTGGAACTGATCTGAAACTCTGTCACCGCATTTATACAGCTGGGCCACCCTAACAAATCCTAATAAATCCTTCTGGCTTAATTGCTAAGCTCTCTGGGGCATGGAGACATGGACAAAACAGCATGCTAAATGGCCTTCAGGATGTCAGGAAGTCTAAGCAACTGACACCAAGTATTCATTATCACAGAAGCATTTTTATTGGAGGTTTGAATGTGTTATACTTTATAAGAAAGGCTTCACTGGGATGAAGGAATTGTTTCATTACTTCTGGGGTTGAAGAGTCACCACACTGGAGTCAGCAGAATTCACAAGGGAAATTTTTCATGAGTATTGGAAGTGTTTTCATATGTGAAATTGAACCTTTTGCACAGCCAGAGAAGACTATTTTAGTTCAAATGGTGATACTGCCTCTTATGTGTTTGAAGGAATTTTGAAGATCAAGCCATTTCCCCATGCTGAAAACTAACTCAGCAACCCAATGTGTTGTCTCATGTTAGGATTTCAGATTAAGTAATCCTCTTTTATAATGCAGGTTGTTTTTTGCAAGAGGATATCTTGGACGCCATCCCCACTGTTGTCAAAGTTTAATCCAGAAGTAGGTCAAATCCAGATGGTGAGTCAGGAAATGCTAATGTTTAATTATTAGGCTATTTTTAGAAGGTTCAGCATGTTATATATCCAGGAAGTGAAGTGGAGCAGAAAGTAAAATCCAAGCTAGACGATTCCCTCTTCTTGAGATAGGGAGATGAGTTATGCATCATTGACACTATTAATGAAAAATAAATTGTGACAGTTCTAGGTCTAAAAGCTGTGTTTCAACACAGAGCATCTACCCCAGAAAGCAGCACTTCTTGTTTACTTATGTCATGTTTCCTGAATCCCAACAAGTAACAGAAGTTTTCAGTCAGTCCTTCAGTTACCATTCTGTGTCCTCCTTCCTCCCATAATTAGGACACTGGAAATACCAGTTATTTTAACCTTCAGACAGTTCTTGGGAATATTTCCTTTGTGACTGAGACTGTATGAGTAGAAAAACTTGAATTTTTGAGGGCATTTACTAATTTCTGGTAATAGGTAAAATGATGTAAATAAGCATCAAGTACCCTTACTTCAGATTTCTCTTATGTGTTACAAGCTCTAAACAGAATCATCCTGAGGCTGAGACTAGGCAGCAATTACTTTAGTGATTGGTGCTGAGATATTTCACACAACAACACGTAGATGTATTTGAAAGTCTGGAGCAACAGACCTATATTTACTGGAACTACAACTCCTGATCATGGCTCATTTCTATCTAGTGTATGTGGATCTGGTTCTAGGCTCTGCTACATATTTCTTGAGTGCGACCTTGAGCAAATCATCTGCATTCTCTGCCCATCATGTGTAACATAAAGAAAACAATAGCCTGTACCTCATACCTGTCTTTTAATGTTTATATGTGCAGCATCTGGACATAGAATTCTGCTCCTGTTTGATACTCCTCAGTGCTACTATAAAAATAAGAATACTTATTTTCTGAAAATAAAATAAAATACAGTAAAACAAAATACAGTAAAATACAATAAAGTAAAATAAAATATAAGGATTCCTTACCCTTTTCTCTGCATATTACTTGTGAATCCAAGCAAAGTACAACCATTACTGATTTTTCCATGTAAATGGAAACCTCCATTCAAATTAAATCTTTATGCAGTTATCAAGAAAGGAGAACAACATAAACCAAGTATAATGCAAACAGTAGAACAGACTGCAATGAATAATCCAACCATCCCAGCTTTCCTGTCTTCTGCCTCCATCCTATCCCTGGAATAATTACAGAGTTTTTCTTAGGCTGAAAAAATGCTCATCTTGCAGTTGCATGCATATCGTGTTGGATTTCAGTTTTATTTTTAGTCAAGTGGAGTTGCTGCCCCTTGTCAGTTTATTGTGTTGTGTTAGCAGGGACATTTAAACAGAACAGAGTTTTGCTGGAGCTCCAGTGGGCTCTTGCATATAAAATCAAAGTTCTCCTGCTTGCTTCATGTTCTCATTCATTCAGAGTCTCAGAGCCTGCCAGCTCTGTGGGCAAGCAGCCAGTTTTGCATTTACTACACAGTTTTGTGTTGGCTGCCAGTCACAAAGGCTGGTGATAAATGGATTCAGCAGCACCTATTAGGATTAACTGAAGGCTTAAATTCATTTTGAACCCTCTTACTGCCAAAATTAATTATACTAAAATTAATTATGCTATGTTATCCACTGAAGAACAGGCCAAGGTGAGGAAAATACCCACCTTCATGTTTACTGCGGCCTGTAGCTGAAGTAACCAGTGGAATATATAGAACAGAATCCATCATGCTCACTAGACTCATAAAGCTTTTTGTACTGCTTGCTTTCCGCCGTCTTCAGGTTTTATTCTTAGAGACCTTGTTCTACATGCTGGCCACAGTGATTCAGGTCTGTCAGAGCAGCACCTGTATGGTGATCTGCAAAACAGCTTGGGCAGAAGGACTATTACCCTCATATTTTAGCAAAATCATCAGCTCAGTTGGAATCCCAGTTACTGTATGGTATGTATTTCATGGTGTGGCATTTGGAAGAAATATGTTAATAGAAAATCCAGTGACTTGATTGCTTTGCAAACCAATGAGGTTCTGTCCAGCTGACCTCTTGTTTGCAGTAATTCAGTCTGGCCTTGTGTTGAAGAGAAGCTGCTAAAAACCAGTGTAACACCAGATGGAAGCCCTGAAACTTTCTACTGTCAAAACATCAGGAACAGTAGAACCCACCATGAAGGCACTGGGACGGTGAATTTAGTTAAGTTCTGCCACGTGCATGCAATGTCATGGCTTGCACTTAAGAACAACACCATTGGATGACAGCTCCCTTTTGAAATTAGGCATTGGTGTGAGTTATATTGGCAGAATCTGTTCTATCTACACAACAGGAAGCAGGTTCAACACTGATAAAAAAACAACAAAATCACAATGTCTCAGTATATGACTTCCTACAGTTTGTGTCCTCTTCTGTAGTCTGATAGAGTGTGAGGCCCATCTACAGCATAAAATCAATCAAATTTCCTTCATCAGAAAGTTACTCCTCTAGCTGAAGGGAGAAGTATTGTTTAAAATATGGAGGAAAGAAAGGACAAAATGTAAAAAAAAGCTGTTTAATAAAAGTATTGATTAAAAAGTCGTGAAATATCATCTTTGCTCCATAGTCTAATCCAGGCAAGGAATTTGTGTATTTTGAACTATTTCAGGGAAGGGCCTGACTGATTTATCATTTCCACAGGTTCATCTATAGTACCTACTGTAACAAAAAAAATCAGCTCTTAAAAACTCCATTCAGTAGTTTGCATTGAAGGCTATCTTACTTCGGTCATTTCAGATCAAACACTGCTCTGCTCATTCTGGTTCAAGTTACAAACAAATCTGTATTTCTCTTTACTACTGTCTGCCTGCCCTTAACTTGCAGAGAAAAATCTTGCTTGTCTCTCCTGTGGAAAAACGTGGTTATTGGTAGATATTTAGACTTACTTGCCTTTTGAAAATCAAATTATAATGCTTTGCCATGTACAGGGCTAGCTGTGTATTTCTTGGAATGTTGCTAAAGAGCATGTTTTCACTGAGGAATATTTTTTTGTTATAAAGGTAGATTTAAAAATAGCCAAAGCTAGGTTGATTTGGTTTTTTTCCTTCTTTTGAGTAATTATGTGTTTTACTGACAGAGAAAACATTCCAGATGGGTAAAATACTGGTAAACCAGCTTCAGGCCAGGAGCTTGAGACATATATCAGAAACATTAAAGTCAAAATTGCATTAACCACTGGTTCCCTCTCTCTTCAACAAGCAGACATACGTGCCTTTGGAGTTATTCAGTCCAGTTATGATTTGAATCTTTATAGGGAGTGTAGAATGGACTAAATTCTTAGTTTATGGCACCTCCTTACCAGAATTCTCCAGAGTAACTCATGAATCACTTCATAATACTCCGAGTCTTGGAAGAAATTCTTATAATCAGTAGAGTTACATTGGACATTAATAGCATAAGATTTGCATATTCTCCTTTGTCTTCTTCTCACTCTTTTTCGTTACACTACTGACCAATTTTTCATGCCCTTCCTGAAAGTGTGCATATCCACCTATTTGTACAGAACCTGGAAGCAGAATACTGATGTGGGTGCACCGTTAGGTCTGACTCACAAGCACATTTTTAAATTCTTGTGACATTCTACTTCTTCCATCCATCTGCAAGTGTTCTGAAGTTTGTTTACAGATTTCAGCTAGAGACTAGAATGTCTTGACAAGGTGGTTTGAATGTGAAATTGTACAGTACCTTGGAAGCTTGGGTAGTTTAATTCCAGATGAGAAGGTCAAGATGGCGGCTTCTGAAAAAGAAAACAGGAATTAGCCACCTGCTACGCCAAGGATTCCAGGGAAGATGACCACCCAAGACAGTGCAGCACAAGGCATAGGAATGGATTACATGGCCCAGAAGAAGACACTAAATATCAATAGGACTGGGATTCCTGGGTGATATTTCTTGCTGCAAGGAGTGCAATTCTTCGAAGTGTCATTGCTGCGAAACCTCAACATCTAAACAAGGCTGCAGGGTCAACACATAAATGTCCTGGAATCTGACCCAGTTCAGAACAAAGAAACTCTCTGTAATATTAACAGGATCTAACTGAACCTCTTGGCTGTTACACAAAGCGATTAACGATGTAACAAGCAATCATGTCTGATGTTCAGTTAGCAAGAAAATAAACATGATAAAATATGTCCGTAACATTTTGAATCAAAACCTCATAGAGAGTTACCATGTGCTCTTACATCTTCCTCTGTGCAAATAATGCACCGTTAGCAAAGTATTATCCATGTGTTTTACACCACTGTCTAATTGCATGGAAGGCAGTTAAGAAGATCAAAGAGCTCTATTAACAACAGATAACCACAGAACAAATATGATTAAAGTAATTACAGAAGGAAGTAATCTGCTAATTCTTAATGATTCTGAGGAGTCAGAGGGGAGCTCTTGAAGTGATTCTCCTCACTGGAAATCAGGGTGTTACTGCAATGGGCTGATATGATATTTTGGGTTTCAAAGTGTGAGCCATTTTCCTATATGTGTTTTCTCTTATGCCTTCCCTTAAGCTTCATACTCAGTTGTGACATGATTCAGAAGTGGAAACATCTTTACCACAACAGTTATCAATCTTTATTTTCTTCCCCTCCCTCACCCCATCTTTTGGCCCCTGGCAAAATTTTCCAGACCTCTGATTTCTAACCAGGACTTTACCTTCTAGATAACCTCTGGAAACAAATGTACGCAATTTTCCTCACACTTCCTTTCCCCGCACATCCTTTCTATCTTATCAACTAGGACTAGAGATGATTTTTCACTCCTTCCACTCTTCCCCCTCTCACTCTGCCCTAAAACCTCCTCCCTTTCTTACCTCATCTTTTCTCTTCAGACAACCTACCAGCATTGAAACTAACAAGCTTTTCTTTTTTTGTTCTTCTTCAGTAGACAACTGAGCAGTTAATTTAGAATTAAAGAGAGATACATATATATTTATCTATACTGTTAGGGGGTTTGGAAGTCTTCCTGAGAACAGAACCTTTTAAATGTGCATCTTCTGTGTTTCCCCTCTTTTCTCCCTTCCCCAGACGTTGTTACTCTTCTGCTCTTTCCTGTCTTCACTGGCACCAAAATATGCTTGGCCTTGGTGTCTTCAAGCACTGAAATGCAAGTGCCTCTACAAACCATTGTTGGACATTACACAGCATCTAATAGTGTCTGAAGCTTCACTGTATCACTTTGCTCTTGACATTAAGGATCACAACTAGAACCAATGGAAAACCTCACTGAACCTTTCATGGTCTGAAACTAGCACATTTTGTTCAGCTATAATCAACACATTTATTCAAAACTCATGTTTTACCTTCAGAAATGCACCGTGCACACACAGAAACAATATTTTCTCTAAATTTATCTAATCCTTGCTCTCCAACTTCTTTTGTTTTTTATTCTCTCCTCTTCAGATGCCACTTAAAAATTTCATTTCCTAGAATCTTGAATCACCAAAGAATTTCTTCACCAGGCCTGAGATCTTGTCTCTGCTACAGGAAACAGACCAGTGTTATCCCAGTGTGAACACTACCTTTATCAAGACTAATGTCAGAAAGCTAAAAATAACAGAGGCCAGTTTCCTACATTTGTATTAACACTTCAGTAAAATACCTGTTTTTTCCAAATTTGCTTACATGCCCAGCAAGTCCAGCTCCTTTGAAAAAAACATGGCCAATTATGATGTCTTCCCAGAAACCAGTAGTAAGGAAACTGTTTTGTTGAAAAGAGAGTAAGAAATCAGAAAAATTCATGTCATGCTTAAGCACGTCCATCTAAGAGCATAAATACACAGGGAAGGAGAAACTGGTGCAGCGTGAATTACTATCCTCCCATGACATCTTGCTGAATGCTCTGCGTCGACCAATGATGGCCATGTAAATGAAAAATACCCTGGATCTTTTATAAGGAAAACTTAAAATATCATTTTTGCTTTTAATTTTGTTGGATTTTCCTTTACTCTTGATTGACTCACCTTTTCTTTCTTTTTTTTTTTAAGATCCCCCTGGAGGTTAATTCAGTGTCTTTTGGTAATCAAGTATTCAAATTTGATAAAGATAACAGTGGTTTTTCTCTGTTCTTAATTTCTGAGGTGTCCAGCTTTGTTACATTATCTGATCTTTGAAGTTAGAGCTTTCTCCCCCTCCTAATAGGACAGACATCAGATTGTCTTCTCTAGAGTGTCTTCTTAAGGGTGGACAGCAAGGTAAAATATACACTTCTCATAGTCATAAATGAACAAAACACATTCCTGAGACAATATTGTCTCCTGATTTTCACCCCAGTTGGCAACTAGACACTTCTTGCTGCCTTTTAGATGAACTATTGCTGTCACAGCACTTGCACGAAGACCCAGGACTGCAGGAGTAAATTTCTAAAGGGATGTGGGGGATAATAGTTTCCAGGAAAGGACAATTGCCAGGATCATCCCTAATTGATTAGCTGTTGCATAATCTTGTCATATTCACCCTGTGCCTTCAGGGCTTTTGATCTGCAGGGTGCTCTGGGAGAAAGCTTCTCATTACAGAGTCACTTCATTAAGAAGTTTTGCTTTAAGTAGGCTGGGCAGTGTTGTGCTGGACAAGGTGTTTTACAGTAGTAGGCAAGGTTCTTTATTGAGGGCTAATGAACTTGTACAAACAAAATTGTCTGTGCAACTCGATGAAGAAAGCCTGCCCATTGCTCATGTGGGGTATATTTACCAGGCTATTTCAGGCTCTGAATCAGGCCATTAACGTGACTGTGCATTAGAATACCTCAAGTCAAGGCCTTTGTCCTCCAAACGGAAAGGGGGAAGTGCTTCCAGAGGGCAATTCAAAGCACTTGCTTTGGTTACCTGTAAGCTGTCATTGTAAGCAGTGTGAACCCTTCTCCTCCATCCATATGGATTTTGCAAAATTTAGCAAAAGTCTCCGTAGATTCTGACAAAGATGGCAGGAAGAAGCTCAGCCATCTGCTAGGAGGTAAGACCACACACAACCTGACCAATTTTCTTAGAGAGTGCCCTCCGTCATGGGTGTGTGTGGAACATGATAGGTTCCTACTACCAGAGGACATTAGGACTACTGTGCTTACAGAATCATAGAGTTCCTGAGGCGGGAAGAGATCCATTAAGATCAAATCCCTGCAGGGCTGCCTCATATTTACTTCCATTTTCTGTTTGATAGTCCCTTGAGTAAATCTAATGGCACTAAACAGACAATTATGTTTTTGCCGGGTCAGGTTCTTAAAATCTGCATGCAGTGTCCAAAGTAGTTTTTTTAGGAAAGGGGATGAACTTGACTGAGAGGGAGAGAGGATAGGAGAGGGAAAATGGGAAGTTGTGACTATACATTTCACTCCTATTTTCTAATAAAACTAACTAGCAAGTAAGCTTTAGGAATGAAATTACTACAGATATTCTCTCACTGCTTAACTCTCTACTTCAGCTTTCTACTGACTTTCCAGGATGCTTTTAGGTAGTTGCTTAACTAAGTTTAGAAAAGACAGATTGCTACAGCTGTGCTGCTTAGTCTGTGGCTTTCCTCCCCAGTTTTTCTCCACAAAGGTGAGTATTGTTAACTTTGCTTATAATTTTAAATTTTAACTTTTTTTTTCAGAATGCATGTTCTCACATTCCCCATGCCATGTAGCTTGAGTAGGAAAATGGTGCACTCCTTTTCCATTCCTTCATGTGTTGTGCTTTGGCTGTATTTCTGTGCAAAGCTGTGAAAGTGTGGGTGGTGAGAGGAGATGTTTTAACTGAGATTTTTAATATTTATTTTTTATAAGAGGTTTTATTCTTGTTTAATTTAAAGTAAGTGGAAGCTAATAGATCAACCAAACCTAAAGATCCCAGTGCCAAATAAAACATACAAAGCTTGAAGTTAATAGCTATTTTTATAGAACATGTTGCTACTAAAAGAAGTAGTGGATCCTTTCAGCTAATTCTCTAACCTTTATTTTAGGCATGTAAATAAGATTCCTCATTTTGAAGCAATGTTTAGCCTTCAGCAAATTTCCTTCAAGCCATTGAGACCTGATAGGTGATTAGCATGTAGAATGAACAGGTGATTTATTCAGGTGCTTGAAACCATAATCCTGCAAAGATTTATTGTTTGAAAATCAAGTTTAAGACTTCACTGTGCATTCTGAAGCCTAGTTTCTAAGTTCTTGCTTTCACTGTGTTGGTGTTTTGATTAACCAATGGATTTAACTTACCTTTACTGCCAGTTTGCAACATTTAACGTACATAAGATAGTCCCTAATAAATAGCTGCAGTTTTATTAGCTGAATAGTTAGAAGGACATGACTGATAAGTAAGGTGTCACATAAATCAGAACCAAAAATGACCAACTTTGGAGGCCAAACATAGTAAAGCCTTAAATCTCTGCATCTTCCATAGGTTTATTTATAAATCAATACACAAGTCACAGCTGGGAAGTTAGATTCAAGAGTAATTAACTTTAGATCAAACTGTCTTGATGCACTGTAAAACAGCCAGAACTTTGTGAACATAATTAACCTGTACGTTGTTTTGTATTCTGTTACAGCATGGACTGGTTTGAAGAGAGGTTTTCTTCATGCAAGAACTTGTCACTTATATCAGAGTGGAGAAGTAACACAACAATCGAGGGTAACTGCATAATGAACATAGAAATGTGACCATATCTCTAAATAGTTATACAGCAATATTATCCATTTTTCTACTAGAAATTTTTCTTTCACTTCCATATGTGTTTTTCTGAATGTGACCAACAAAGAAGAAATTCTTGGTACAAAGAATATTTTGTGATATTTTCTGTGGCTGTTCTTTTCTTGCTGTTGATCTCTTTCCTTCACAACCCCCACTTTAAAAACTGAATGTCTAGCTGAATGTATATATATATATATGTATATATATTTTTAAAAGTGGCATATAAAGGGGGAAATTGAATTTTTTGCATGCCAGAATCCAGGTGCCTTAGTGGGAAACTGAAACAGGTTCAATCAAATTAAACCTAGTTTGATTATTATCTTTAAAAAGTGGGAAAATATTCTTGTCAGCTGGTGGAGAAATACTGAGATAAAGCAAACACAAAGCTAATTTTCTAGGTATTGTGAGTATCCAGAATTTCAAAAGAAGTAAATATGTAGATGAATACCTCAAAGTGAATCCTTTTTTGCCTTTCCTATCATCACACACAAAAGCTTGGACAAAAGAAGATATGTTGAAAGCTATGCCTACATTTTACATTCTGGAATTATATTTTCCTGCAGGTATAAAATCATATTACCAGAGTTGGAGATGAAGTCTTAATTTCACTTTCTGCTGGTTGTACTTCAAAATTTACTTAGAGCTTTTTGTGCTTAGCAGCTCTTCATGACAACTAAAATGCTTCCTCCTAGCTGTATTTTCCTGTTTTCTTAAGGAAAAGCCCCAACCAAACAAAAACAACAACAATAACAAAAAAACACAAACAAAGAAAATCTTACACCCTCAAATTCCAACAGAAGTCAACTCCATGATTTTAAAGAGTAATATGTTTTCTAGCATAAAGGTCTTAGCTTGTTTGGTAAGGAAATGCACAGGGCAGTTGTGTGCTTGCAGTACTCATTAGAACAAGCCAAGCTACTGTGAGTATCCCTCAGCTCTTTCTGGAATTCATGGAAAATATGCTAAATTTATATTCTCTGTGATTTAGTATTACCATTTCCTTCATACAGCATTCTCACACAAAAAAGGCCTTGCACTGATGCTGTAAGAGCACTCCTTACAGACCACATCTCAAAATAACAATAATGAGTGAGTGAATCCAGGTAGGGGAACATCACTCACTGCTGTTTCCCCTAAGACATGTCTGATACATTTTCTGTGTGCTCCAGAGCTAAAAGGGGAAAGCAGTTCAGGATCTGCATGAGTTCTAAATGTAACTCACTCAACTGGTGTAGAAACTCCAAGGTAGGGGCCAACAAGTGCAGCAGGCAGAGAAATTAAGTATCCTGAATTGCTATTTCTACCAAGTTCTGGGGAATTATCTCTCTGCCTATGGAAATTATTTAAACTGGGACTCAAGGCAGAAAAGATGCTTTTCCAATAATCATGTGGTTTCCTTTCTAAGGAGCACAGGTTTTGTTCTGAGGCACATTGAATGAAATTTAACAATTTGGGCCGTCTCCCCAAAGGTGAATATTTATTCACCCATCAGGACTTGATGCTGTTTAGTGAGGTCTGTCATAATGCACTTGTGGATCTGGGACAGGCATCCTGGATGGTAAATTTGTAGTTTAGTTTGTCATTCATGAATGTTTGTTCTTCAAGTGAAAGTTGAAGTAGGTGGAAGGGCTGCATAACAGCAGCCTCATGGTGTCTCTATTTGCTGTATGTCCTTACTTGTGCTTCCTGAGATATTTACCACGTTAAGAGTTAACAGACACTCTAAATAAATGCCAGTTAACAGTGGGAATTTCTGAGAGCAGTGACAAAATTGAGAGAGCATGACCCTTGAGCTCGGGTGATGTGGAGTGCTGGGAATTTTAAGTTTAGATAGTCAGGGTTATTTTTCAGTAATGTTCCATTTTCCAGAGAAGTAAAGTCCTTTAAAAAGATTCACACTTTGGCTCATAAAGAACTTTCTCCCTGTTGCATCATTGCAGTACTTGGATATAAGTACTTAAATCTTCAGGCAGGCAATAAGTGCGTTTTATATTTTGGAAAAACAGTGTTGAATGTTTTTGGAAAGATAGCATTAAATGTTCTAAATCAAAGCTGCTTACTCTATGCTCAAGACAAGAGAGCAAGACTGGTAGTTCCCAATGTTAAAGTTAATTGCAGTGGAGGAAACTTCTCTTGGTCAATAAGGTGGTAGGATAAAATGCAGGATACAGATGGGGCGATGGCATTACACGATAGACAGAGGAGAAAATATAAGAAATGTTTTGGTATTCAGTCCAGACGGCACAGTCAGAACATGTCCTCCCCATCAGTTGACAGAGCTTCTGAATAAAGTGTCCTGTTGCATCAGAACATGCTGAAGAACATTGTCTGCTGAAACATGTTAGTGATTGCATGGATGGAAGAGGGCTCATGGGACTGAATTCACATGCTGCTAATGAAGGAGTGACATCACTGGAGTAAAAAATAAGTATATTTGCCACGTGTTTTTCCATGACTGAGAATGTAACATAGTTTTGTGACAATTATTATCCAAGACTTACCCACAGCATGGCACATGAAGCATAATGAGCATTAGCCATCTGGAACACTATTAGTTATTTTTTTGTTAAGTTCATTGATGTTACAGCATAGTAATCTTCCAGCTTCCTGCAACAAATCTTAGCCCACTGTAGAAGACTGAAATGTCTCCTGAAGACCACTTTTTCAAAAGCTTCAAATAGTATTCAGCACTTTTATTGCTAAGGGAAGGGAAATATAAGGTGGGACATTGAGAAACAAAAGCATTCTGGTCCAATGAATGCTTTTAAAAAAACAGTCCTGAAAGGTGAATGAACTATGGTTTAGTTGATGGCAGGAAGTTATGGATTATCATCCCAATTCCATTTTTCTGTTGCTACAATACTTGGTAGAAATTTTTGTCAGAAAGGAAGCAACAGTCTTAGGAGGTTAATGTTTAATTTAAATTGATGACCTTGTCTTAACCTGACGACAGTATCTGCCTCTGATAACTAAATGGAGAATATTAGAACTCATCTTTGTATCAGTTGAGACAGAAAAAAACAAGTATAAGTGGGCAGTCATCCTAACAGTTACTGGTGTAGCGTTCTGGCATTAGATTTCCTCAAATGGAGATGAATTGTTTTATTCTTGAAGCCTCAAGATTGTTATAGTTGAACAATGGATAATGATGTTAAATGCAATCTTTGTTTAAACAGTCTCTAGGGACACTAAGAGACACAAATAACTGTTAAAAAATGGAATTACACTTCAGAAATTGTAGACTAGGAGAAAAAAATTCTGTCTCAGGATATCTACATGCTGGTTTGGCTGTCTTCCTATTCCACATGAACCATATACATCCAGGAAATTTCAGCTTCTTCCACAAGACACACCATTTTTAGGCTTGTTTTCATTTGTGCATTATTTAAAGAAATATTGAAATTATAATTTAAATTATCAATCTTTTTTTTCTTTTACATGCTCACATATACATAGATGAACTGTGCAAATAATAGAGCCTTCAATTCTCCAACTGCATTAACAATTGTTTTTGATGCTGGCAAGCACTTTTCACTGTCAAACAATAAAAAATATCAATTTCTCAAAATTTTGTTTTTATGACAAAAATTGGTCATTTAGTTCACTATTCAAATAATATTTTGATACTTTCTATATTTTTTAAATTACTGAGGCTAAACAATTAACTCTCCATTTTCTTTGCAAAGCAGCAGGTCAGCCCCAAAAGCTGCCTAGAAATTGATGTATATAAATCATATCTTTAGTCTATATGGTGCTTATTTCTTTACCCAGACTACACAAGTTAACTACACAAAGAGTGTGTCACCCAAGATAAAACACGCCAGAATTTGCTGCTAATTGTTGTTGCTTTCAAGCCATGTTCTATAGCACCCACTCCCTGAAAATAGAGTTTGCTAGAGCGAGTAATAGGATGTGAAATTCAGCCTGGGTGAAACAAGAAGTTTCAGCTTTCCTTGTCTTCTCTCTGCTGGCAGGTCTTGCTCTGGAGTATCCCGGGAATGTTGCTGTGGGACATTTTTAGCCTTTTGCCAGCTGAATGATAATTGTTTCCTATCTCTGAGTCTTGAGTTCCATGCATCCCTCCTCCTCCCCCATGCCCTGGACTGAAGCTCTGAGCTTCCTGTGAGGTCTCTGCAACGGCCCCAAGGGCCTCTTCTGCTACCATATGTATGTAATCACAAACTGAAAACTTCTCTGTTTCTTAAAACACAGGGCTGCCATGTGAGATAACTATCTACAGATAGGAGCCTCACACTGAAAAGCCTTTAGATCCACCCCTCTGCTGAGTTTTTTTAAATTGTCCTTTCACAGCTGCTTTTTTTTTTTTTGTCACATATATTGGTATTAACATAAAGAATTAGCAACATTGATTAATTAATTAATTCTATCAGGACACAGTTCCACCTTAAGAACTTAGCAGCATGCCAGACCTTCTCCATACCAAGAAACACACTGCAATGTGTAACCAAAATCAATTTAACTGCCCAGCTGCAAGCCAGGAGAAGCCACTTAAACTGATAGGCAGAATCTAAATTATTTTCAGTCTATATTATTTATACTCACCTGAATTTGTATGAATGTATTTGAAGTGCAAGGACCTCAGAGCTCTAAGAGCTCTGAACCATAAGCAGTGGAATTCTGGGACCAACTCAATGGCATGTGGTTATTTTAAGGGCCTTCTGGAACCCTGCATCCAAATGCAAGGGTGTTTTTGTTGCTCATGAAGCAGTTGCAGATCCACTGTGTTTAGTAGACTGATGCTGGGAAATGGACAGAAAAAGAATTAAATTTCCATTAATTCAAGCTAAAAAAAAAAAAGAAAAATCTGAAATAAAACCTGTGATGATTCATTTGCTTCAAGGAAAGCTGAAACTCACTGCAATGGAGTTGTAGCCCCATAGGAGAATCTCTTCAACTGGGTGCAAATTTTTCTTTCATACAGTAGTTAAAACCAACTCTCTCAACTGAACTGAGAGGAAGAAATTAATTTTAAGTCTGGCCAAATAAATGCCAATTTTTTACTTATACAAGACCTGGGTTGTATTCTATAATTTCTTGTCTTAGTTAAGTGGTGTCTCAAGATAATAATAACAGCAACAATAATTACAATGATCCTTTTCTCAAAATTTTTGCCATTTAATGAAGCAACAGTCGTTTGCTTACAACTTTTACATATGTATCAATGTAATGCAGCCAGTCTATGTAAAGCTATGGCCTATTCATTCTAATAAACCCAGAGTAAGTTACTTCAAATAAAAAGTATAATCTACATATTATATAAGCCAGTGCTAAGAATGTTACATCAACTATCCCCCTAATCTAGGAACATTTCAGGATTCCATCTTGGAAAAAAGGAATGTAGTTGAGAGGACAACATTGTTCCTAGAAAATGGAGATCACAGCATTAATTAATCCCTGAGCCAGAATAGGTTGCCTTTGTGAGGGTCCTGTAACTTGGCTTGAGCCAGATTTCAAATTGCCTCAGCTTCCCATTCTTCTTTAGTCAAGTTCTTGTAAACTAGAGTAAGGAGGGTGAGGGGGTGGTGGTGTTTGGTTTTGTTTGTTTGCTTCCTCTACAAAGTGAGTGACTCTCAATTAAGAACTTACGTAAGGTTCACATTTTAAAGCATGCTCAACACTCCCACTGCGACTCTTCCTACGGAAAAAAGCCCTGCTCAAAGTGGGCAAAATAATGACTTCCCCATCAACTGCACTACAATTTTTGTTTCAAATGTAACCTTAAGTATATTTACGCTTTCATCCTTTTCACAACATGATTTCATGAAGCATTTGAGTGCTTTTTTTCATTGTGTAGAGTTAGATGTGGATTTTTTTGATGGCCTCCCTCCTCCTGCCCAGCCCAAGGGGTAAAGCCATTTTTTTGCTTTGCATATATTTCTCCTCTTCTTTATATTTATGTCAGCATTCCCCTTTAACAACTTTGAAAACGCAGATTCTTTTTGGATTTATTTCCATCAGTATGTGATTAAATGATTCACGGACACTGATAACAAACTAATTTCATGTGTACAGGTATTTCTTCCATTGGTAACAGTCACTTAGTGACAGAATTATCCAGTGAAGGCAAATGAGATACAAGGGCAAGTTTTGTTTTTTGAATAATTTGATTTATTTATAAATCAGATGGCAAGTTTGAACTGGCTAGTTGATTGGTGTGCAGAGAGAATTGTCTTATTTTCTCTGGGAGACTTTTCCTTGACAGTACATGTTTCTTTCAGCCTTGTGACAGGAACTTTGACTTTCCATAAGTTTAGGTTTCCCTGTAAATTGGAAACTGAGGGAAAAGACCAATTTTTTTGCCAAGCCACACAGACAATTCAGTGTCCTCAATGATATACTAAATGTGGGGACTTCATTATTTTTCTCTGAGTTTGGAATGTTGACGTAAAATTATTAGTAGTCCTGGTAATAATACTGCTAATTCAATATATTGTGACCAGCAGGTATCTCTTGTTGAAAAGATGTCTCCAGTTAAAGAGAACATTCTTTAATAGCAAATGTCACTATTTGAAAATGGATTTTTATATATCTAGGTAATTTGATTCAGTTCTCTGAAGGAGCACATTCCCACTTGAAGAGCATTAACTCCAAGCTTGTTGTCACTAAACTAATCTTTCCTTATCTTCTATTTAGCACAAGGAATTTCTCTCCCAGTTGGAACTGCCACATTTTTCTTAAAAATCCTTCTTGCAGAGGAGACTCTGAAAGCCTAAATTCCACAGAGTGTTTTGTCTTGCTAATGACTTCAGAGCACAATTGGATGCCCAACTGTGCATCATTGTACTTGGGCTGGTTTGGGACTGATTTGTCCACAGGGGGAAAGTAGACAGCTACAATTATGTCTAAGGGAATCCTCCCTCAGAGCATGTGGGGGACATGAGCACCACTGCTCTAGCAGACCGTGCTCTCTCTGCAAAAGGCAATAGCTAAAGAAGGAGGTTGACAATGGGATGAAAGGTTTTCTCTGAAGTCATTAAACTGTGAGGAAATGGTGAGGGTCATGAATCGTTACATAAAAGGAATTAATGAGCATGAGGTGGGAGGTAAATGTATTAATGGGAATCTGACACCTAAATTATAAAGCAGTCAAGCTCCCAGACCAGCAAAGAGTGTCTCCATTTTCATAGCAGATTTATATTTTGATGATCAGATACTTGCATTTCAGTGTTTTCAAGTATTTCATGTTGGCTTTAATCATAGAGCTGTTAAAACTGTGAGGACATAAACCAACTTATTCACACTACTCAGTGTTCATATATTTGTCTGTATATGCCTGTCCCTATTGATTTCCTCAGGAAAGGAAAGGTCAGAGGAGCACCCTGAACCAGAAAGGCCCTTGTACTCAGATTAGGGGTACAAAGCAGAAATTTGATTGAGTTCAGTGATACAGCAGTGAGGAAAGAAAGGAAGCACAAGTAAACAGGGGTGATACTATAGACTTCAAATGCAGAACTAGGAAATAATGTGTATAAATGGCACACATTACACCTCAGGTCAGCCGAGAAACTTATAGTTTATCTTCATGGGGATGTGAAGACACGGAGAACAAGCTGAATTCGCAGCTACTGGGAACCCCTGATTTGTCCTGCTACAAATCCTTGTCCTGATAATAAAACTCTAAACTAGCAGAAAGCTCCTGAAAATGTGTAATTGTACCAGGTACTGATAGTGTAAGAGTGAGAACCTTGCCCTGTATGGAATATTTGGGGTCAGCAGCAGGGAGAAGTCTGAACTAGCAGAGCTGTTGTGTTCCCCTTGCTCCCTGCACTAGAGCAGCCTCTCTCAGGTACAGAAAGAAGAAAGTATAAGCAGAACTCAGTTTTTCCTCCTTTTTTCCTGTCCACCACTTAAAATTTGATCTTCAAACTCATGGCCTGCTTGAAGTAATTTTTAAACTCCCTTGATACCTTCCTAACCAGCAGCAAAATACCCAGGATATATAAATATAAAAAATCTCCCAAAATTGCCCACAGTTTGATAACACCAGTTGGGATACATCACAGGCATTGGTGATTCTACCCGGACTTGCTAATTTGTTCCTGTCAAGTACTGGTGCTGGAAAGGGCTCATTTGCACAGAGGACTCCCCTTAGCTGCAGGCTAAAAAAGCTCTTGAATACAGAGCATATTTATTGTTGTGACTTGAAATAAGATTAGTGGGAAAGGACATTTATTTTAATTTCTTCCAGGTGGCATAAAGCCTTGGGTTTTTAGTTTTGTTTTTTTTTTTCTCTTTGCTAATTTAAGAAAAGTTTGTGGTTCAGGAATTAAAGACCTAATTAAGCTGCATGTCAAAACCAACAAAATACCAACACAAGTGATTCCTTCTGACAAAAGAGCCTTTCAGATTGGGCTTTAACCTTGTTTAAGCATCAAATGACAGGTCTTCTGAGAAACAGCTTGTCTTAAAATCAGTCCAGCAGTGACAACTCTAGCCCTTGAAGATCATCAATCTGCTTCTCCCCACACAATTAATAGCAGCTATACCATGTATAGCTAATAAAAATTATAGCAAGGAAGTTAGAACCATTCTCAATAGTAGGTGAGCTGTATTACACAATATACAAGAAATGCAATCAATCAGAGGGCTTAAAATATAGCATGCAAAGTCTGAATAATAACTGTGGCAGCTTGTATCATAGGAGAGAACAACAAAGAAATTCTGTGCAGTGTGTCTTAAGAAACCTTGGAAATGGGGAGAAAAAGATGCTTTCCTATCTTAGGTCCCCAGAGGAATTTTCATGTTGGCCATCTTCCTAAAAGCCTGCAGTGAGTACCTGTTAAACCATGAGGCAAGCAATAAGAACAGCCATGTGCTATGTGATGGAGACAGGTATGGTTGGTCAGAATGCTCGTGATTAGGCACTGAAAATGTAATATTGTCCCAGAATACTGCAAAACATCTCACAAAACAAGAACCATTCTGGAAGCACAGAAAAAGGTTTCACTTGTAAGGAGAACTGAAGAGAGGAAAAAGTGAATAAATATCTGAATAATATGTGTTTGGCCTTGGGAATGTGTTCCATCAAAGTTATATGTGCAGCACTGTTATATGTGCGGTCTAGGGGTCTTTCTCCAGGGTGTGGCTGGAGCTATGGCACAGCTGTATGGTAACACTGCAGAGAACTCAGGGATCTCACTCCACCACTTCACAGAATTCAACAGGAGGATTTCAGGGTTGTGGTGGGCGAGTGGTGCAATACTCAGCCTCAAGATTCTGCACTGCAACAATTCACTTCTGTCATTTGAACAGGGCTTCAGATACTGATCTTCACAATGCACAAAATATTTCTTTCTCTGTGTGGAATAAATAAGATTTTTAATTGATGTTTATCTTTCACATCTTGACTCACAATGAACTGCAAAGGTACTACTATCAAAACCCAATACTATGGATTTCATAGTTTTTGACGTATCTTGAAGCTACTTTATTTAAATTAACTTGACAGATACATAAAATTAACTATTTCTCTCTAGTATTTTTTTGAATATCTGTTCTCGTTATAAGAATATTTGTACTTAATTTTTCTGATCTACCAGTGTATATAGTAAAACTCTTGTCTCTTTAATGACAGATGTCAAGAACTGGATTTCCCAGTTTCATCAGCACAATTAACATTTTTTGCATACAATCCTAAAGGAGAACTATGAGCTAAAAATTAAGATTTTGTTCTACATTTAACCAAAACGCTGGACCAAATCTTGTATTTGTTTTCTCAGAAGCTTCTAGTTTACTTACTGTAAGAAAAAGCAGAGTTCAAAGAAAATATAAGATGGAGAAAAATGATAAATTGAAGGAAATATCCCAAAAACACTAAACAATGGATTTTTAAAACTAAAGAATGTTACTAGAAGCTCTCTGTGATGGAATACAGGCTTTTGATCAATAAAACTTCATATACAAAAGTGGGAAGTTTACTTAAGAACATCCTCATACATAGGATTTGCATGACAGAGACGTTGACTGACAATCAGTGGTGCTGAAATATGATTGAATGTTAGAAAGGCTGAATTGGGATTCAAAATTATTATAAATTGGAATTACAAATACTGCTAGAATACAAAACCAAAAAATGGAATAAATTGGGATTCATATCCCAAGTCACAGTGAAACAGTAATTGGTTTACTATCACATTCTACAGCTAATTTATTAGGTACTTGAGGCTGAAGGACATCACAGAAATAATTATAGCTAATCAAATAGCCTTAATTGTGACTTGTGCAGTAAACTATTAAAATATTCTATCAAAATTAGGCTTATAGAAACATTCTCTTCGCACATCAGCCAACTGCTAGCTCTGAAAGACAAAATATGGTAGTTTTTATTCGGCCTTTAGTAATATACAAAAGTAGTTTCAAGCATAAATTAAGTTACTACATATTAGGAAAAGAGCAGATAAATGAATTTAGGATATTTTAAAGAATGGTGATTACTAAAATTAGGGAAAAGGTATTAATCTGTTTTACTGCATATAAATTAGGGTCAACTGTACCATCTGAAATACAGAATAGTGTAAGAACTCACCTTCATTTGAGTCCCTAAGTGCAACAAGAAAGCTTTCCTTAGGCAGCAAGATACCCAGTATTCAGCTTTACAACATGCTGAGTTTTCTTCACAGGGCTTACTAAGTAGGATTTGTGCTCTCCTTACAACCTTGAAGCACAAAAGGGAGAAGGGAGAGTTGTGGTTACTTTCATATTCAATTTTATTCATAGAAGAATGAATTTATCTCAGTATTGGATTTTTGTTCTTTTTTTTTACATTTCATTCCAGTGATTCTCCTCAGATGTTAGGGAATCATAGTAATTTTCTTCTGCTGCCTTTTTTTTAATCCCTTAAATATTTCACTTCATATTCATCAAGAAGTGATGACTGTGTGAAACCTGTGAATTTTTTTCTTTTATTTATCAGTTTCACACTGTTCGACAATGACCTTCTGTATGGGTTTTTTTAATCAGTCAGTAGTAGAAAATATGAAAAATCTAGTTCCCAGGGAAAAAAAACCCAAAAAACCAGCTGGTATAGAACACCTACTTTTTCCTTCAGAAAAGATGCCTCCTATATTTTTCATTCCAGAATGTTCAGAACTAGTATATAACAGAGTCAAAGCAAGGTCAGACTTTGATATGATGAACTAATTTGTTCAGTGCTAGACTTTAGACTGCTTCAGTTTCTTTCTACTCTGTTTCCCACACCTCTTACCTTAGTCTAAATTTTATTTTTTTTTTCTTTCTTCACTATGAAACTGCTAACTTGACTTCAGTAAGATTCCTGGTGACTTCCTTGTAGAAGTGAATTTTGAAATTCTCTTCTTCCATTTCTTACCCCCCATTCCCCTTTTTAAAAAGCATCGTTGGTTTCCACTGCTCCCAAGGATGGAGGACTGGGAAAGGCTGGGTGGAGTGCTGACTTGAGGGTACACCTCAATGTATGCACATATTTATAGTTATGACATTAGTTCCATGATCTAAAAATTATTTAGCTGCCATAATTAATTTCTTAGATAAAGTGAAGCAGTTGTGTATTCCTTTGCGATATTGACAAATTACTTATCTAAAAAACGCAAATATCTTGAAATAAACACCCGAGGGGTCCTTTTCTTTGATGAAAATGCTTGATTTGGTGGCAATTTTTCATTCTCTTATACTCATGGTTTTTTGCAGGTCTTCCACTGACATCTTAGAAACTCAGAAGCTCTTTCACACAATTCTGTAGAATAAGGCTTATACATGGCGATGTAATTTAAAATGTGCTTATCTCACTGCTTTAGCTATTGTTCAAGCATTCCTGTCCATGTGCACTAGAACTGCTCAGTCAAATTTTCTACTGGCTTTGTAGAACTTAGGTAGATAGGGTCACTCAGTGCCCGATGCTGATAACAAATTTATTCTCTTTTAATATAACTTTGATTTTTACCAAGATGACACCTATGGCCATTCTTGAGACAAGATATTAGGAACTGGGTTGATTAAGAGTCTAGAGTATTTTCATCATAGGTCCTTCAAGTTTTGTCTTAGTGACTCCAAAAAAACATTAATATATCTATTTATGTAGGCATGTATGTATATATATATATATATATTTGGAACTACATATATATATATATGTATATAAAAATATTTAATGTATATACATATTATTTATGTATAATATGCATATATATCTTTGTGGAACTCTATATATACACTACATATATTTTCTATTTAAGAAAACATAATTTATTAAATTAAATTCTAGTAAGTGGCTACGTTTTGACTGGGGAGAAAGTGTTAGATATTTAGACCCATGAATCAGGACAGAATACTTCTGCAATTTGTTATGCTAAGGAATCATTTTTATGATCCTGGACAAGGCAGTGATGGGCACTCAGAGTCACGTGATCCTGTAAAATCAAAAAAAAAAAAAAAAAAGTGTGTAACCTCTGTATTTTATGACTGTGGACCCCAGTCATGTATCCCAACTAGGCTTTTACAAATATGTAGGAAAAATGAGTTTGGAACAGAAATGTCATAAAACAATGGCTTCCACTACCAAGAGTACTTTAATTACTAGGGGTCCAGAAGTTTATGCTGAGATGTCAGTCTGCATGCAACAAGCATCTGACGAGCTGGGAAGAAACAAGCCATTATTGCTTGTGAACGTGAATTTTTCCCAGCTGGATCTCAGCTCCAGCCAATCTGGCAATTATTTCTAGGCAAATCTACATGCCTTTATATTGCACATTTTCCATTTAAAAATCTGCTTATCGATCTCAACACCACAGTGTTTGGCACAAGAATCAAAGGAATGAATCAAGTGTCAAAGGGGTGATAGCTGAAAATACGAGAAATTCACATTTAAAACCAAATCCATGTAAACTCCCTCAAACCTCATCCAAAAGTATTACTGTAAAACCATTTATTCTGTAGTATTTTCCATCACTATACAACTGAAGTCCATATTGTGCTTCTGAAGTAAAAACTTCCTACAAGTGTAATTAAAATGAGTTAAACTGGAATATAATGTCATTGAGTTTGACCACTTGGGTTTTCCTGTGGAAATTCTACAATCCTGTATGCTAGCTGAAAAAGTAGTGAAGGGAGAAAACCCCCATCTCTGGTATTATCCCTCACCTTTGTCTGAGACCCCAAGATGGAGAAAGATTTGAAAGGATGGCTGTTTTCTACTGCCTCCTATTTTGGAAATCAATATAAAAATTTGTGTTGTTTCCTGTGCAGAGTGATCCAACTCGTAGCAGTCTGGAAAGAAAGTAGTAGGGATAGAAACCTGAGGCAGAAATTTCGGTGGTCAAGCTATTCTAGAGGTCTCACATGAAGAGACAGAGGAGAGGAGAGGAGAACACTGTCAGTGCTGGTAAGCACTTAAGATTGAGGGGTGAAACATCAGAAGAGCTTTCTTCATGAAGTAACCCAGCCTGACTAGTGAAAAGACACTTGTAAAACAAGATATGACTTAAAAAGTATATTCTTGGGTGGTTTGTGGCAAAAACCCCATTCAGATAGACCCCAGTAAAACTGTGTCCTGTCTATTCTTCAATTCTTATTTGAGTATCTTTTTAATTTTAAGCTGATATAAATCAATTGTATTTTGGTTAAGATTACACAAATGTTCACTTTTATTTGTACACACATCATTACCTTATCTGACAAGAAAAGAAGCACTAAAATCCCACCCCTTACATGAGATATGTCAACCTATTCCAGGTAATAATTACTGGATCAATGAGTTATGTAATATCATCTACTGTTATGGAATAAATGTGCTATGAATAAACCCCTGAACAGAATATACCAGTGAGGCTGATGTTGCCTGTGTTCTACAGAGGTTGCTGTGGATCTCTTGAATGTGCCCCCTTCTCTGAAGGCTTGTTTCATGTCCTTGCATCAAACAAATCCTGGACTAACTTCACAGAAGTTGGCCTTAAGGTTGCTGGTCTTCATTCACAGCACACTAAGCCTCCCCTGGAAACAGACAGAAATTTCCAATAGCAACACAGTTCACGTATTATCAAACGCTAAGAGTAGAACTTTGATGTTCAGCTTTTTAAAAGCTCTCAGAAGTATTTTTCCTCATTATCACCCCAATTGAGTGAGCTTTATACTCTCCTTTCAGAGCAATGTTCAAGCACACGAGGACTCTATCTTCCCTATGCTATTAATTAAAAGATGACAGATTATTTTCTGTGACCATTTTTTATTTACAGTACTTTATTGATTAGGATTCTTGACAAAAAAGGTTCAAGAGGGAGTAAAAAAAAAAAGGCAAGGTAATTTTGGCAGTTTTACCACACACTTTTGCCCTTTTTTGAATATCTGCACATCTATATTTCAGCACAGTAGCAGGAAATAATGTGCTTCTTGCAAGTGCCTGGTTTTATTAATTTTTATTCGCCTCTCAGTGCAGGAAGTCTCCTCTGGGAAAAGCTAGAAATTTCAAACAGCAATGAGGGCCCACATACTCTCAACCACAATCTGATCAGCTGGAGGTGAGAACAGCCAGTTTCTCACTGAGAAAGAACATTTTTCAGATTAACTCATACATGATTTCATTTGTGGAAATGGAGAGTTGAGATGATACAACAGTTTTTTTGTTTCATAACTTTTATGAAACTTTATCTCAAATACCCCGCCATTAGTCTTGGACCAGAATCAGTTTCCAAAAGAAGCAGCAAGAATCATGTATGAAGGACAAGCTGATCTCAGGCTACACTAGAACAATGTGTCTCAAACAGCAAACAAGTTTTCAGGACCCAAGAAAAAAATGGAATTGTGCGCTTTGGGAGATGTGATAGTTTATGGACTGAAATTGTTTACAGGTTTAAATTGTTGAGAACTAAATGAAAGAAGAAATTCTGCTTTTTTTTCTTTTTTTTTTTTTTTGTGTAATGATTATTATATCTAGGCTCCACATATTCAAACACACTTGACTCACCTTTTTCATGTTGTCTTCCATGGACAGAGCCTATTAACATGTTGCATATGCAAGAAGTGTGGTTTGGAAAGGACTACCACAATGGAGAGCTCCAGGTCTGTGTAGGGAAGAGTCTAAAGGCATCATCAAGTCATGATGGGTAGGAAAAAAATGCATCTAATACTCAAGTGTTCCTGTACAAAATCTTCTCATATATTTCAGTAGTTCCATGACAAGACCTTAATCTAAAATGACTCTACATAATGTATCAGGACCAGTTTGCAGAAAGCAAGTGGTGGCTCTGCAGGCCCAGAGCTTAGAGGAACAGGGCTTGCCGCTGGTGAAACACCTGCTGACTTCCATGTTTGGCACAGTCTGTGGTGCCTAAGGAAGGCAGGAATAACAGAGGAATATCACCCTGTCCCTAAGTGCAAGCTGTAATGTAGATACCCTCTAACACTAGCAAGCTACCCTCCTTTCTTGTGCCTCATCTGCAGACCAAGATAAGGATATTTTAATTCTTTCTCAAATGTTGGGAAAACTAATGAGTTACATACACACACAAAAAAACCTGTAAAGGATCAGCAGATTTACTAATTGTGTTTATTATTTTCTGAGATCTCTCAGTGAGGACAGGAGGAAGGGAAATATTCTAGAAAGCACAGTAAGCCATTTAGAATTGATCTTGTTAAAAGACATTCCTGAATGATCTTGTATCCCAGTAGTGAGGATATACTCTCTTTGGGAGTGTGATGTTTCTGAAAGGTAGTTAGGTGATCTTCATCTTTCACCTGGTCATCTAGTCAAATCTCTATTAGATGTCATGTTTAAAGCCTCCTCTCACTTCCTTTCCTAGAGGAGTTTTGTTGCTCTCCCAAGGATGAAGCTTGATGGTATTTTCCCCCACTTCAAAAGTTCTGAAGGGGAAAACATTTTTGTTGCCTTAGGAATTGACCTCTCTGTCTTGTTTCAGTACTGGGGACAGAATATTTGTACAGCATTCAAAATAACACCTATCTCTTGTTACACCAGTTGTAAGTCCCTACTAAGAAGAGAGACCTTGGTGTTGGGCAGAGAGGTGCCTGATGTTGTGATCTGCATCAGGGAGGCAGGGGAAGATAGGGTTCTTCCACTAAGATTCACTAAGATGCTCACTAAGGCCCAATGCTATTTTCCTTAGGACTCACAAGTGGCCTTTTCTGGAAATATCAAAGCAAGCTTTTCTGTGAGTTCACACAGTTAATGAAGAATCTGTCCATAGTTAATTTAAAAATATCTTCCCAGATGACAGAGCAATGTTCTGTAATTGTGACTTTCACACTTCTTGGTGTGCTTTGAAACCCAGCATCTATAATCCCAAAGGATCTCAAAGTGCTCTGCAGTCATGGGCAGAGGAGTTTAGTTGCCTTTGAAGAACCGCACTGATGCAGTCTGTAGACTAAAGGCCCATTATTCTTTGATCTTCAGCTGCTAGAAAACTTTGCTTACTTTGATAAGTGATCATAGACTTGTCTGATGGGCTTCATAAGAGATATAGTTTAAAATGGCAAGAAAGTGCATTGGCAATTAAAATGCATTGATCTCTTCCAGACTCAGGTGCTGTTGCCTTAATTGAATACTTTTGCTTTGTCTATAATGGACACATTTGGTATATTTAAAATTATAAAGTCCCAGGTCTATCCTAACACTGAAGTGGTGGTCCAAGACAAAATGGAAATCAAAAAAAAGCAGACATGTTTACATGGAAAAATTGTGTTTGTGGTTGAATCTTTTTGCAGGCAATTTGGAAACAAAATTATATATTTCCATGTGAATCACGACTTTTATTTTGCCTTTACAATTTTAGTTTGTTTTGTTTAGTTTTGTACAATTGCCTTTTGATTATTCATTTTTACTTTTGCAATGGGTCAAGTAAGAAAAGGTTTTGAAAAGAAAAGCAAACCTCTAAAAACAAACCCAACAGAAAAGCCCTTGGGTGAAATAAAAAAATAACCAAACAGTTAAAAGAGAAACAAACTTTTCTCCCTCCCATTTCTAGCTGTTGCTATTTTAAATTAACACAGTTTGGCTATTGCCATACAATGACCAGCATTTTGAATTTGCTTTCTTCCTTTGAAATATTTACTTTTTGATTTTTTATTGTGAAGGTACTACCACAGATATTTCATAAATTCATAGAATCATAGAACAGTTTGGGTCAGAAGGTATCTTTAAAGACATTTTAAACATCCTGTTCCACTGCCCTGGTTAGGTACATACTTATTAGATCAGGTTGCTCAACCTAACCTTGAATGTTGCCCATGAGCAGGCAACCACAACTTCTCTGGGCAACACATGCCTGTGTTTCACCACTGTCACTGAAAAAAATTCTTCTTTATGTACAAACTAAATCAACCCTCTTAGATTTAAACCATTGCCCCCTTGTCCTGTCACTACAGGTCCTATTAAACAAAGCTCTCTCCATCTTTCTCATAGGCCTACCTTTAAGTACTGAAAGGCTTCAATGAGGTTCCACTGGAGGAGGAGCCTTTTCCTCTCTAGGCTGAAAACCCTCAACTCTCTCAGGCTTTCCTCACAGTGAGATGTTCCAGCTTTCTGACGATTTCCATGACCCTCATCTGGGCCTGCTCTAGCATGTTCATGTCTTTTTTGTACTGTGGACCCCAGCATCAGACACATTACTCCTGATGGGGTCTCACCAGAGCAGAATAAAAGGGGAGAACCACATCTCTTGACCTGTTGGCAACAAATCTTTAGATACAGAAATGGATACAGTTGGCTTTCTGGAAGGCAAGCACACACACTGCTGATTTACATCCCATTTTTGATCCACCAGTACTCCAAAGTCTTTCTTCTCAGGGTTGTTCTCACTCATTCCCCAGTCTGTACTGATATTGGAGATTGTCCTGATCAAGGTGCAGGACCTTGCATTTTGCCTTGGAGGACTTCATTGTGGTTCACATGGTCCCACTCCAACTCCAAAGTACCTCTGGAAGGCATTCCTCCTCTCAAGCAAATCCACCAGTTATCTTCATGTTACCCACGAACTTGCTAAGGGTGCCCCTGATCTCATTATCTATAAAGTCAATGAAGATATTAAACACTATTTCTCCCAGTACAGACCCCTAGGGAACATCACTTGTTACTGGTCTCCACTTGGACATCGAGCCTCTAACTCCAGCTCTTTGGACACAACCATCCAACCATCTCCTTAGCCTTCAAATCGTACACCCATCAGATCTTTATCTCTCCAACTGAGAGCAAGACTGTAATAGAGGACTGTATCAAAGGCCTAAATGAAGTCCAGGTAGATGACAGTAGGAGCTTTTCCCTTGTCTGTTGATGCAGTCATTCCACCATAGAAGGCTTGTAGCTCATTGTTTTAATATGTTGTATATTTTTATTGTACTGTACGTGATCAATGTCTTTTATAATCAGCATCTAGTGAGTCATTACAAGAAGCCTGTTTTTGAGAAAGTATTATTTTACATGCTTCATAGAAAGAAAACAGGCCAAAAGACCCAACCAAGGCCTTTTATTGGCAGAATTTGGTCATCTGCAAAATGAATTGTCTCCTTCCCTGTATTTCTTATTCATCTCCCATTCTGACAGACTTGTACTGGGTCTGCAATATGAACCTGTGAATTTTTCATTAATTCCAAAACTGGCCTTTTTTCATTATCATCTGAGTGTAATTGTTGGAGCCAAACCACTTTCTTATTCATTTCCCACACATTCACACTCTCTTATTCATTTCATACATCTCATGAGACACAAATTTAGTTTATCAGGTTTAGTGCCTTTGCCCTTGCTCTCACAATGTTGAAAACCAAAGGCCTCACCCAGCTCTCAGGGCCAGCCCCCTTGTGCTTCCTTAATTATACATCTGTACACCCTGCAGTGATTCTCAGGGATAGTGGCTGAATAACGTGGCAAGACTCCAGTGTAGAGAAGTGCAGCAGACTGTACTGATCTGCTGTTTGATAATGAGCTGCATGGTCATTTTGCAGTAGTACACATTGATGTAAATACTTCTGGAAGGAGCTATATCTTATTTGGTAAGAGAATTATAGGAGATAGCTCTATTTGGGCTCAATGCCCAGTACTGTTGTTCTTAGAGTAAACATTTTACTATTCTCTGCTTCCAGTCCACAACCAAAATAGGACAGTCTAAAATTAACTAAAGAGGCTCTTTCATCTTAAGAACATTTAGATTTGGTATTTCAAGTAAATGTTTTTTAAAAAGTAATCTTGTTTTACTGCAGCAGTTTCTTGGAATCTGGGCTAGATGCCCTTGGCCAGATCCAAATGAGATCTTCATAAGTGGGAAATGAACTGTATCTCCATTTGTCCTTTGTTCTTTTCCTTTTTAATTTTAAAATACATTGACTTGAGGATTGCATTTCAAGCTATGTGACATATCTTCTTGAGGGTTTATGTGCCTATTAATAGGTAGGATCAAACATCTTCCCACATCAAGCCTTGTTGTGGGGACAGAATTGGATGGATATAAAGCAGAAAACCAAAAATTTCAGCATCAGTTCATTTCAGGTTCTAATGTGTGTTTTTGAAAACCTCTTTCCAAATTACAACCAGTTCTGTTTCCTTAGAAAATCACAGTTTCTTGCCATAAGGACTTCAGAAAGAAAGTCTCTGTAAACTCATCTATACTTGCTTTTCAAAATTCTTTTACTTGAGAAAGAAAAAAGTGCAATGCTTATTTAAAAGACTTGATGACCTGACTCTTGTACCAGTGAAAGCAATAGTAAGTACTGTCTCTTATTCCTATGGAAGAAGGATCAGGTTCCTAGATAGCTACACAAATATTTACCAGGCTGGGAGGAGCCTGGTAACACCCTCCAAAAATAAAGGTTGCAATATAGCCTTCATTTATAACTTCCTGTTCTCACATGTTAATAACTTCCTCATGTTTTGGTCTTTCTGGCAATTCTCCATGTTTGGTTTCTGCCTGGAGGTGATGCGTATTTGGAACAAACTTACACCACACTTTCGACTAGGCAAGCAGCCAAAATGGCTGAGATTTGTTGCCTGGTCTACAGGTAGCTGTCTTTGAGGTCTAGCACCTTCTCCTGAATGGGAGAAAAAGATAAATTAGAGTTGCCAAAGCTCTTAAGTGATTCCAAGATCACTTATGAGCCAGTGTTTGACTTTTTGGAAGTGATTTACTGTAATCACATCATACTATTGTTGCTGGTTTATGTCTGAAGAAAGCTGTTCATTCAGACTCTCAGTAAAGTCTCCTTAGGGCTGAGGAATTGAATGTGTAATTCATTCTTATTTTTCTCATTCTTTCATGTGGCTGGAGCAAGAAAAAGGGAAGAAGGTATAGATGGCATCTACCATACCTTCTCTCCTTTACTTATATAAAATAATGTGTAGTTAGGGGAGTTAGCCAAAGATAAAGTTTTCCTTCAGATATCAAAGAGCGAACATTAAAACAACATAGATCAACCAACTAAAATCTTCTAAGTACTTTGAGAAGTTAACAGGCTTCTGTCCAATCCTGAAATATTCTGAGCTTCTTCAACAGAAATAAATGAAGCCAATGGTGTTTATCTCCTTTTGTTCACTACCCATTCTGGTATGAAAGCTCTGAGTACACAGCTTTAAAGGTAGAGATAGAATGTCCTAATTCTCCTTTCCCTTTTTCTTTTTTTCACACAGTAGGTAGGAATTCTGTCTTCAAAAAACTTCTGCCTTGTGGGGATTTTTGACATTTCAGAAACACACTATCACGGCTCCGTATACAATAACAATGATGAGCTGGAATGCATGGTATTTCCTCGCTTCTGTAGAGGAACCAAGGCAGGATATTGAATCAGACAACTTGAATCTGAAAATCTCTCTCTTTACCTCCTCCATATGGTCTGAGGTCTCCTATATGTGCAGTGTCCAGGAAAGTGCTTGACATAGATACTGTGGTAGGAGAGTATGGAAAGACTGGTGTTATTTCACTGTTTCATCCCAGTTTCTAACCCATCAAGTTGATAAAAGGAAAACAGAACAACTTTTTTCAGGAAAAATCATGTTTGCAGTTTGTAGTTGTGCCAGATAGCCCTGGGTGACAAGAGAGCCTTGTTGCTTACTGGGAAGTGGACAGGTCTTCACAGATGTGAGTTCTTTCCAAAATGGCAAGATATCAGTCAGCCCTAATCCAAAAGATGGGTGATCCTGATATCTGAATGCTACATTGGAGCAAAACCAGCCTGCCATTGAGCATGGCTTACTACCATGGAATCATAACTGTGCCATCATAACAGAATTACGCAACTTCTGGTTGCTTTAGAGAAAAAGTAGATGTCAGCACTTATCGAACTCCTCTGGCTTATCCTGAATTTATTTTTTCACTTCAGCACCAGAGAGGATTTGAACTCATAATGGAAGGCCTACATTATGATTCTTTATCTAGCAAAATTATTCTGGTGAGGTTGTGTGAGAAAGGGAATGATATATTATTAACCCAGTCTCTCTTCCAGGAGAGTTGGTGTTGCACAAGCAACAAGCTGACCCAGGACAGACATCCAGCTATTGCATGGGGATAGCAGTCAACAGCTCCATGGCCAGATGAGCATCAATGGCAAGTGGTGTCCCTCAGGGGTCTGTTTAGGGCCCAATACTGTCTAATATCTTCATCAATGACAGACACTGGGACTAAGTGCACCCTCAGCAAATTTGCAGATAACAGCAAGCTGAGGGGTGCAGTTGACACACCTGAGGGATGGAATGTCATCCATAAACACCTGGACAAGTTTGAGAAGTGGGACCATGTGAATCTCATGAGATTCAACAAGCGTTCATGCTCTGGATCCTCAAAGGTTTTCTAGACCAGATTGAAACAAAAATCTGGGTACCCTGAGTAATCTGTTCATATGTTATAACTAACACTGTCTTGAGTAGAAGGTTGAGCTACAGACCTCATGAACTCCATTCTGGATGGATGTAATTTATGAGCCTATAAATTGATATTTCATCTCCCATTAGTTGCCTTTTCTGACCATACATAACAGTATATAAATATATTTATAACACTGTACATAAACAGAGAAGAATGCACTATAAATATATTTATAACACTGTATATAAACAGAGAAGAATACGCTTCTCAGTGTCTGCTTGAACTCTTTCTGGTAGTGCAGTGTCAAGTTCTCAGTTGGGGCCTCAAACAAATAATTATCAGCAGTTGATTTCTTGAACCACAAGGCTGTACTGTCAGAATCACACTGCTACACAGGAGGAGTATATGAGGTGAAATCAGCCCTCATGGAAAAGTTTAAGAAATGCTGTCTACCTTCTCCTTGTACTCCATCATTCCCTAAAGAATTGTGGAATACATCTGTAGGGTTTCAGTGTCCTGGCCTATGAAGAAAATCTAAAAAGATGGAGAAAACCTTGCAATATTCTAGCTAGCTGAATCTTCTTACTAATATATATTGCAAATTCCTCTGGGCTAATGCCTGTCTGAGTTAAAGCATCTGTCTCTCTAACTCTACATGTGAGTCTCAAATGCTTCTACCTTTACCTAAGCCCTCTAAACTTGCCTTCACCCCCTGTGGTTTATTGCTGAGGTTAGTTGAAAATTAGCTTGAATGTAAGGCAAATGATACCCTTAAAAGTGCCTACTTCTCTTTTCTGATCATTTAAATAGAAACAAAACAATTAGATTAGATTAGATGTCTCCCATGTAGATATCTACATTGGGTAAAATTAATATCTTGAGTCAAATTAGGGCACTTTGAGGCGAGTGGAGAAACAGATAAGCTATATCAACACAGATAGTATTTTATCATATAATATTTTATGGAAAATAAAATAATCTAACTTTGTTTTACAATTTAGTTGTCATGGGAACTGTTTACAATATTTGGGATTTTTGAGTGGGGTGGGGTTCTTGGCTTGTTTTCAGCCATCAAGTCTTGTTAAATCTTTTTGTGCTGGACAAAGGACATAATTATTAAAGTTTCATTCCTTAAGTCAGTATTAATGGCCTGTAACCAAGTCATCCCTCAACGTTTTCTATGATTAAACTAAACAAATTGAGTTGCTGAGTATTTCTGCAAAATATGTTTATAATCCTTAATCACTTTAGTGGTTCTTCTCTGAATCCCCTCCAGTTTAGCAATCTGCAGCCAGAACGTTGTGTATGATTGTATGATCTTCTCTTTTATTTTTAAATTGTTTTTCCCAATATCTTATTTTTTCTTTTCCATCACAAAATCCACATCCAGCTGTTGGACCTGTTCCCACCAAATGCTGATATCAATCTGTCTGTTTGCATTGTAGCTCTTCTTATGCCTGGGTGGAAGTGTTAACATGAGCTCAGTGTTTGGCTCCCTGCCTGGGCTGACATGAACTTTCCCCTGCAATCACCACATCAGGACTTCCACTTGCAGTGTCAGGGTTGGAAGCAGCCCTAGTCTGAATGGAGGAAGATGAAGAAGAGGCAGCTACAGCCATGTGTCCGTAGCACAGCTATTGAGTTTGTCTGTCACACTGGTAATATAGAGTGGAAGAGTGATGAGGGAGCTGCCTGTACTGCTCCTCCTGTTTGGAAAACCTGATGTCTGCAGAGCTGTATTAATACTAGAAAAGATTTAAAGTAAAAAAAAAAAATATTGGAGCACACAGACTTCTCTCCTGTCAGTCACAGCCTCTTATTTTCCATTCATTTATTCTTGTAATTATCCCAGCAATTCATAAGTGGCAGCACTCATCCAGGAAAATAACCAAATCCAGTTTTGACTTGTGTCTAAGTTAGTAGCACATTCCCTGTAGGTTTTCTCCACATTCAATGGAAAAGATTGAACTCCCTCCACAGGGTGACGTCCCAAAGGAAAAATCTGAATTATTCTCAACAGAGACCCAGCATGACAGGCTCCAAATTTGGCCTTCTCAGATAATCTCTACAGAAAGATATAGTCATCTTGGACCTGTTTCTTGATTTCAAGACATGAGGAGTTTTTCCCTTTGGATCCTTGCCTGGTGGTTATTCATTCATTTTGTTTCCTTTCTAAGTGTCCTGTCTTTGATTTGCATCCTTGAAATTGTTACATCTTTCTCTAGTAGACCAGAGAATCTTTTATAATCAGCATTTCATTCCTGTGAAAAAAACAGATTTTCCACAGGCTGGAGAGAAGCAGATTGAAGGAGAAAGCAGCCCTCTCTTGTCAAGGGGTGGTCTGACAAGAACAGTCTTATGATGGAGATGGTGATGGAGAATTCTTTGCAGCCACTGCTGCTCAGTGTCTTGAAATATTCAGGTACTGTAATAGTATAACACTCCCATCCATTGCAAGACTTCTTAGCATTAACCAGGGAACTGGAGAGGGCTCAGCCTGTGACCCAGACTGGTGAAAGTGAGAGTACATGGTCATAATGGCCTATTCTACCATTTCTGCAATTATGAAGATTTTGCTTTCATGCTACATGAATTAATACTTAAAATCAACATACTGTTTTTGGCCTCCCTTTGAAGTCTCTCACTGGCAATCATGTTGCTTCTAATGTGTATTATCTTGGGGAAGATCTAATGGATCCTTTATTCCTGTTAATAAACAAGAAGACTTGCATCAAGGTGACTTGCAGTTCACAGCAGTCATTGCAGCAGCAGACAGAGCCAAGCTTAGTAAGGATGTCTCTTGAGATCTACCCTGACCATTCTGTCAGATGAACTTTATGAAGTTTGTTCAGGGTCTCACAGAAAATGTGATGTAGCAAAGAATCAGATCACTGCTTCCTAAATTCAACAGTAATTCTTGAGGTTTTGGTCCATCCCATCTCAGTGTTCCATTAAACTGTCTCTGGAGTTACTGCTATCCCTAATTTTTTCTTGATCCTTCAGTGCCACCCTATGATGGTTGAAACACCTGATGCTCTATTTGTGATTCCCCATGAGCAGTAAAAATTGACAGCAGTGTCTCACAAACTGTGATCTCCAGCAGCTCAGGGAACAGTGCAGTGAAGTCTGAGCAGACATTTCATGAGCCGCTATCTGAGTGCACGGCCATTAACATCACTCTGGCACTCACCAGCTGCTACTCTGAACAGCCCCTGAATGAAAAGGGCAGCTGCACATGGTCGACTCAGCTGAGTCAGTGATCCTTCTTTTACCCTCACACTGAAATGTAGGTCTGATGCACATCCTCCAGCCAAGCCCAGAGTCCACCCTGAACATGTGCTGAGTGGCTCAGACACATAAACTTTTGGAAGGACCAGAGACATGGTCCTGTGAATCCAAATATCTGAAAAGTGTTAGAATATGTGGTCTGGACTGGAGGTGTGCTTGTGTATCCAACAACATGTCAGTGCTCTGGAGACTAGAAATATTGCAATGCAATTGGAAAAGAATATGGAAAAGCAACTTCTCAACATCATGAGGGTTGAGTTCTGGTCCATCTTTCAAGAGCCAGATATAGCACTTCTTCCTTTCCAATGAAACAGGGAGTGAGACTTGAAGATTGCAGTGGAAGAACTGAGTGTGCTATTACCCATAGGCAGTATTTTACTCCAAAGCCGGTTCTATATCTCCAAAATCTCTAAAGTGCATCTCTGAAAGTGAGCTGGGCCTCTACCCAGCTGGGACAACCTTCCTCAAGAAGCACTGGATGTGTTATGAGGCACACATAGCTGGCTATTCCTCTCACATGAAAGCATAATAATTCCTATCACTGCTAGCAGGATGCCTTTTCCTAAAAAAGGAAATAAATCAGACCTATTAATAGAGAATATTCATACAGGCCAAGCTTTAGATCTGCTTGCCACTCTCTATTCATTTACTAATAAACATGCCAATCTCTGTTCATGTTCTAATTGTCTTAGCAGAACTCAACCTTCAAAAAATGAATAAAAGTAGGCATTTAAAGATGTGCTTTTTAAACTGCTCATCCAAAATGGTAGCAGCCTGTCTCACTGTGCCTCAAAGTTGCTTCTAGGAAGTACCCATGTAGTTGTGAATATATGAACAATTGGAAAGGGATGGTGGTTGGAAGAATCTGTAAATGAGTGGAGAAGCTATGAATGATTTATATTTATGTATGAAGAGAGTGTTAAAATCAGAAGAAAAGCAATTTTTGTTCAGGTTGTCTAACTTTCAAATTGTTCTAGCACCTGTTCAACTGCTATCACCTATTACATAGTTAGACAAACAGGGCTAAAAGTTCCTAAGAATTAATTCATTTTTCCTCTACAGCCAGAAAAATCCCCAATTTGTGTGTCTGACTATGCTCTATCAGATAAGATCTCAATTAAATCCAAAGGATGGTTTTTGTTACCTAAGGCTCCTTATATAACAAATCATGATTTTTTTTTTTTCAAGCTTCCTAACAGATTTACAAAATCTTATAGTCCCTGTAGGAATGGGCTTTATGTAACACTACACAAGGACTATTTAAACATCATTAATGTCTGAATTCTGTGACAGCCGTGTGGCAGAAAGGCTTAGACTAGGGATGCAAAATCTAGTCTGTGGATGGTTTGTGCTCTCCTATATAAACACAGAACTGTACCTTCCTACATGTTCTACTGTAACACAATTATCAAAATCTATGATTCTATGAATGCCATCATCTTCTCACCCAAGTTTTGACTTTCCAAACTTTTCCTTCTATTTCTTCTGACAACTGGAAGTCATACATATACATGGTTTAAACTAAACTGTGGTACCTTGTGTTCGAATGGAGGAGGAAGGAGCTCAGCATTGCTGTTGGTCTGTTTCCACAGATGTGAAACTTCCGTGTGTTTTCTCTGAACCGAGACAGAGATGCCATCATGACTTTAAGTGATTGTTTCTTCCTATTCCTGGGGCCTCCCAGAGGCAGTTTCAAATTAACTGGCTTTTCCAAGGACAGTCCAGCCAACCATTATTACCATACACTACCAAAATGTGTCTCATCACTCCCCCATCCTGACCCTTACCAAGATTTTTGAGGATGTCCTAATGAAAGTAGTCTTATATTTATTTTTTGTAGCATATACACTGAGAGAATCATCCCTCTAGGAGATAGAGATATTTGGAAATATCTTATACCACTTTCAGATAGCATAAAGAAAATAGAACAAAATGAACCAAGAAGCAAGAAGCCCTATCCTTTGCCTTTTGCTCTTCACTAGTTAAGACTGGACTTGCTAATGCTCTCTGCAGTATAGCTTACATGAGATACACAATCAGACAGAGCCCCTGTTGAAAAAATGCATTTAAAATGTAGTGGGTACGAAATTTAGCTTGATATATGATCTGGAGATGAGTCAGTCCTATGTATGGTAATTTGGGGGGCAAGCAGGAAAAAAGATTTCTCAGAAGACAGAAGGAGTTGAAGAGAGAAGCAAGATAAAATTTTGAAAATAAGGCAGAAGGCTGAAAGAGAAAGACTGGAAAAATGTTGTAAGTAGTAAATGGTATGGAATTGAAAAGGATTAAAGGAAGGGAGAACAACTGAGGGTCAGATTAGAATGGGGGGAGAAGTGGAGATTAAGGATCAGTGAAGCATGCTGATTCTGGCCCAATTCTTTGCCCTTTTCTTTGGACTTTAGGAAAGGTACAACCAGGGCTTTGGTTTCTAGTGAATTTCCTTCCGCTCTTCCCCTGTATGCTTCCTAAAATCTATTCATGAGTGCAATTTGCTACTCTGATGCAAAAACAGTGTGTATGGTAGGAAAAGTTTGCAACATCAAGCCTCTATAATAGCAAGGTCTTAGAGCATAGACTAGTTTGTCAGCTGGCATAAACTGAGAGAGCTCTATTGAATCTGCATACTCTTTGGTCTTGAATTAAGTACCAAGCATGTTAGCCACTGAATAATGACAGGAGAATCTCCTTTTTAACTCCTAGAGGCCCTTCCTGGGTCCTTGAGCTGAAATTTTTTGTCTCTTTAGAAATTTAAACCATGTTTGTTCCATTCTTACATCCACTGGAATTCGTAACATATCTGCTTTGTAGTCTGGACAAAGCTTGAAGATTTCCCCAAACACAGTGTGAATCAAACCACACAGGAATGTTTGTAAAGAACATCTTGGACCCTTTGAAAACATATTCAGTTCTCAGAAGCACTAATGCATTCCACATTTGGTCATTAAACACTAATTGGTAACATGCTGTGGAAGGGTTCACTCTCTGACCAGTCAGTATTTCCTAGGTCACAGCACTGCATGACCTTGGTGCCCTGATGTGACCTGCCCTTTTGAACTTTTAATCCTTCAACTCGTCAGAGAGCATTAGTAGCTAAGGCCACTTTGGAAACCATAGGCATACTTTCCCTGGGCTGTTTCAAAGTTTTCTTGGTTTCCCCTCCATCTCCTGCTCCCACCCCCCTCCTTGCTGATGATTCAGGATGTCTTTTGGGGGCCTAATTGAAGGCTTCAAAGTGCCCGATAGTTTATTATGAAACTATTGTCCTTGGTAGATGTCAGAGGACTCATGTTTTATTATATTTATAACCCTTTTTTCCATTAGTCTGCCATTTCCCTGAGAAATTATGACCTTGGCTCTATCAGTTTAACCAAGCTGGTTTTATATATAGCAAATGTGTGCGTGTGCACAAGAAAGAAGAAGGAAAGTCACCAGAGAGATTTCTATTAAAACAGTGCTTGTACTGGCTTCTCCTAGAATCTGGCAAGCAATTTAAAGATTGTGATAAGGAAAGGAATCAGGAAACAAATTATGTCTAATACTAAAACCTCAAGTGTTATCTCTGACTTCAGTGGACATAGGGCAATAGATCCTGGTTGCTGTCAGGTCTATCACTTAGCATAAATTTCACTTGATATTTCTTATCAGAAAGGGTTTTCCCCTCTCCCTTGCTCCCTTGGTTACTTTGAGTTTTCTTACTCTATTTTGGACAAATTTAAAGCATTTTGCTTAACTCTCCCATGGTCTAAGTCTCAGAATAGACTACATACAAACTGTATTTCATCCTTAGCAGTTCAGAGGATGAAAACAGCTCTGCCTTTCTGGGAATTTAGGAAAGAAGTAATTGAGGTATGCTGAGTGCAGGGTTGCAGACTGGGGTGGGTCACATGGTGCCTTTCAAACATCAGTCGCTGAATCTTTCTAAGGGGTCCCCCAGAAGTAACTAAAAGCAATCAAATCTATTATCAGCAGATGTACATCTGAAATACTGGAGATTGTGAGGCTCTGTTGGCTGGGCAGTGACCAAGTACTTTCATTCGAGGAGGGGCCCAAGACCTTTTTAAATGAACCAAGAAATGAAACACTGCCAGGAAATCCTCCTGGATAGAGGAACAAGGCTGTCTATGCACTAACGTTGTTAGACCAGTACCGGGCACGTTAATTTACTAGTGGAGACTTAGCCAGAATAGTTGAGTTCTGTAGGTACAATCTTAAGGATCAAGCAGGGTGATCTCCTATTGAAAGAAAGAACACAGTTACTGACCTTGGTCTTGTTTGCCTCCCAGTGGGAGTGGGTGAGGTCAAATTCATTAAAGTCAGTATTTGAGAAGGAAAATGCTACAAAAAGCAATGTGTTGGGGGTTTTTGGGGGAGAGGGCTTTTTTTTTTGAAAGTAACATTTAAAAAACAAAAAGTTTGGTGTTGATTTCATGTTGCCAGATTTGAAATGGTTCCATTCCTCATTCTCTTAGCCAATCTCTTAAACAAATAGAGCAGTTCTCACTGTAGATATTGAAAAAGTTCTCTAACTGCCAGCCATGCTGGCCCAGGCAAATGGGATAGGACAAATGAAAAAACACAGAAAACTTTTAGGATAGAGAATTTTTTCAGAAAGCTATATCTTCATGAGAAATTTCACCTTTGAAAAAAAGAAAAGAGATGTTTTCAAAAGAAAAAACTTTTTAATTACCATCTGGCCAACATGATTTATTCCTTCAGATCACTGGAACTGAACTTTTACTTTTGCTTTTATTGCCTTTCTTGTAAAGATCACTATATATTGTATATATGTATTATCTTTTCCTCCAGAACAGCAAGGGCAAGATACCCCCTGTCCTTCAAGGATTCCATCCACTTGCCTTTGCCCCTCCCACATGTCACTGACAGTATGTAAAGCCATTAGAGTCATGTTCTTGGCAACATCCCCACTTTACAATGCCTCATTCCCAATTCCCACGTAAGAGATGACAGACTCTGGTGACCTTTTGTATCAACACTTGTTTGCTAAAATTAGATTTTTTTCTTCCTGGCATATTACCAAAGAGATTATACTCCTCAAACTGTCATCCTTGGAGGGCAGGCAGCCCCAGAAACTGATGATGCAGAGGAATAAACTTCTCCATGAAGAGTAAATGGAGCTCAAGGGGAAAAAAAAAAGTGAATGATGTCCTAGCAGTGTATGCATCTATCTCTGGTGTGCATACATATGCACAGATGATATTAAGTGATGGTGTCAGCCACAAAAGGTTGGGAGGTTAGATACAGGTCAGATAAACATCTAGCAATTTAGATGTGTCTTGAAAGTTCATTTGAATTTAAGATTCGTGGAAGCCATAGGTAAAAATCCAATAGAACTGAACATTGCAGGTCTACTGCATGTCTTTATCTGACTGGAAACAATGCTCAGGGAATCTGAATTTCCTCACAACATTTCCATGACTTCTTGTGGACTAAGAGAGAAAATTAAAAGCAGGTCTAGCAAACTAAAAGAGAGGAAAAACTTCAGCTTGATATTTTAAGGGATCAGTCTGGTTCAAAATGAAAAGTTACTTAATTTGACCATTATTAAGCCCAAGGAAATAAGCTGCAAAGGGTACATACATCCTTCACGGAGAATTATATTACACCTAGACTTACATTAAGAATTATGGTCCTGCAATATTTACTGGTATATTAGCATATATGAAGTAATCATTCTCCTATAAACTTCACAGTCTGACTCATTCTGAGATCTAAGAAGCTGATAAATAACTACAACAAGACAGTGAGGAGATTAACAGGAAGTTTTGTTTGTTTGTGACTGGCTGTACTCAGAGACTTTTGGTTTATTTCCTGACCAATGAAATATTTAGTTAGAGACCTAGGCTACTAATCTTTTTTTGAGTAAGCTGTTCAGCTTCCACTGGAGCCCATACTGTGTATGAGCTGCTGTGTGTCTCTGCTCCCAGCACACGTGTCTGACCTGAAACTCAATGCTGTGCATTGCTGCCCTTAATGAGCAACTGGTGTGTCACTGCTTCAGCATCTGCACTTCTCCAAATTCTGGAAGAGCCATTCCCAGTATTGTCTGTCCCACATCACTCCTCCTTTAAGTCACCAATTCTGAGACCTAATTGAAAGTATGTGCTAACCATATCCCTCTAAGCTGGATATATGAAAAGCTTTGAACATTAATGTTAAATTATCTTTAAGGTAATTTTGCATATTTAAAAGAAACAACCAGACTATATTTTTGCTGATTATTAATTAGTTTTGCTGATAATTCAGCATTAGAGATGATGGGTCACTAATACCAGCACTCTTCTGCAGCCACCTCAGGAACAGTGTGTTAGGATGCGTGAGAGGGAAAGGTGGGACCATGCCACCCTTTCCCCATGGCTCTCTCTGACTCTGCTGTGATGAAGACACAGTACAATACCAGTGTCCCCTGCACAGGTGGCACTTCAGGACAGAGTGGTGCTGGTGTTCCTGCTGGCTCGGACGAGCGTCCCACGTACTTTCCTTCGCGATGCTGCGGAAAGCGGCGTGCAGACCATCAAAGCTGGCAGCTCTCATTCCCTTCATGTGGTTGCACTCGCAGCTGTGACACTGCCAGTGACGTAAAGGGAGAGGAAAAGGCTGCTTTTTCAGCAAGATACAAACACAGAGATATTATCCCTTCACTGATTTTAATCTCATTTCACAAATACTCACATATAACTAGATCCAAACCGCTGATAGGGTCCCTCCTTCTCTGTCCCTGCTATCAGGTTTCTTAACCCTTCTCAGGAATGGAGTGTGTATATCACTGTCCCATATTCATCTGAGACAAGGAACATTTTGTGCTGCATGTTTATACCTGAGAAGAAATTACAGAGCCTCAAAATCCACCTGGCAGTTTACATCACCTTAAAGCACCAAGATAGCAACTGGTACCCCTAATTTTGGAGGGAAAAAGAGTTCTGGTCGTATCCTGCCAAATACAGAGGAAAAAGTATGTCAACAGTTGTCTACCTTGACTTTCTCAGACTAAAATAGTACCGAAACAGCTTTCCAATTAAGATTTTTTTTTTTTTTTAGTAAGAAAGGATTTTTCCTCTTACTGTATGTTTTTGTTGGACATGCTGGACTTCCTTAATTATAAACAGAATGATACCACAGACACCAAAATATTTCAGTCAGATAAGAGATTGAAACAATTCTTTTGAGTTACCTGGCCAATGTTCTCCACATTTCTTCACCTCTTTGTTCTTTTATATATTCTTCTAAGACATATTACGTGTCCCATGACTTGCATACTTTGCCACAAAGACTGTCTCCATTGTGTCCTTCCCACTTATTAACAAAAGGGCCATGGTTCATTAGAGCACAGGCCACTGACCAAGAGAGTTAACTTACTAGGGAAAGTATTCCAGGATTTACAAGAAACAAACTCACAGTCAGAACACTTCAGTTTTGACTTCTTTGCTAAAAATATGAGCTCTCCTGAGAAAATACTGGGATATTTTGCGGTCTTTGCAGCTGTCTTGCATGCTTGTGCCACAACCACGTCCCTTTCTGAGTGTGGGAGACTGGCTGTTCTCTGGATTTCCCTATGCAGTTATTGTTTCATTGCTTTCATTTTTGCTGAAAATTTCCAGAGAGCGATAGCACATGGATAATACTGATGATTCATTTTCTCACCATCTCTAGTCAGCAGTATTGTGGCTGTGACAGGTATTTTCCCTTTTGCTTCCTGCTAAGGGTCCCTGATATGTAGCCCAGGAAGGTGTGAGTTGTACACAAATTTGGTTTTATTGCTTATCCTTGATCAATGATACCAACTGGATTCTCTCTGTTGCATTCAAAGGCTTTGGGATGCCCCTTTCATAAATCTATTCTTTATAACGAGCAGAGTAAATCACAAGCAAAGGTGTCTCCTCATTCTACTAAATCAGCAGCTTTTAGACTCAGCTGGGTAATCCCCTTTTGTCACATCAGAATGCAAATGCAAGCAACTCATGATGTGCTATCTCTGCCCATACTCACTCCCTCTGCTCCCCCAGAGACTTTGCTGTTTCCTGGGGTTCTGCTGTGAGAGCTTTGGCTCCAGACAAGGGCCAGCCTCAGTCCTAACACAGGAGTGGTCCCTAGCACAAAGAGATCCAGACAAATATGCACTGATCTCAGAGTTACCTTTGAAAAACTAGACATCATTATGCCACTGTACCTCTTTTTTCTTCTTTTTTTTTTTAATTTAAATGAATATTGATTGTCTTTCAATAACATGGTTCACACAGATTGCTCCATGCTTTCCACTTCTACTTTATTCCTTGAATGAGTATTGTGTTTTAACAAGTCTTAATATGTCATATCTATAATTCTTATTTTAAAAGTTGGCATTGTTCTCACCTTTTTTCTTGTTCATTTGTGAAGGGCAGACTGAATGCATAGGGTGTCTCTCATGAACCTAAACCAAAGGAATGTGTGAGCTACAGCTGCCTAGAACTCATTATAAGAGGTTACCATCTTGGCATCCACATCCAGAGAGCCTTGACACCCCTGAATCCAAATTAAGATAGGGACTTGTAGCCCCTGAGTTCAGGGTTGGTTTACCACAGGTTTCCTGTGAGATTTTGCATAAAATTCTTAGGCCCAGTCCTCTGTGATATTTAATTTTCTATCTCCCACAGAAAGAAGGGGAAACTGAGCGTTAAACAACTTTACTTTGGTTTTCCTGCAAAGAAAATTAATGTAATTTTTCCTCACTACTTAGAAAAATCCAAACATTAAGGATCATCTTTGTAAGCTGTCGGAAAAATTCCATTATTCTGTGATTGTCTGGCAGGTAAAGCATCATCCATCTTCACTTCACATGCCCAGGATGACCAGACCTCTGACCTTCACTCACAGAGAGGAGTTTTTCAGTGTCCTGTGAAGGTGAGTGAATGATGGTTCTGGCAGAGCAGAGGAAAATGTGAGTGCTGCATGGGAAAACTGAGACACTGAAAACTTATGTAGGAGTGCAGTGACAGCACCATAAATATATTTTTCACTGAATTGTTTCTTTTATGTATTTCAATTATGAGATTATCTTGTAATCTTCTGAAGATGGTATTTTTGCTCTTCTAAATCTTTGTGTTTTTAACATAAAAGCAAGTATTATTCCAAGAAGCAGTTAGTTTATTTTTAATGAATCTTACCTGGTTTTGTCAAACAGAAAGTGTAAAATGTGGTAATTTTTTTTTTAATTTAAAAGACTATAATTACAGCTTCCAGTGATCTTCATTGCTTTTAAAATTATCTTTTCACTAAAATTTTCAATGATGGGCTTTTGGAGGGAAAAAAATTGTTTTCAGGCAAAGAAGAGTGTTTTGGGTACAAAAATTATGTTTTAATATTTACTTGACCTATCATTTTGGGTTTTTTTCTACATTGTCTTCAATATTACTCATTTAACACGATCCTAAATGGTCTTGTGTACATATGCAAGTAAGCTTTATCAGCAGCCTGACTTCTGATATATCCAAGTATTCAGCTATGATTTCAAACAATGACCTGTGTAGTAACCAGCACCGAGGAAGACTGATCATCTTTCCAATAACCTTAAGAAGCAAAGCAAGAGAGAATCAGAAATGACTGTAAAATTATCAAAAATCAAGAATAGAGTGAAGTCTCTATGAAGAACCTCTCCCAAGTATTCTGTGAGAACAAGAGAGCACAAAGCTCTGTTCAGACTAAAAGCAGCTGTATCACCTTCAGAGAAAGCAAATGGGTTTTCAACAGAAGGTCTGAGGCTGGACTTCTGTAATGATGAAAAAGGACATAACCTCACATTCTTCAGTTTTCCCCACTGCAGGTGGGAAATGATACATAATTTTTCCCTTGCTGAAGCATTTTTAAATGGATGTAAATGAGGCCTTAACAACTTCCTATTGTCAGGAAAAAGAGATGAGGATCCCTGCCAGAGCTCCCATCTGTTGTCATCTGCAGACAAAGGTGCTCTCCCAGGCAAATGATCTCGCGGAGAAGTGCTCATCCTCTCAGTTTTCTCTGTGCGCAGTAGAATTTGAGCTAAGCATAGGGAGTGGTGATGATTACAAAACAATTTCCTTGAAAATGTATTTTTATCTGTGGCCTCCAAACTGCATCAACCTTCTTCTCTTCTGAGAAGAACTTTCTCAGTTTTTAGAAACAGCCAGCATTCTGTGGGGCTGCTTCAGCACTTGTGTTCTGATGGAGGCATAGGCAGGAGGAACTAGAAATGCTCTGGTTAAAGGTCAGAAGTTTTCTGGATTTTTGTTTTACATATGAGAGGCCTGTATTAGTGATTTTATTCCCTTCCCTCTGACCCATTTTTGTCTAGTCAGCTCAAGGAACAGATGTGAGCTTTTATCCAACAGTGTGTAACACGATAAATATGCGTTCTGTGCTTTAATGCCTCATGTGGTGTTCTCTGGAAATAGACTTGAACAATGACAACTATACTTGGCATTTGGAGGAATCAGCTGGGCTATCTGGGGTTCACAAAGTTCAAATAGGAGAGCTGCAAGCCAGAAAAGGGTTTTTTTGTAGCAGAGCTGGCTTGTTCCAACCTTACTTTTGCTTACATATCTGAAATCCTGACAGGAATCCCTCTGCTGTTCCTTACAGTTATTAGACAAAACCAGGGAATGCTGTGGAGAGCGACCTCATAGATTAAGCATGCTTATCCACTTTTCTAGGAAGCAGGATATTTCTGGAAGCCAAATGCAAATTTATAACTTGGAGCCTTGTAGAACAATAAAAAAAAAAAGAGAAGTTCTATTTTAACTGAATTCACAGCAACTTCTACATTTGGATTTCCGATCACAGGGAAATGAGCGTGGCAGGTGCTGGCTGTGATTATAATGCTGAACTAGTGGAACTGACCTGGCCCTGCAACTAAGAGGTGAATCATGCTGCATCACAGACTTATTTTTAATATAGAGAAATTGTGTACCTCAAGATTTTATATATCACTCCAACCTTTCACATGGAGTTTTTGGACACATTCCCCCACTCACAAGTAGCTGGCTGTGGACTTCACGGACATAAAACAGGATGTAGCACCTGGCTATGCTGCTATTTGTTGGATGCATTTCATGCTTATCTGAAAAAAATCTGCAAATGACTCACTAGTTCTATTTTTCTTTTTCTTTAAGAAATTAGATGTAATAAAAGTTTTCAGGAAGGAATCTTTGCATTATCCACATCCTGTGTCGACATCCAGACTCCCCTGTGCTTTATATGCAATTTCAGTAACCAACAGCTTAGGAAATTGGGCGCTTTCTTCTTTAACTCATTCTTTCCTAAGCTGCATTAATTCAGTTGTCAGCATGTGCACGGAAGCAGCCCAGGTAGCTTCCTACTGCTTAAGCACAGCTGAGATCCAAATAGGAAGTGGCTTTATCATCAAGGCATTTAACTGGCCACAAAGTAGTTGGCTTAAACTCGTCTTTATCTACAGCAACATTCTGCTGGGTACATGCAGCTGCAGGACATCAGCTACCTGTAAATATGTACAGTTGAAACAGGAGAAGCCCTCAGAGATCAGACTCATCAACTAAACAGGACTTAGGATCTCAGTTTTAAACCTAGATTTATTTAACTTGTGCTAATGTCCTACATGCAGCATGTAGACTTTCCTTAGTTTGCACTTTTAGGCTTGTTGGTAAGCATTCTTTAATATATTTTAAATGTTGGGTGAAGATAAATGTGGTCTGTCTTTGACAGAAAAAGCTGGTCTGATTTCCAGAGGTGCTGGTCATCACAGGTGAAATTTAATCACTGCTGAAAATCAAGACTTGTTTAGTGGCATATGGGCTGGGGAAGGACTTTCAGACGTTAAATTTACTTCAAGGCAATTAAGTGTCATTAGTACTCCTAAAATTCCCCTTGTTCCCCTTCCTACAAAAATACATCTATTTATCATTAACCCCTGTATTTCCATTGGGTATGTTTCAGATCTGTTATACCTTCTGGAAAAAAACTGCAAGTTCAAACAGTCTAGAGAATGACTGTTGGTCAGTCTTTGCAGGCCAAATTTCTTTTCCACTAGAAGTTTATTTTCATATTGCTTGGTCTGCCCTGCTGGTGTTTGCCATTAGAGTCAGGTCAGTAAGACTTTTGACCCAACCAAGTCATTTCTACATTCCTGTTTCTAGCACTGTATTCCAATACTATATCTGGATTATTCAATTAATCAGTTACAGAGGATATGGAGATTTAATTGCCTTAAAAAGAGGAAGATTATGTCATTGATTGTTTTAAGATGGAAAATGCATAAGTAGTGAGAATTTCTTCTCCATAAGCAATATGCTTAGGATCTGAAGAGCTAGACTAAAAGTTAATATTAATGTAGAATGAATTCATTTTCCAGATGTTACATCAGCACTGAACTCAAAGAATGTTATCTCAGCTGGAGTAATACAGAATTTTACTTACTAAAATAACTAAAGCTTATGAGTATTGTAGAACGCTTACAAAAAAAAAAAAAAGAAAAAAAAGGCAATTAGTTACCTGGGTTACACATACTTCAAGCAGGAAAAGAAAAACAGTTGATTAATATGAGACAATTTATATTTCTGGTAAGCCTAACTGACTGAAGTGAGCATGCTATTTTAAAAAATGCTGATAGGAAAATGACAGAATGAAGGACATCAATTTTTTGATCCAAAGTTAATATTTTATTTATCAAAAGAAAATATTTATTAATAAAATTTTATTTCATCTAACGGCAGTTATACACCTTTATATGTCTGCTGCATATTTATATAACTGTGTAAGCTACAGTTACCTATCTATGAAAATGAAAGTAAGTGTTTTTAAATTTGAGAAACCATCTTACTGTGTGTGCTTTAGAGCATTTAAGCTTATCACAAATACATAATAAACTTTCCCTTCCCTCAAAGCATTTCAGTCACCTATCCCTGAACCAAAATCCCTGGCAGCTGGGAGAACTTTGTCTTACCATGGTAAAATAAAAATTCACGGGACACAACTGATTAAATGCATTTCCTCAATATATTTGGGACAAAATATTTCCCAGAGCCAGCAGGAGGCCAGTGGTATCCTGGGGTGCATTAGGAGGAGCATTGACATCAGAAGGAGGGAGGTGATCCTGCCCCTGTGCTCAGCCCTGTACAGCCTCACCTGGAGTGATGTCTCCAGTTCTGGGCTCCTCAGGGCAAGGCAGACGTGGAGCTCCTGGAGTGAATCTAGTGGAGGACAACAAAGATGATCAAGGAACTGGAGAATCTCCCTCATGAGGAAAGGCTGAGGGAGGTGGATCTGTTCAGCCTCAAAAAGAGAAAATTGAGAGGGGACTTCACCAATGTCTGTCAGTGTCTGTAGGGAGGTGTCAGAGGATGGACCAGGCTTTGCTCGGTGGTGCCCAGCAATAGGACAAGAGGCAATGGGCAGAAACTGATGCCCAGGAAGTTCTACCTGAAAATAAAGAAGAATATCTTTACTGTGCAGTGACCAAGCAATGGCACAGATTGCCCAGAGAGGGTGTGGAGCCCCCTCACTGGAGGTATTCAAAAAACATCTGGACCAATCCTGTGCCATGTGCTCTGAGATGATGCTCCTTGAGCTGGACCAGATGAACCACTGTGGCCCCTTCCACCCTGACCCATTCTGTGATTCTGTGAGAACTTGTTTTTGACAAATGCTCTGACAACTTTCAGCTTCCTGAGGACTCAGTGCATGTCAGAAAGTTTTTCAGGTCACAGTTCTGTTCTGTGGGGACACATCTGATCCCTGTCATAACACCTCTCTTGTTTTCTTTGGCTATACCCTCTGTTACCCCTTGGACACTCTGAAGAGGTGCCAGGGAGGCAAATAGTCATGAATATGCACCATTGCTGCAATTGACAGGTTCATCTCTGTATAACATATTTTCATAGATGTTAAATCAACATCATAATTACTCCTATAAGGTATCATTTTAAATCTATTTTGTGGATCACAGGAAAGACAGCAGAAGTTATCTGGTTTTTGAGATTCTCAGCTAGAAGAAGAGAGAGCAACACAACCCTGCAACAGGAGTTCCTGTCTGTTTCTTAAACTGACTACAAGTGCACAAAAGTCCCATGATATTTTATCTGCTTTAGCACATAGTCCTTTAGCACGAGTCTTCTAGTACTTTGATGGAACGTTATTAGTCTGACTTATATTTGGCAGCATTTCTATCATCTTAAAATGCTGATTCAATGACCACCAGTAATATTGAAACATCTAAACAGGGTACCATTATTCAGCTGAGTTTCCTTCCTGCTGATACAGACTTAGGAGAGATATTAATGAATATTCACTCTAAATCAAATGCAATTACAGCCATAGATGTGGAGAATTTTTTTAACTTGGAGCCATATGTATGTATACAAAATGTGTATGAAATACTGCAGGATGTTAACAATATGTTTGAACCAAAAGAAATAAGAGTCTGGATTTGGTTATACATGAGGAACCCTCTTTTTCTTGGGAAATAGAGTTTCCAGCAAGATTGTAAACAGAGAAGAGACATCACATGGTTTGCATTATTTGTCCTACAAGCTTTCTCTTTCAAAATGAAATACTGTAAGATTTTATGTGTTTGACTTATTGTGGTGAAGAAATAAGAATAAATTATTGAAGCATTTGTGCTCATAATTATACCAAATTGAGTCTGATCAAATAGAACTTTAGGAATTCCAGTTATGCATCAAATCTCCTGTGGAAGATGAAGAAAAACAAACCCACTATAGTCAACAAGACTTTCACAAAAGATTGAGGAAAAAAGAATGATCCTGTGGTTAAGACACTTGATTCAGGTCTTGATCCAATTTCTTCCTTGGTTTGAATGATCTGGTGTTTTATCTGAATTTAATTTTTCCGTGCCTCAGTTTCCCATTAATAAAGCAGTGATTAAACCTTTCTGTTGGGGGTTAGGTTTCTTTTCTTTTTGTTCCTTCTTACCTATAGAATTTTTCCCACAAGTGTCTGAGAAACCCTTAAGTCGCAAGTCTTTCCAAGCCAGAATCCATCCAGAATGTGTGCACAAAGGAAGCTTATCACACTTACATGATTTCTGAAAATTGGTGATATGCCTATAGGAGCACGGAAATTACTGACAAACTGGTGTGCTTCCCTCCATTACCACATTCTCACTCCTTTACATGGAGACTAAAGGCTGAATTCAGAAAAATATGGGTGTCAAAATCCCAAAATGCAGCACACCACAATGCTTGAAGGGGTACCCAAAGCTTACAAGTAGGTTAGTTATTAGCAGCCTATTGAAGAAAAAAAATATGGGGACTAATGAGAAATGGAAACAAGCCCCTGGGTATTTGACTTCTTCTCTAATAAATCTAAGTCTATAAAGTACACCAGGGCATACTTCATGTTTTGGTCTGGTTGACATTGGCACCTCCTCTTTGACTAAGCTGGATATTTTGAATATGGTATACAAAGGTACTTGCTGTCCCAGATTCTGCTGCAAAAACTTAGCACCAAAGTAGGGTGCTGCAATATGTAGACTTGCACAACTTTCCCTGTGTAAAGGGAAAAGATTTTTAGTGAGGGCAGACTTGTCAAGCCTTGAAAGCTGCTAATGACTTTGCTTGAAATGCAATGAAACCAGAGTGTGCTATCATCCAGGCCACTGATTAAGATAACTGAAATATAACCACAAAACTGGAACTGTGTAAGTAATGGGCTTGAATTGGGAGTAAAGCTCTATCTAACTAATATATGGTGGGATATCATCCTGTTCATTGCAAAAGGTCCATCCTTAAAGAATCATTGTAACCACCACTGGAGAACTTCTCACAAGTCTTTTCATCTGAAAGAAAGAAGTGAATAGGAGTCTAAGTGTGTGTGAGAGTGTGTGAATTATTGTTTTGGACCAATATTTTCCCAGTGCATTAGAAGGGATGGATTTTTAATAATCAGATTGATATTGTTAGGGTTATGGATAGGTTAGACTTACATATAGCAAGAGTTGCATTGACTGAACCTCTTTTCTCTTGCAGAAAATGTTTGAAGTTCTAGCTTTTCCTTCACAAATCATCTTAACCAGCATTTTAGGACAAAGTTCTAAAGGGAGCAAAAGTCTAATGTACTTTCCAATTGGTATAAAGATGATTTTGTCTTTAAAGATATCTAATTTCTGTAGCAAGGGAGGGGATTATTTTGCACCATATGGTAGCTGTCCTGTGATGTCATAGTGATTAATGGCAGGATCAGTTGGATGCTCCAGTGGCATAACAAATGACCTGGGTTTCCTGTAATGGCAATAGTTACACGCTCATACAGGGCCCTGCAATTAACTGAGCTCTACTCATGGCTCCCCATGGGGTTAAGCATAACTATAGAATAAATGTGGAGACTACTACCAACTTCATGAGGATGTGGGTCAAGCATTCTGTGACTTCTGGCAGATCTCTTAGACTGTGGATATCTGTTTCCCATCTGTAAAACTGATCTTATAATTTGCTGTTCACAGACTTGATGTAAAACTAGCTGGTTGGAGTATGTCAAACCTTTGCAGAAGAAAAACTTTAAGTGAAAATAACATTTTAGTGAAACTATCTGTGCATTTTTAACTCTGTCATAGACTGAAGAACCTCCAGCACTCTCTGCTTGATTGACCTCATGATTATTTGTCAGATAAAACATGGAAATCTTCATTAAATGCTTTTTGCTCTACTTTCAAGTCAAACACTTTTTGGGTAATCATTGTTTCCTGTCTGAAATATTTCTAGAAGCAGATAAAATACTCCTACTGTGCTGAAGCAAAGCAATACAGACGAGGAATGATCCATTCATCCCAGTAACATCCTTACTGACAGCATGATGACTGTGACTGTAGTTATTATTTTAGCCGATGAAAAAAATCCCAAAACAAATGAAAAATATTTCTTTTCTTGATCCAAGTATTAGATTTCCTTTATATTTTCCTGATAGTTTTGGTCAAAACTGCAATTAGAAAATTGAAAAAAAATGCCTCTTGGATATAAGCTGTATTTGAGATCAGACTTTGCATTTATCAAGCTGCTGAGATTCTCTGAACCCCAGATTTTCAAATGATTCATCATTTGGAGCTGTGTGACTCTAGTGATTGCAGTATAATGTTATTAGGTCATTTCATTATGTTTCAATACCTCTTTTCCACTGCCAGTTACTGGACAGTTCAGTCAGCAAAAAAAAAGATCTCATTGTACTAACATTGGGTTTTACCAAAAGGCATAAGGCCATTTCTGACTGGTTTAGGTTCTTTCACTCAGCAGAAAGTGAATGCTTCTAGATTATGAAGAGAGTTGTTAAAGGGTGACATGGTTAGATCCTCAGTCTAATATTTTATAATTTTCTTGAATAAATCACGTCTCAATGGTTTCTGAATCTTGCAGTATATGAGTGTATAATTTCTTCACACTGGTGAGAGGAGCTTATCCAAAATTCTCCTACACTACTAATATTCTGACTGCAACAGCATCCTGGAGGGAAGAAAAAAATTGCATCTCTACATACTTTTTTCCTCAGGCTAAATGATCCAAAAAGTACAGATGTGAACACTGTGCACTCTATAAGCTAACCAACACATTCATACCCACAAGGTTCATACCCTTCCTTGTTCACTCACTGTTTTCACAACAAGTTTGGCAGTGGGATGAACACACAAGCTTAACACAATTCATGGATGTGAAGGAGCAACGTTCACACAGATCACATTCCAGGGATGGCATCCTGCATGGTGTCTGGGGAATACCAGGTGCCAGAAACAGTGATGGGAGAAGCTGGAGGTGAATACAGCTCCTTGGCTGGCTTCGCTCATTCAGAGTCCCCGCCCCCCGCTTGCTCAAGGCAATGTCTTTTAATGTCATTTTGAAGTGATGGTTCATGGCTACTCTTATGGTCATGAGAGTGAATAAAGCAGATCATAGCTCTGGTTTTTAAATGACAGTTCTGGTGGTGTTTTTATAGTGGGTAAAATAGTACACATCCTATGAATGCTTTCCTGGTTTGGTTATTTTTTATTGTTTTTTGTATGATTATCCAAAGACATTCTCAGCTGCATTTTCTTCATTAGCCTAATTCACAAATTTTTTTTGTTGTTGAACTCTAAATTGAACTTCAGCTTTTACCAAGGATCAGCATTTCTCCCTACATTTAATTCATCCAGAGTAGCTATTGAGTGACAAGGGCAGTGCTAATTTATGATTGGATATTGGAACCTGAAATAACAATTGGAAAGGGAGAGGCAAGAGGCTTTCAAAGCATTAAATTAAAACCTTTGGGCTATGGCTTAACTTGCTACTTATTTTTCTCATTTTCTTGCCATCAATACTTTTGTTCTACTCTTGATGTGATGTTTTTCACAGGGCATGATCTGGGGCTTTATTCACTCTTTGTTTTCATCTGATATATGGAGTATTTTTTATTAGCTTGTATTATAACCCATGCTCTGTCTGTTCTTATTCAGATGTCTGCTATTAATTGTCTTTTTGAGAGTTATAAGCCTTTCTGATATATTTGACTGTGGTTCTCCTTTAACTTGCATGAGAATCAGATCTCAGTAAATAAAAAATTGAGATTTCTGGGGAAGCCTGAGAGCTGGAAATCTGCTGTTTATGGTAGTAAACTGGCCCAGGGCACCATCATACCCATGGATTAATGATCAGGGAAACCAGAGAAGCTGATCCCTTTTCCTGGAAGAGTTGGCCTGGGCCAACCAAAAATCTGCCAGACAATGCCTGGGCCCAGCATGTGAAATGGGATGGGAGAGTGCAGGATGGGAGAGTGCAGGATGGGACAGGACAAGGGCTGTTCACATCAGGGGCCAAGCCAACCTGTTCAACTTTTCTGAAGGGGAAGAGTGGTGAGACTTATGAATCCAAGTCTATCCATTTTCCAAATGGGACATAGAACAGGTGCAGGATATTATTTGTTTTAATTAATATTAAGATTAAAGTTTAAAAGGAAATAAGGAAACAGGAAGACAAAGCATAAAATAGAAAGAAGAAATTAATTCTGGGGAATAATTGCTAACATATTTTTATGAACTTTGATGAAGAAGGAGAATCTGAACTGTCTATTTTCATGACTTCTTATCCTTAAATGTACTTGAAGTTGTTAGGTGCTTCAGGGCTAGAAAGATCTGCCAGGAGGACTTATTTAAATATATATGTATATCTTACTCCATTGCCACTCCAAAATAAGACATAGAAAACCTCTTTCATTTCTGACTGATATACTGACACCTTTTTATCCTATTCTTTTTCTTTTGTCTTCCGCATTGACTGTCCTTTTGAAGTAGAGACACAGTTTGCTGGCAGTGAGTCCACAATAGTGCTCTGAGCTATTCCAATGACAGTTATGATTCTTCATGAAATCCTGATTTGAAAAGAATCCTATTATTTAAAATAAATCTGAATTTCCAAGTATCTCAGAGTGCGTGTGTTAGCAAAAAGATGATCAAAGCAGGTGTGAAGGGTGATTGTTGGTTGAAGATTTGCTTTCTTGGTTCCTGTGGAATAACCAGGTTCCACTACCGCCAAGTCAAAATGACTAGTTATATTAGAAAGTTCAAATGTGATATAAACTCATTCCGCTGGTTCAGAGCTGTTCAAACTATTCTGTCTGCACCTATTTAATGTTTTGATGGAAGAGGCATCTGTCCTGTGCAATGGGCATAAAATCATAAAACCAGTATAAACTCCTGCAGTTCACAAGTCATGAACCCACTGCAATAAAGATCAGATTTGATGTTTGAGCTATAAGGAATAAATGCTTTACTTTCAATCAGGCCACTGGTTTTGTCAAATAAATAATGCCTTTCAAACAATAGTTAGGACCATTTCTTCCAGTACCTAAAGGAAGCTGGAGAGATATTTTTCACAAGGGCATGGGGTGATAGGACAAGGGAGAATGGTCTTAAGCTGAAGGAAGATAACTTTAAATGAAATTCTTCCCTGTGAGGGTGGTGAAGAAATGGAACAGGTTGCCCAGAGAAGCTGCGGGTGCTCCACCTCTGAAATTGTTCAACACTGGGTTGGGGCTTTGACCAATCTGGTCTAGTGGAAGCTGTCCCTGCCCATGACAGGAGGGCTGGTAGTAGACGATGTCTAGGTCCTGTTCAACACAAACCATTCTATGACTCTATGAAACAAAAGAAATTTTACTTATTGTAATGAGTCAGTCCAAAGGATATAATTTTATTCTGGAAAAAGAACCTTTTATGGCCTCAGCTTACTGGTCTTATGTATCAGGCTAAACTCTGATCTCTGTTAGGCCAGGTTCAACCGAGATCCCTCCAAGGTCTGTAAATGCATTGCGCCCTGGTCAATTGATGCATTATCAGTATGCTAAAATAAAGTGTAAATGGGATCTGAATGAATTCTTGCAGTTTGTGACAGTTAGAAAGCAGAAAGTATTGATTCAGACAAACCTTATAAAGTACTGGTGCATGAGTGGCAGGATAACTTTTTCTAAAAGATGTTTCAAAGTCTCACTGGGAAAAGGTTTTGATGAAAGCGAGTGATACAGCCAGAAAGAGCAGAAGGTTATGGATAAATCCTTTGTCCTTTTTCAGACTGCTCACTCTGCCAGGTTTGCATGTATCTTACATTGTTCAAATGATTCAGAATTCTACAGAAGTCTCCCCACACAGAGGAATGAGGCAGAGGAGTTGAGTAAACTGGGATGAATCTCAATCCACTATCAATGCAATGACAGAATTTTGCAGAGCAAAAGTTGATGGAATTGTGCCTGAGAAGCCAGTGGGAAATTCCCACAGAAAAATTGGATTCAGTTTTTGTTGCTGCTTGTCACTTCCTGTTGCATTGAAACCACCATTTATTGTTATCCTGGCTGGGTGTTCATGAAAATTACTTGAGTCAGAGCCAGCAGTAACTCATTTCTTTCCTATGTAGCTTTTGCTTGCTAGGGTCTTAAACTATGAATGGCTATTCAGAAATAAGCACTCAGCTTTTAGTCAAGGATCCTGATACAGGCTTAAAATCAAGAGATTATATTACTAAATCATGACTCATAATACTAAAAAATAATACTATTTTGTATTCTGTTTTGTTAGACTGAATTGATTTGCATTTTAAAGCTTTTTCCTGTAACAATGCAGGGATATTTTAAAGGTTTCTGGTGCCATAGAAATTAAAGAGGTTTCTTAGCTCCTCTATATTTGGAATCAGTTCTTAAAATTACATATTTTAAAAATTAATTAGTGTTACATGCAAGTATCCTGAAAAATCTTACTTCTGAGAAGTAACATAGAGACTAACAATTCCATATGAGTAAGGATAAGACAGGGAGCTGGACAGTAATGTTGCTGCTGGAGCAATTTGAAGGAAATATGTAAATTAGTCACTGGACATTTAGAAATAATTTCTCTATGAGCAGACTATTCTTTAACCATTCAGAGATTTCTTTCATCACTTTGGGCAAGAGAATTTTTCTTGGATTCCACAACACACTGTAGCAATTCTAAATTCACTACTTTTTTTTTTTTTTTTTTTTTTTTTTTTTTTTTTTTTTTTTTTTTTTTATCAGGCAGATACAGGGTGAAATGTTGGATCCAAATAATTTGCAGATTAAGGAAAAAAAATATGCATTTACTTGATTCCAGCTGGGTGCAACCTCTATTATCAAGCAGTACAGAGACTAAATGCAACCAGCATCAAGTTTGAAGAAACTCTTAGGCTCAGAACCATTTTGAGTAGATACATTTCAAACACCAGAATCATTCTCATCAATGACAACAGCACCCTTTTTTGACATGGGAGAATATGCTTCAAGAGCACTCTTGGGAGGAAGGCTCCCACAAACTTTTTGAAAACCTCAGAATTGGTGAAATGGCTCATAATGTATGCATTTTTTCCCCCTACATCTCTGTTTCATAGAAAGAAAGTATTTATATTTTCCTGTACAAAGAGAACCTGACTCATACCTAAAGTAATGTCTCACTCCTTGATGCAGTGTGTTGTTGTGGTTATTAGGGTAGCCTCAGAAAGGCAGACTGAGAAAATCCACCAAACAGGATGACAAATTAACTGACTGAGTCCAGCATCATGATCAGTTTTCTGGTCTACAAAACACTGTCTGATCTCTTGGTCTGTTAGAGCTGGTTGTTTAAAAGTTTGTCAAGGCACACATGTAAGCTCTCAGAATAAATACCCCTGCTTACCCCTGCTTCTTTTGTAAAAGTGTATCCTTTATTGCCTTGAAACCAGCTCAGGACTCTTGAGCATGTCTGTGGATGCAGGTAATGTCACAGAAGCAAAACACAGCAAACAGCCCTGATGCTCTGCCCAATATGAGGAACTTATTTTTATGAGCTCGCATGTTCAGACTGAAGGTGATTCACTTACCTGCAGAGATCCAAAACTTGCCAGTCTGTGTTTGATGGGGGAATTGTTGTTGGGGTGTGTGTTAGGTGTGGCAGCTGTGGGTGCAGGTGTGTGTGTGTTTGTGAGCTGCTGCCCTCTGCTGCACACCTTCCTGGCAGCTGACATCTTCAGCCACCTCCTCACCACTCACAATAAGATCACCATGTGCTGAAACTGGAGAAATTACTTCCCTCCTGATAGGGGGACATTCAGAGAGTCACAAAGTTTTGCTCTGAGCCACTCATGAAACTTCTAGCAGGCTATAACTGTCTTGCAGTGGTCTAGAGCCCTGCTTCTGCCCTGGCATCAGGTGAGTGTGCAGATCTCCTCAGCCTCACCATCTTCACCCTCACCATAGCAGTGGGAAGAGACTTCTACATGAAGACAATCTCTATATGAATCCTGGCAACTGTAGTAATAAATGCTGTAGCAATATGCATGGAAGTCAGCACAACCTAAAATTTTAAGATGTTTGTCACTTTATGTATCCCCAAGACAAGAAGAATTTCCTTCAAGCAGCACTGGGGAGGTTGTGTCAGCTCCTGGGCTCAGTTTTTGCCAGCGACCATGAACTTGGTCAATCAGTTCCCCTCACAGCATGGAACAAGACATGAACAATACCTCTTCTAAGAGAAGGGGAGAAGGAAGATCCTTCCTCTCTGCCCACCACTGCAAGACCAATGGCTTTCACCTCTGAAGAACTGCCCTGAAGGACTCAGTATTTGTATGTCTGAGAAGGGCTCTGGGAAAACTGAATGTGATGAGAAATCTGCAAGTTAAAACCAGCACAGAATGTGTGTGTCTGGCAGTATCTAAGGACAGAAAACCTAAGTTAGACTGAGACTATATAGAGAGCTGTAAGGGGGCTGGATATGGGAAAAGATTTTTTGATCTAAACATTTTTTTGGTTGAGATTCAGGGTCTCTGCCTACTGACAAGGTGCTAGTGAAGATGGTTTAAGAACAGGCAAGGTTTGGCTTAGGCTGAGAACTGCCCAGACACTCCCCAGACTCCAGGCAAGCAGAAAACCTTGCCTTCTGCTCTCTGCTGCTCATTGACATGTCTGCAGGAGACTACAGCTCTTGCAAGTCTGCCAGCCTATTTGCTCCTCCGAATGCCCCCTAACCTACCTCAGCTGCAAAAGAGTTCAGCTAGCTGAAGCTGTTTAAAACAGATTTTGTTGGCCTGGTGCGTTCTTATTCAGATAATTTAAATAAGCATATTTTTTGTACACAGTTAGCTGGAGCTGTCAAAAGGGCAGTGAAAGATATGCTGAAGAGTGTCAGATCACAAAGTTCAGTCACAAAAGGACATACATCCAACTCCCCAAAACTATTATGATTAAAGAAGCTGCTAATATATTCTTCCCTCATAGATTTAAATTTCCTGTGTATTTGTGGAACTGTGCACATGCAGTAGGAATGTGTACACAAGTCATGGACCTGGACAGAGAAGGGATTATGAAAAATGAATAATAAGAAATGAAACTGCTCAAAACTACACACTGTCAAACCATCCAAATTTAATTTTTTCTCTTAGGAAATTGTTATTTAAGACTTTCCAAATAGAATTCTCTTATATTTATCTTGCATATGCTTTTGCTCCTTTCACCTGCTCTCCCTGCAAATTATTTTTAACTGCAACATCTGGAATTTTGAATTGATTTGAGCTGTCTTAATGCGGCCTGATGATATGAACAAGAAATAATGGTGCAATGCCACATTTGTTTGTACATTTTCCAGTGTGTGGTTGAAGCATACTGGGACAGTCAAATACAGAAAAAAACCCATGAAAACATCATGGCTGTGTGAGCATATTCAATTACTGATGACACAGGCAACATGAAACTCTACTTAAATGCCAGGGTTAACCAGGACCTTGCAGGTGATTAATCACTGGTTTTAAAACTCTGAACGTTTTTGGCGAATAATATTTCTACCATTTTAAATTCACCAATTTCTCTTCTTATGATTCATCTCTCCCTTTCATTATTCCAATCTTATTAACATTTTTATTATATTCATAAGAGTAGCCAGTCCTGGTTACACTCTCTAAAGACACATTTAGGACCTAACTCAACCATCTAAGATAAAATGAACACATATTTCTCATGGCTGGAAAACTGGTCTGGAATGAGCACTGTGTAAAATGTGACCATCAAATGTGTGACTAAAGAAGGTGGATTATGGCTGCACAGTCTTCCCTGACCAGCACTTCAAAACCCTCTGCACCTTTTCCTTACACCTCCAGCCTTGAAGAAAGCCTTTGTACAAGCTGTGGGGTTTTGCTGCTGTTCCACAGTTTTCCAGGGACAGTCAGGTTACTCCTGGTCAGTGACTGGGGGAAGACATTCGTGCATTGGCACTGTAAGCAGAAAGCAGCTGCTTTGTGCCTATATGAGTTTCAGGCACATATAAAATATGAAGGAAGCTTGTCAAGTCAGATTAACTTTGTGAAGACAACCCTTGTTCACCCCAAATTGCAAACAAAGGAAGAGAGTCTGGAAAAAAAAGTGTTTTGGTGAATAATGGCCTTGACTCTGTGCAATCAACATTAAATACCCTTGTTTGTTGGCTACCAAAATTGTCAAAACAGAGCAAGGAAAGTTGCTTTATTACAGCACAAGTCACCAAGTGCAGTTCAAGGGGAGGCAGGTCCTTCCAGATATTGACTTTAAATGCACAGACACACACAAAAAAACCCCTCTAAAAATGACAAACTGAGATTATATACACAATTTCAACACACAGCACTACTAAAAGAATATGTTCTTGATGGCAGCAGCTCAAATAAATCACTCCTACTGAGCTTGCAGCAGTAGTTTAGAGCCTGAATCTCTGCTCTGATTTAAGAGAAGCTAGAGGAGTGGGGCTTTTTCAAATTATAGTGAACTCATTGCTAATGTAGGGAATTTTAGGTTTCTGGAAGAAGTAAATTGTGAGGTAAACACCACCTCCTTTTGAAAAATTGCCCTGAAGACTGGAGCTCTAATAATCTAATATGGAGTTAATAAAACCTGTATAGAAAAACAGGAGGAAGGATGCCAAGGTTGCTGTGATATTATTTTTGAAGACAGTCTGGGGCTTTGTGAAATACCTTGTATAAGTACTTATTCAATTTCAGAGCAGTTATGGGATTTGTTAAGTACACTGGCACTTTGTAATAATTGAGATATTTAAAGGTACTTTTTAATTCTGATGAGAGGTAGAAAAACTTTGTTTTCATTTTCTCTTCAGCTGCCTTTGGCATCTTACCTGTGCCTTTAGGAACTCTTTTCCCTTTGTGTCATTGAGCCTCTGATTTATCACAAACACTTGCATATCAATTCCTTCATGGGAAAATTGTGCCTGCTGGAAAGTCAAGTACTGTTACTGTTTGCTTTTCCAAGCACAGAAAAAGAATTTGATAAATAGTTATGTCAAAATAATTTCATTACAATAAAATGAGCCATTGGCACTTTTTTGTATATTTATTAATCTATATTTTTACTTATTGATTTTTTTGTGTTTAGAGGATGTATGTATACATCAGAAGAATCCTTCATTAATATTCGTAAAATTTACTTTTCACAGTGTTTCTTATGCACCTTTAACCCTAGTTCTAATATACATAATTCTCCTTTCACATACAAATAAACTTCTTAGAATTTTACCCTGCATTTGCATTTGGTATTTTGAGATTTTCAATGAGATTGAATTTCATTCAACATTGCATTTTATATCTGATGACAATTTGCCTCTGTGGAAACCAAAATGAAGTTAGTATCGAAAGTTACCACGCTGATTTTGCAGCATTACAAGACTGCATCAAAATAGTTCAAAGTGACCACACACAGTGTAGTGAGGATGGAGAGGTGGCCAAATATTTGTAGCCAAATATTTGTAGCCATTCAGTATTTTCTAGCAATATGCTGGGACACTAGCTTTTATTGTCCAAGAAGGAATTCTGTCACCTATTGAATAAAATGATGGTTTGCATTTGTTTATTGCTTGCCATGTAGAATTAGAGAGTGGATTAATCTGCCTGTTTATGTAATTTGGGTGTTCTTTTGCCTGCCACTGAAATGCAGCCACCTCTGGGGAGATGTGTGGCAGCTGTGTATAGCTTAGGGCATTGCAATAGTGTGGGAACCAAGTGAAGAACTGTGATTTAGTGGCAACCTGGATTTTTTAACAGTTACTGCTCAATAAGTTCTTTGAAATGGTGACTTTACTGCCAGTTGCAGCAGCTGCAGGACTCTTACACTCCCATAAGGAGAAAATTAGAAATATCTAATTCCTTCTTGATGTTTTGTTGTTGCTGCCGATTCAATATAACAGCTGGCTATTTTTTTTGGTTTGTTTGTTTGTGTATAGAATTAAAGACATAATAAAAATAAAATATTTAGAAAAATAAACTATTCTTAGTTACTAAGCAGACTCGCACTTCATAGGTATATAGGTTTTTATTGCTCTCTACCTGCCAGCATTCTTGTGAAGTTTATCTGCTGCTTCTTTTTAGTTGCAGTTTTCATCTCTCACTATTTCCACAAAGCCTCAATCTGCCAATCAACCTGAGAAGATGGAAACCAGCATAATGTGATAAAAATCAATGGAACAACATTATTTTCCAAAACAAACATAAAACCCCCTTGAAGTAAATGCATCGTAATTTGACCCCTTGGAGTAAAAACTGTTTCAACAACCACTGTGTATAATGTTATTTTCCATAATACCAGTTAAAAGTAGCCATTTGTTCTGTGTATTGTACAAGAGATACATCCCCCGGGGTCTCAAGGATTAGATAAGGGTTGTTCTGCCTTGGGATGGAGTCCAGAGAATTGCAGCAGCTGCATGTGCTCACCCATTCAACACCCAGGAAAGCTGGTGACAAAGAAAAAGATTCAGAAAAGGTAGGGTGTCAAGAGGAGAGACACCTGGGGGAACATTTTTTTAAAATATCCAGTGGGGTTTTGAATATTCAATGGAAAGATGCAGCAATTCCAACAGGTGAGACTGAGAGTGCCCTATTCCAGAGGACTCTATGGTCCCTCAATTTGGGCTTCCTCCAGAGAGCATCACGACTTGCAAGTTGTGAGTCCGTCTTCCCTCATTCAGAGTCAGCTCATCAAAATCTAATATTTCACCAGAAAACATTGGAGCCCAATCCCACTCTCTGCAGAGTCCTGTTATTGTTAGAGAAAAAATGAAGCTCTACATTAACACAATCAGATATCAAATAGGAGTCCAGGAGTCCAATCTGTATGTAGAAATAATTAATAACCTGCTGCATATTAAAATATTAAGAAAGGTAAATTCCTACCACATCTATAAGGAAAGAAACTATAATTATCTGAGTTTTATGAATGAGGAAACCAAAACATATTTTAGTTTATATGTCTCAATTAGCAAAAAATTTAAATATCATAAGTAACTGTAAATCCTAGAAATACTTCCTAAATCTCTACTCTGCTGCTTTATTAACCTGTGTTAATAATTTTGTGATAATTTGGTATGAAGAAACATTTTCTGTGCATTTATTGGTTTCCAGCGTAATAATACTGAATGAAAAATGTCTGCATTTAAAGCAAAGCTTAAAATGAAGATTCCTTCTCAATTTTTAAATAAACTATAATACTAAGTATAAAAGCAAAATAAGATGAAACTAAGCTGATGTTTTTCACTTTACATTGGTTCTAGAAGTGATCAGAACCATTCTATCTAAGCTCCACACAATTAGATTTGAAGTTAGTTCATCCTTCTGTAAGGGAAGAAATCACAATTGGCCAATTTAGAAGCTGGAATGTTGCCACAAGTAGTCATTGTCTGATGCAAATCAAATAATAGTTATTGCTTAAATGTGCTGAATAAAATCTCTATAGAGGATGTACTTCATAAGCAGCGTTTATTTTTATGGAGTTTCCACACATACAATGCAGTAGCATCAGAAAAGCAGAGATAGCAAGACTGTGAAGAAAGCTGTGTAGCAGTAGATTATTTTAACTGAAGGATCTGGTGAGTTTTACAGCCTTATTACTCTAACAAATTCCTAGCATGTCAAGGTTTTTTGTAAAATAATGAAAAGAGAAAAAAAAATAGGGAGAGAAGGAGATTGTGGATGTGAGCTCAGTGTGACTGCAAAATGCACAGAAAACTACTTTTGCAGTCAGTGGCAGTGTCAGAAGGCAGTCCCAGGACTGCTGTCCTTGTCCCCTGTGACACAACCTTCTCCAGCCATGAAGTTTAACAGGAGACTTCTTCCCTTCTTTGTAGCTTTGTTGCAGCTTTCAGCTGCTGTGGGGTAGAACATAGAAAATTATGCTTTTGGGGAAAACACAGCATCCTAAAACGAAGTGTTCAGAGGAAATTGCTTATCTAATGTGCCTTCCTGTGCCTTTCTCCTCAGTGCAGAAAAAAGTACATTTGGCAACTGTATTTCTCAGTAGTTGTTAAAGGATGGGAGAGAAGAGCCGCAAGTGTCTATTCAATGTTTTTGTTTTGTTTAAGATAACTTTGACAATTCCTTTTGCGTATTATAAAACAAAAGCGATCAAATAACAAAATTTAATTTCCTATGCCTTTGTTTCATTCTCCACAAAACTGATCTTGCACTGAGATTTTAGAATATTCAGAGAGTTCTATGAAAGATTCCCATGGCCAGTTTCCTGATTAATTAGTTTACAATATTTCATGGATATCTGATATCTTTCAGACATTACCTTTGGGGAGAGTAAGTTGTTACAGGAGTAGCAAAAAGGAGATAGCAGATTTATAAGAGGAGGAATCTAAGTAGGCTGCTATGCAGACATTTCAATTCCTCCACAGACTTTGCCATGTAATATATATCCATTGGAAGAAATCCTGTTTCCACTGAACTCAGTTGTTTACTAAAAATTTCCAAGTGACAAATATTTTACCTAAGGAATTTTGAAATGGATGTAAACCATCAGTCTTCAGGACACTGAGGAACATCCAATGAGTAGAGTTGGGTAGGGAATTCTCCCTGTGGGCAGGTCATTTATGATGTGGTAGAGCTCCAGGCTCCAGCCAAGTGTGGAGTCACACTGAGAGTGACTGGTTCTAGCAGGAGAACACTACAACACAACTTCCTACAGCAGTACTCCCACTTGGCAGTCTCACTGGGACTAACTGAGGTCTTCCCTGTCCCTGAAAGAGTTCATATAAGACTTTTTTTCTGCATTTCTGGGCACACCACGTCTTCCTCCCTTCAACAACTCTTTGTTCCAGAATTCCTTACACGTTATCCTCATTCATGTAGGAGTACTCCCTTTTGAAGACTGGATTTTAGACTACATGGACCACTACATTTTTTTTTATGAGATCACTCACAGAAATGTTTCACCAGTGTCATGTAGGAAGCATTTCTTCGTCTCTGATAAAAAAGAGAGTGGTCCTGAGAGCCACTGTCAGTGCTGGGATTTCATATTTCTTTGATCTTTATCAGATTCAGACATTTTTATCTAACCAACTATCATGTCCTCTTACTCTCCAGCTCTTCAGCATTTCCCCTCTGCTTAATACAAACTGAAGTGTTTTTCTTTAATTTTTGACTTGCCTGGTGTCCAGGATGGATTTCAGCTAAGTATTCCCAGCCCATATGTCTGACAACTCTGGTTCCTTCTCTGTTACTTTCCCATCCTCCCTGCAGCCTGCAGCGCCTCCTAATTTAGTAGTATCTTCAGATTTAATAAATGTAGTGTATGCTCCTTCTTCAAGGTTGTTAATAAAAATGTTGAATCATGCTGGGCCAAATTCCCATTGCTACAGCACTTCCCTACAATATGATGCATTTCTGTTTAAATAATACCTCAGTGAATTCCCCTTTGCGTTGTACATCCCCAGGGCTGAAGATGTGCTGTAGTGAAAAATCATAGATAACAATAGAAATATTCTGATATCTTGGGTTTAAATAAGCTGTATTTCAAAAGTTTCCTTGTACATTTGGAGCATAAAATGCAGGTGTACCATATCTCAGTAGACAGAGGAGACGTATTAATGGGTTTGGCAGGGCTTGGAAAGTACAGATTGAGCCAACTGTTTGACTTTGGGAGAATGCCTAATGTTTTATTAGCACTTCTGCTTCTTCTCAAGAGAAGTCAATGGTCTTTTGGGAGGTCTGATAAGAAAAGTCATTAATGGGCCACTAGTGTTTCCAAGGAGGGAAATTAAAATCATTCTGTACCCCAAAAAGTGACTTTTTACAAGTGTATCTCAAGTTATTCTAACTTGTACCTCCAGTCATAAAAGGCATGAGGTATAAGGAGACTGTCAGGGTAATGACATCCTCTTCCTCCCTAGGCACTTTGCTAACTTGTAAAGCTAAAAAGCAGTTCCAAATAATTGACTTTACCTGGGATTTCTCAGTAAGGTCAACCTCTTGTCAGATAGCTATTTTCTGAATACATCCTAACAGAAAAACTTAATGACCTCTATTTACTTCAAGTAGAAATCCATCAAAGGGACAATTAGCTAATTTTAAGCATAAATTGGCTCCCTGGTGAGAAACAAGCTTATAAATAAACCATTTCATTTGTTCACTGAACTAGACTGTCATGCAAGTGAAATTGCTGACTCCAAAGCAGACAAATCGGCCAACTTTTCTTGCCTTAAGTGCCCTGAGAGGAGTTAGGGGAAGAAACCATGGGAAGCAGTTTCCTTTGCCACTGTTGCTGTGCAGGCAGGCTGGATCCAGACTCATGCCTGCTGTATCTACACCATTCTCCAGGGTAAGGCAGCCCAAGCTCTCTCCAGTGGCTCTGTGAGCAGCCAGTAAATGGTGCAGACAGACAGAGCTCCTCAGCCTCCCACCTGCACGCGATGGGCAGCACACGGGGGGAAGAGCAGGTCTGTGCTCACAGTCTGTGTAGAATCCAAAAGTGTTTGCAAGAAAGTTGCACTGTTGACTGTTGGTTTTTCCTCTCTTGAATGTTCCTGCCACCATGGTACATGAGCACCTTTAGTCTTCACTGCAATTGTTTTTCCAGTATAAAACAGTTTCCTGAAGGAAATGCTGGTTTCTGGCAGAGTCACTGTGCCTCAGTTTCCCATGTGAGGTGCTTGGTGTGACCTTTCCAGAGGAGTGAGGCAAGGAAGAGAGGTCCATATCTCAGGAGATTGTCTTGTGACACACACTGGGGTCTTTCTTCTTTTTTCCAAACCAACCTTCCTTGAAAGCAGCCTGTAGATCTTCCCAGTACTCATCCCGACATTATTTGCACAGTACTAGCTTTGTTTAAGTGAATGCATGGCAATGCCCTCAAGGTATTTAAGATGTGACAAATAGGATAATAGAGAAAAGGGGGGACATTGCAGGCCCTTTCCAATCCCATGAGATGTGGAGACTGAAAACATCTGATGAGACCTCAGTGCATTTTCAGGCAGAAAAGAGGATGGAGCTTTCCTAGGTCAGATGGGGGACTCAGGAGGGAAACTTTATAGTTGTCTTCACTCTATTTGAATAGTTTGCTCCAGTTTGCTGTGCTCAATGCTATCAGACTAGAGATTAATTGTTTATAAAGGGAGCCAAGTAACTGCTAGAGGCAATAAAAAGAGGAAGAAAGAACAGATCATTTAAGTAGAATTTAATTACCTTCTTCTGCACATTGTTTTACTTTGCCAGATTAATATATAGTAATTTGTATAAATATGTGTGTATGCTTGTGCATGGGGTGCTGCATGTGTGGTGAGATTGCATTTGTACACCCAGTTTGCTCTGGTTTTTTTATGCTGATTATCTTTGATTATAGGAATATGCCATGACTAAATCACTGAATCTCATCCAAACTAATCTGAAAACAAGAGATACAACTTTTTTCACAAGCTAGGAAACAAGAAACCTCGATCCTAAGGTAGATTACCTGTGTTCAGAGGATTTTTGGGATCTTCTTCATTCTGTGAAACAGATGGCAGAAGAGTTCAAAATGTGGAACTTTGTTTTGGTCTTTCATATCTGCTAAGTGATGGGAAGATCTGTTCATGCTGAAGATTTCTCCCAGAAACTTTACCTTAAAGGGGCTTTATAGGGTCTCACCTGACACAGTAATGCATTTAGGCCTGATTTTTGAAAACTTGTGACTCATCTATTTTGAAGTATTGAAATATGAGATCATTATCAGCTGGAACACTGAAACCTTCCCAATAATCACACAGGGAAATGCACTAGGAAAACTCAATATACGATTTTTGCCCCAGAGAAGTCAAGCATAAAATCTTAGCTTCACCACAGCTTAGTTGCCTACTGTCTCATTACTCATAAATGTTCTTTATTTCATATATATATATATATATATAAATATCCACAGAAGTGTGTCCTGGGGAGAAGGAAGACTGAGGAATGCCTGTCCTAATATCACTGAGATATTTCTAGTAGAGGCAGGATAGCTTTTACTTTCCTTAAATTCCTGTACAATCTGAGTTTATAAATGCCATAAGTGAAATTAATAGCCATTCTCCAGAAGTTACAGATGTGGGAATATAAATCAATAAATACAATTAGTTCAGTCCTTAAACCAACTCACACCAGACCTACGATTAATGGAGCTACCTCCATTTACAAACCATTAAAAGACACAATTAAACACAAGAAACATTGTCAAGGGTTTTTATTCTTCCAATTAATCTTAGTGTTTAGAAAAGAAAGTCTGCTACAGAAGGAAAAAAATAAAAAGAGGCTAAGAATAGACCCTAAAGTATGTTTGGTAGAAGAGTACTCATGCTTCCAGCATTTTGTGGAGAACCACAGCTGTGGGTCAGCACACATTCCCATAAAATGGTTATCAGATGCAAGCATGAAGTTTCCCAGCAGAACTCTGTGGTTCAGTTAGCAGCTAGCAATTCTCACCACACAGCTGAAGTCATTTCCCTGGGTTTGCCCTAGTTTTTTAAACAACATGAAACACACCGCAAATTCTGGAAAGCTGAGAAGATAATTCTTGAAGCCAATGCTCAGTTTGGGAATACTATAGGAGGGAGAAGAGATTTAAGGTATGTGCACGAGGCGTACAGGCACATCCTGTCTTATAGTGTATCTTCATTGCAACAAAAGGAAAAGTTGTTTTCAGTTATTTTTTCAAGGTCAGACCACACACCACCCTCTTCCCAGCTTGCAAATTTTATCTCTTACTCCCTGCAGGAAGGAAAACTGAGATATTCATATCAAAGCTGCAGGCTAGGGTTGAAGCAAGCGTCACTGATGAGATGTTCCCAGAGTTTAGGGTCATCCCTCATTTCAGTGGAAAGAAAACCCATCTGTCTTCTGTTTCCCTTTACTGGATGATTTGATCATGCCTTAGAAGGATAACACTTCAAGAGTGCTGAGTGAAGATGAGGGCCAGCTATTCCATGTGGTTGTCTTGGACCCTGCCACAAGGTTGAATTTGAACTGAAATCAAACACAAGTCCTTTTAAACTAGCTTTGTCAAAATAATGAGTCCTCTAGATGGGAAACTAACTAGGTGAACCAACTATTTCAACTTATAATAATGGGGAAAAAAAATTATAAGTGTTTTTAAAGATTCTGGTTGCAGCACAAATGAAGATGCATGTTGCTTTTTTGCAAAGAGGTCATGCTGCTTTAGGTGTTCAGTGGTATGGCCATTCCCAGTACATGCTCATGCAGGGAATGCTAAAATTGTAGTTTCTTCTGTGTTACCTTCCATAGGAATTGTTTAGTCTATTCTTAGGATGGTCTTGCATGGGAAGGATAGTGTCAGCACTGTGAAATAACTGTCAGTTACAGAGAAAATTGGGAGGGAAAAGGCATTTTCTTGAATTTTGGCATCATAGATGGCTTATTCCTCCATCTAGTCTTCTCTGACTTTGTCTCTGGTCAGCAAAAACAGAACAACATCCCTGAAAGACAATTCAGGACACCTAAATCTTACATCTGCTTAAAATCACCTTCTGGAAGAGTCTCTGCTTTGATCCATTAGCTATAGGGAGAAAAAGCAGTTATATCTGGTGATGTTAATGCCTCCTGACCAGTGGTGTTATCTGAGGGAAAGTCCATGAAAGGATGAGAAGATCACTCACAACTCTTTGTGTTCTTCTTGATACACTTCTGTTTCACCTATCACAGCACACAGATCCCACTTATATCTGTACTGTGAGGCTCCTAATTTTTACCATGCTGAGGCATTTAGATTAGTTTGCCAGATTTAACCTCCAGACCACCACAGAATATGGATGCTCCAGATTGCATTGTTGTTTTTCTTGATGGATGCAGTGTTATTAAATCTAGTGACATAGATGAAGAGAGGAAGAAATGACAATGTGAATTTGAAGATCATACAGGAAGGCTATGAGACCTAATAGGAAAAAAAGTTATTACTTTTATGATCTGAAAAAGCATTTACATGTGCTAGAAAAATTAAATATTATCTAAAGTGTTCTTTCAAAATGAGAGAAAATAAAAAATAGGGTATTAGAAGTACGAATCTTACAGACCAATCCCAACCCCTATCCTGCTTTGTGACCACAGGCACTCTTGTGTATTTCCCTCATTTTCTAAACAAAGTCAATGATAAACAGTTGTTATTATTATCTAGCTCCTAGGTAACATTTTTATCCATCATTCTAAAACTCCATTGCTAACAAGGTGGCATAGTTTTTGTTTTCCAGAATTGGGGCAAGGACTGTGCAGAGATTAGCAAAAGGACTTGTCCAGTCTTCCTAGCAGATTGAATTGGAACAGAACATTCTTCTACTTCTTAGGTTACTCCTGTACCTGCTGACTCCAACTTTGCAAATTTCTCACTAATCCACAGTGGGTTCTAAACTGAAGCAATCAAAGTCTGAGGAATCTACTCATTCTGAGTTGAAAGAAATGATGTACACTAAGTGCATAGTAAATATTTTATGCATCATCTCCATAAGACACCAAAGATTAGTATATCATTGCTCAAAATACAGTAAAGAATTTACTTGACAGAAAAATGTTGCTTTCATGACTATTTTGTATAGCTGGTCAGCAAATGGATTTTCCAACCAAGGGGAATATAGAAAGAAAACAGAATTTTGCAAAATTATTTTACAGAATAACATGCAAAAACCTCGTGTTCACTTCACGTCAATGAAAAACCTTTATTCCAATAAACTGCAAATATTATCTCAGGTAGACCTTTCATTTGTCCTTTTAAAATAAGAAAATCTACTTTTTAATTATGTTTTTATTGATTTAAAAAGAAATATAATAAAAAATCAATAAGATTTCCAAATCATGTGTTCATTATAGACACAAAAAGTTTTCAAAGGTGAATTTTCCAACTATTTTCCTCTCCATTCTTCCTATTTTAAATGTAGATGTTTACTCTGTAGTGTGGTCTTTTAACTGCTCTAAATAGTTCAGATCTTTTACAACAGTTCCTATATTACTGTTTCAAACCATTCCGTATTTTTACAATTAGCACCCTAACCTTTTCTTATCAATGTATTGTAATGATTTACTTAGTTCTAGTTAATAAGATACTTTTGTTCATATTTGTATTTCAGGATTTTTTGCTAATTTAGTTTCTGTTTAACTGCAATACTTCTAAGTGGATCCAAATACATTAACATTGTTTATTTGGGCTTGATATCAACAACAATGTAGCACTGATTCAAAAGTTATCAGAAATAAGCTAAATGGTTTTAAGGAGCAAACTCCTCAGTGGAGTAGAATTCTTCTGATGCCAGCCATGGATTTCCTTCCAGATCTTCTGAAGTAAAAATGCTTCAATAGGAACCTTCAGAGTTTTTTAGATTAAATTTCAGAAATTTTAACAAAAAAATTTAATGGGAAAATCCCAACTACTTAGCTATTCAGCTGGTATTCATGTATAGATATAGATATAGGTAGATGATATAGGTATAGATAGATTAGATCTAGATCTAGATAGATATAGATATAAAGATCTAGATCTAGATATATTCTGGTTATCAAGTTTGTGTGTTGTGTATTTTATTTTCAGTGTGTTATGCCAAATCTCAAGTATAAGAATGCAAAATGTAATGTAGCCTTGAGATATTTAAATAAATCTCATATTTTCTCATGGCCCAACTTTTGACATCTAAATATTTTCATTTGACAACCCTGCCATGACTTTCCCTCAGAATTTACCAGGCTCAGCTTCTTCAACAAAGTATTAGGATGCTGAATCAGAAAAGAGCTGTCAGTGATACCTTAAGAGGCTACCTAGAATAGAGGCTAAACAGTGTTAAAGGAATAAAGTGGGTATTTATTTAAAAGGCCTTCAAAGCAAAAGCCTTGGGCAGTACAAGAGCCGGGCTGAGGATACATTCAAGATGGACAACAGGTCACAAGTTTCCACACTTCTATAAGTTTTGGTCCATTTACTTATTGGGGTTAATTGCCCAATTACAGCATCAGGTTATGAAGTCCCATCCTCCCAATTTGCTCTCCTCAATTCACTGTTGTTTATACTTTTTGGGGCCTGAAGCTGCAACAGTGTCCTTGGTTCTTGGCTTGGAAAAGGATTGTTTTGTCTGACTAAACTGTGAAGAGAACTTGCTAACACTTTATATGAAATTCAGCGTTATATAATAATGCAGTGCAGAATCTGGAAAATATGAAAGCTAAAACTTAAGGCATCATCAACATTGTAAGGAACACAAGCCAGAAGTTCCCTTTTGCCACAAACTGAAGATCCATATTCCTGAGCTGCTCAGATTGATTGCTTTTCCTGTGGGATGCTGTGGCTGAGTGTCTGTAGTATGCTACCACTCTTACATGTAATGGTTACAAGAAAAGCCTATGGGCAAAAGTTAAGTGGAAAAAGAAAAGCAGACATTCAAGGTGGGAAAGAGCTAATACAGTCTGTCTTTCAACAACCCTTTCTGATAGCTTGTAAAATATATTTGCCTTTCCCTCAATGGAGGCACCAAACATTCCTTTTTTATGAAACCGCTTGCTTTTCTGCTGCTTTTTGGTACTTAACACTGCTTGTGATTCCTTAATTCTTCATCAGATTTTCTTAAAATAAGACAAAGACCTCAAACATTATTAGGAAAGGTCAGATGGACAGATAGACGCATGCATGCACACAGAGTATGATCAAACAAGCCTCATTTCCTTACAAGCCCGAGGTAAAAAAAACATTTTGCAATTTCCACTGCCAGAGTTTTGAGCACTTCTCATTACAGGATCAGGAATGAACCTTGGCACTGCTGACTCGAGTCATTTATCGTAGACAGTGGAATTATTGTTTACCCTCCAACAAAATGTTTCCTCCTTCTTCTGGGCCTCACATGAGAAGTGGGCAAATTGCTTAAGGAGGAGAAATCTAAATCCCACCATGGCTTCTAGAATCCCTCAACCTTTTGAGAAGTACCAGAGAGTTGAGGAACAATAGGTGAGGAATAATTGATTTGACATGCTTAATCTATTCCTTGTGCATGGATATGTGTGAGTGTGTGGCAGTTTCCCCATATCAACCACTGATCAAGGAAAGTCCACCTACCTCAAGTCCAGTGAGAAAAAGCTTGTCTGGGCATCATAACAGCACAGAAACCTTTTACAAGGTGATCTACAAAGAACAGACTGATGAAGAAGGTGAGTGCAGAGCAATTAGTGTCTCTTATGGTGAAGGAACCAAGAGTTCACAGTGCAATACATTGATAACAGCATTGCTTCTGAAACAAACAAAGAGAGAACCTTTTTCAACATAACATACTTTCAAGATAACAACGTGTAATATAAAAATAAAAGGATTATAAAAATAAAAGCCAGTAACGATGTTTCCATGGAACAGGAGGACAGAACAAAAAGGAGCTAAGCACAGCCATTAGTTGCCTGTCACTTCCTACTCCATGTAACTTTCTTCTTCATCCCTGAGACCCACCATTATATTTTTCTCTTTCCCTGTAGAACCTCCAAGACAAAATGAATGACTCTGACATGACAGCTGCCATGGGAAGGAGGGATTTACACAAGACCAGGATCACTTTTCTCTAGTCTGAGCCTTCCTTGCACTTATTCCTGCCTCTTATTGCTGAAATACACTACACAACATTATCTTACCCAGGGAAAGTGGCAACTATAGAGAGACACACAAGTTAATGAATAGCATCCAGATTTTTGAAAGCAGGATGCAGTGCTTTTGGTGACATTAGAAACAACATGCTAAAATTTTATTGCTAAATTCAAGGTAGAAGTTGTAGCCTGCACCTTGAAATAAGAAAACATGAATTTAGTATAGGCAAGTGGTGTTCTCACTGCAGAGAGTAGAAAGAAAAAACACCTTTGCATACATCATCCTGGGGAAATGTTTCTACCAAAGTACTTTGGAGACATTTTCACCTTTCAGATGAAAAGGTGTGTAGCTACAATTCAGCTGAATAATACTTGAATAGTAACAGCAGCTATTCAGATGAGTACCTAAAATAATACAAATCAGCAACTTTAAAGGTGGCCCAAATTAGTGCATATGCTGATGAAACTGAAGTCATCCAAGAATATCTGTAAAACCTCAGGCAAGGAGATGCCTGATGTCTCCTTAGAAAAACGATGAGCTTTTCTTCATATATCACTGACCTAACAATGAACTCAGATCTTGCAGAAAGCAGTTTGTACCTCATTGATGAATTCCCCTGTGTTTGACAACCCGGTAACAGAAGCAGCTGATGAAGCAGAAGCAAGGGGAATGATTCTACCACTATTCATCAGAAAACTATTTCAAGTTGTCCTAATAAAAAAAACCAAACAAAAACAACCTCTTTAAAAACATGAAATGATGCCTCTTGAAACTTGGCCAAAAGGATTTTTTCAGTTACCCCAAAGAAGTGAAATAGTGAAAAACTGCATTGAAAACTGGTAGTGGGGCTTTTATTTACAAAATTGCCTCACCTCGGCTAGAGAGAAAAAAAAAAAAGACAGAAAATCTCTCTGAATTGTAATTAGACTCGCCAATTCTGGAGGCCAGATAAAATTACTGCAGCAATGTCATGACCAGTAATTATAGCTTTGAATAATTTTTGATGAAAAATGAGAAGAATCAACAACAAAAAAAAAAAAAAAGCAGAAAAAAATTAGGAGAATTTGCAGAAAATTTTTGTTTTCAGAAATTAAATGTCTGTCTATTAAAAAAAAAACAAAAAAAAACCCAACCAAAACCAAAAAAGAAACTTCCCCTGTGCTCCTGAATTCACACAGGCTGAATTCAAAATTGAAGATTATGCCAACACTTCAGGAAATTAAACTGATGAAACTTTTCTCTATAGCCAAAAGCCAACTGTGAGTATGATGCAGCTGCCAAAGGCAGTTCACTTCTCAATGACAAAATCCAGCATATGGCTTGAAGCAAGAGAATAGACTATTTTGATAAGTATGGTTGATATTTTGGATTGCTCTGTGATTTTCTAAAATTATGTTAAATTATGGAACTATTTATTGATCAAGCAATTATTTTAAGTATGATAATACTACCTCATACTACTATTATTTCTTTAATGAATTTTTGTGGTGAACTACCTGATGATGTAAATTATCCACAGATATATGTGTGTGGTTGCAATCATGAAATTCTATCTTTAGAGAAGTGCAGATTGCTTGAGATGTTGATTATTTTTGTCAAGAATATGTAATATAGCTACAAATTTCATTCGCCGTATTTTGGAAGCAAAACCCTAATGCTTTCTCTAGCAAAAAGCTGTAGAATAGGTCACCTTGAAGTTTTTTATGATTAGATGAAAACTCCAGTTAAGAAGGCACCTGTAGGTCCACTGCTGGGACTGGGAAGGATAATAACTGCTTCATCATATTTGTCTTCTTTATTGTATCCTGGTAACTCTTCCCTACCAATGATTAAATCTCTAAATGGAGATTTGTGTCTCTATCTTTCACAGGTTTTCTTTCATTACTTGAAAGCAGTGTGCCATGAAGTACTTGGTTTCATGTCCCTGCTCAGTTCCATCATCTCCCTGGCTGCTCTTTCCACTGGAATTCCATTCTTTTTAGGCATAAATAGACCCTTTTAAACAACTGATCTGCATCATAGCCTTATATCATCTTTGCATAATTTTTTTCTTGTTATACATTTGCTGTTTATGAATATCCAGTAATTTTAATCATATTCAGTTTAGTCATGAGGTTTTTTACTCACCTCTTTTGGCCCACTCTGAATACTCTCTGGAAGGTGGGGGTTAACACCTTTATAGTAGCATCTGAGTTGTTGTAATATATCTTCACTTTGCTTTAACTCTCAACGTTTTTGTGGTCCCCTGTTCAGCTTGTAATAGAATTTGTATTTCAACATCACCTCTGTTCAGGACAACAATTCTAGAAGGTATTACAAACTGCTGTCAAAAATGACACAAACAGCTGACCACTGTAAAGAAATACCTTGAATTGGAGTGTTAGGGATAAAAGGTGGCCTGTTAGCAACAAAATGTATTGTTCTTCAAGGAATCTCCCTTGGATGACAAACTAACATGTCATATTAAAATTTCTTATGGGGGCTCTCAGTATTTGCCAGCTACAGGCAACATACAGACTCTTCTGTTGCTGACCATTCTATGTCCTTACAGCCTGTCCATCAAAACTATTAAAGGGAAGGAGTTCATTAGGCACTGCTGTAAAATATTTTCTGTATAAAACTAAGACACAGAGGGAAGGAAAAGAGCTACTAAATAAAAATAGTGACAAAATTGCAGGTCTTGCATTCCTTGAGTAAGAAGCGAACTTAATGTACAGCAGGATACAAAATAATGATCTGAGTTCTACATCAGCTTTGTTCAAGAGTTCAGGTGGTGGCTAAGGTGTCTGAAGTTAAAAGGAATGAAATGCCTCAGAGGCACTACTTCAGACAATGTATTTTTAGCCTACTGAGCAAGAAAAAAATGAATAAGGCAAACATTTCCCAAAGTCCTTGGGTTTTGTATGATCTGCCTGACACAATCAATTTAAAATTCTTAGGAAGCAGTTCTGTATGTATTCATGCTCTAAAATCAATGAAGTCTTACACACAGACTCTTGGTGTAATTACTCAGGGTTTCAAGATTACCTACAGCCACTTGCATTGACAGAGCACTTCATTCCACATGAATTCCCAGGGATGTCTTTTCTTTTCCAGTCTTTAATAAACATATATTCAGACAAAATTCCTACTTGAACTGAGCAAAGGTTTTTGAGCTTAAAAACCAGTCAGAATCAAAATAGTCCCTACTTAGAGGTGAGCTACAATAAATCTCATAATCCCCTCTCAGAGAACATAGCATGAGAGCACATGAACAGCTGAATGAGGTTAGACCAACTCAGTGGCTGAGATGGATAGTCATGTCTTTGTGTTTAATAAAAAATTCTCTATTCCTTTTTCTTCTCATGATTTTTTCCAATCAGTTTTGGAAACCATGAAAGCTCCCAACATCTACAATTTCAGGGGACAAGGAGTTCTTCATGTCTGGTTGAAGAAATATCACCTTTTGGTCCGTGAACCTGCTGCCTGGTTGGTTGATGTAGTAGTTCTTGTACTGGAAGAGACAGGGAACAATAATTCCCTATTCACCTTCTGCATGTCATTCATGCTTTTGCAGATCTCCTTTCACTCATCTTCTTTTCCCAGGCTGAAAAGTCCCAGTCTATTTATTTGTTCCTCATATAGAAAATATTTCATACCTCTGATTACCCTTGTCCTTAAAAACTTTCTTAGTCCTATTACATTCTTCCTGAAGGTGGAGAGAGAGAGAGAGGGAAAGCATCCTAAGTAGAGCCCAATCACTAGAATGCAGGTGTACATGTATTTTACAGCAGGAATGGTTTGCTCCCTATTCCTTTCCTAACATAACTTAATATTCAATTTGCCTTTCTGAGGGTTACTAAGTGAGGAACCAACCATTTATTGTAAACACAAGATTTTTCTCTCTTGGAGGTAACGCTCCTTTACACATTTTTACTTGCTCATTTTTGCTGTGTTTTTTCTTAAAGTTACAAAAATTAAAAAAAAAAAAAAAGGAAAAAGTGATCTTTAGCTGTGATATTGCAGCGAAATCAGCCAGTCAGCATGATCTGTCATATTGCCTTATCTCCTTCCTTTGTGCTGGTCTAGCACATGCTGTGTTTAGTGCAAATCTCTGGGACTCTCCTGCTCTCCTGACAGTTTGCCTGGGATTCAGGTCTGCTGGCAGTGGGAATGGAGGATTCAATTTCGCTCTGCATTCCACCAGAGCCAGGGAAAGAGGTGACCAGCTGTTCCTTCCTGCCAGGCAACAACAGCTTTATGAGGGTGAAAAAAATATAAAAGATCTCTGGATCTTATTATTGCTAGGCATTTTATGTCCCACAGTGAAAAAAGAGGGAGTTGACTAACCAGGACTCTTTGAAGTCCAGCTGGTGCTGTTTGGAAGAGGATGTGTCACCTGTAGTTGTGAGGTACTGAGGTGAGGTGGCTATTTAGAATGTGGGTTTTTAATAACTCAGTTTTTTATAACCTAAGTAACTTAGCCTCTATCAAACACGTATCACCTGTTGTCCCTTATCAAGCACACCTCTGATGGATTTGATTCACTTAGTCCATTCATTTTTACCATACAAATCAGCATTGGTGGGCCTGGTCTCATAAAAGCTGATCACTAAGGCCCTTGGGGCACAGGAAACTAGCAAATGCATGTTAAAAAAGGAAAGAAAGAAAAGAAAGAAAAGAAAGAAAGAAAGGAAAAGAAAGAAAGAAAGAAAAAGAAAGAAAGAAAGAAAGAAAGAAAGAAAGAAAGAAAGAAAGAAAGAAAGAAAGAAAGAAAGAAAGAGAGAGAAAGAAAGAAAGAGAGAAAGAGAGAAAGAAAGAAAGAAAGGAAGAAAGAAAGGAAGAAAGGAAGAAAGGAAGAAAGGAAGGAAGAAAGGAAGAAAGGAAGGAAGAAAGAAAGGAAGAAAGAAAGAAAGGAAGAAAGAAAGGAAGAAAGGAAGAAAGAAAGAAAGAGAAAGAGAGAGAGAAAGAAAGAAAGAGAGAAAGAAAGAAAGAAAGAAAGGAAGAAAGAAAGAAAGAAAGAAAGGAAGAAAGGAAGAAAGGAAGAAAGAAAGAAAGAAAGAAAGAAAAGAAAGAAAGAAAGAAAGAAAGAAAGAAAGAGAGAAAGAAAGAAGGAAAAAAAGCCATATGACCTAGCACAGGAAACAAATCTAATGAAGGAATGTCCTCAGCTTTCACAGGAAATTATTTTCATTTTATGCCATTTTCTGCCTCCATAAAAAGTAACAGAGTTGACCTCCTGTGCTCCTATCTAACCTTTCGGCATCAAGGGCTGGAAAGGAGAAGTGTTGCCTGAACCAACAAGATACTAATCCATTCAGAGTGTAACAGAGAACAGACTCTTTTCATCATGGACATCTTAGCGGTCACACCACAGCCAATATTTCCTGAAACAAACCTTAGTAGGGAAGGGGGGATATTTGCTGCTTTGTAACCAGACTAACATATTTTAAAGGTGTTATGTTTTTATGTAAAGCATTCGAGCACTTGTTTTCTGGCAAACAGATCTCAACTGGGATATTCATAATCACTGCCTGTTGCTTAAAACGTGATAGTTTGTACCAAACAGTGCAAAACAGGGCTGTAATAAATTACAGGCAGTTGTCAGTGGGGAGGAGGTTTAACCTGATGTGTTTTCCCATGCACACTTGCTGATTCTGTTTGGTTTTGATTTTGAGTAGAAGCTGAAATAATGTTTTTATTTTCATCTCCTTTAGTCCACACATTAGTTTGCTTTAGTCTTGTGAAGGAGCTCAATATCTTCCTCCATGACAGACCCTGTATTCACATTTTTTTATTGCTGATAAGACCTCTCACAAATAAATTGTATTGGGTATGGCCTAACTCAGAGAAAGATAATCCCACAATATCGGTAGGTTGTACTGTTAATGCTGGAACAGTTCATGATTCAAAGTCTTGTGTTTGTTTTCCCATGGCAGAAATAACAGCAATAAAACGTCTAGATGTCAAAATGTTATTTCTTGAAGTAACTGCTTCTGGAGATAATTTTACAAAATGCTTTGGGCCAGAAGGTGAGTACCTGTGTCTGTCCCCTTCATCAGTTAGACGTTAAAAGAACAGAAAAGAAGTCTCCAAAATGTGGTTCAAAGGATGTCTTACAGGGAATAGATGGAAATAACATTATCTGCACCATATTCAATTTGTTTCTGCAACTTCCTGCAACTCTCAACACCAGTGCAATGAATCTTAATAAATTAACAAGTTTAATGAGTGAACAAGAATCAATCAATCTCCCTTGTTTCAAAACCGCTAATAAGAACTTAAACCAAGTATAAACCTCTGAGTCACAGCCTCTTGTTAATAACATGCTTTTTGCTTTGAAGAGGATAATTAAATCATCACCACATTCCTTTTTCTCTGCAAAACTTCCTGTATGATGTGAATTTAGATCAAAACACACCCTTTCTCCCCTAAGGGTTCTTTGTTATATCACATTGGAAAATTATTTCAGGAATTACTCCTGTCCTTGAAAGCATGCAGATCAGGCTGGGACATTAGCAACGCTGATTGCCTGAACCTCCAAAGGACTTGATAAGCCAGACATACCCCAATATTTTACAACTCTATTAGATAGCACACAGATCTATGCTAAGCTGCTTATGAAGGAGAAGATGTAAAAGTCTGGGGACTAACCCAAGCAGCACAACAGGCAGGTTAGTTTGACAGTGAAACTGTATCAGCAAAACATGCATATCTGAAAAAAATAAAGAACAAAATGTATTTAGTAATGTAATATCAAACTCTAAAAATGCATATGAAATTGAGGCCAGATCAAAGATGTAGTGGAAGAAGATTTTGCCATAAAATTGGTATAAGATTCTAAGAGTAAGTATCTAACTGCAAAGAAAGCTACGTTATACTTTCTCCATGGCTGTGGGCCCTGGGTCATAAAGGAAAAAAACTTATTGTAGCTGGTTAATATTACCATTTGCTGGATCAGGTAAAGGCTATTGAATGCAAAATGTGGAGAAAGATCAGAGGCAATCCAAGTCTCATAAAATGGTGATAATGGGTGACCTTTGTAACCTGCATATATACTGGTCAAATGTCACAAAGGGAAAAGGTTAACAGAAGCAATTTCTTGGTAGCTTAAATGATTGCTTCTTGGAATAGCTATTAACCTACTGTATTTCCATCTGCTGGTGTGGTTTCAGTTCAAACAGGTAATGTTTGAACTAACAGCTGCATTTCCCATATAGTTATGACGAAGTTCATGGAGCACGGTGAGGTCACAGCACCAAGGGATGAATAAAGTGCAGAACCACATGTAAGGTGACCTGGTTTCTATTCCTCATCCTCATAAAGATTTGTTAGGTGATCTCAAATTCAGGTTCCTTGACTTCTTCAAGGTTTCATCTTGCCATATGTAAAGCAGGAGTATCGTTCACTGGTTGAAGTCTTTGGGAAGCTGAACATGCTAGTATGCAGAGAGCTTTGAGTTTCTCTATGGAAATGCTGGATAGAAGTGTAAAACCTCTCTATGCATGTTGAGAGGTTATTGTTTATGGTCTGTGAGTGCCTCAAAAGGATGTCATCTTTCAGCAGATGGTCTAAATCAGCAACATTGTCTCCAATTAGGGTAAAAATACCATGACTGAGACCAAATACAAGAAGTCCACTCAGTCACTGACATCATGGCAGATTAATCTTCTTTAACAAGGGAAAAGCATACTCTTATTTCAAGTGGTGATGGAAAGAGTCTGAGAAGGCTCAGCATAGTGGCAGGAGCTTCAGAGAACTGTTTTCATGCTTGCTACAGTGCACAGATGGAGGGAGTGGGGGATGTCCTAGCTCCCTGTGGGAAGGAATCTGTAAGCTATGAGCATTTAGCTCCTTGTAATGCATGACTCCAGCTATCAGCTGGTCAACAGCTTTTCTTCTTTCACATAGAAGAAGGACTCCATTGTTCAACATTATTCCTTTCCTTTGGTTGTCAAGCCATTAAGTTAAGCCCACAGCCATATTTGTCCCTATGGTAAGCTTAAACTACACACAAAAAAGTTTCTCTCACAATCTCCCTCTACTTTCAGCAGCTAAGTCCCAACTTGGAATCCTCTTTGTGTACTATTTCAAAAAACATTACTTGTATCATCACATCTCAGTTTATTTTTCCGTTGTCATTTATCGATCACTTTGTGTTCCAGCTTTAAAGTGCATTTGTTTCCTCTTGGGTTAATGGTTGTTAATTTAGCATTTGAAATACCTGTAAGTAAGTTCAAAGTTGTAACTTCCCACAGAATAGATTGCAGCAGGTACATTTTTTTGTATATGTATGTTTTTTTTACTGTTTCATCCTGTGTAATTAATGCCATTTTCAACTCTGTACTTTGCAGAGCTTTTACTTTTTAAATGCCTGCACTAAAATTCCATTTAGTAAATTTGTCTGCCTGTTTCTTGAGCCAAGCTACCAAAAGAGAGTCCTGATCTGTCTGTGACCACAGACAATTATTTCTTTTGCTGGATTTGGTTTATTGCAACCAGAACCTATTTCGGGGAAAGAAACATTGTCTCTTTCTTGGCCTCTGCCCTGGGAAAGGGGGAATTTTGCAGACTGGTATGCATTTCTCTGAAGAGTGTCTTTTATTTTTAATTGCATTTAAAAATGGAAGGAAGTACAAACAAAGCCTTCACATATGGTATGTACAAATAGGATTTCAAATCTATTTTGGGTCTGGTCCTTCAATGAATGAATGGGTGCATAGCTTTCTGGAGACTTATGCCTTATCCTGAACTTCTGCACACTCCAAGTTCAAGAGGGATCAGACCTTCTGCTTTGTCAGACTTGTTCCCGTGTTGAAAAAGACTGAAGGATGTTCAGCTCACTGTCTCTCTACCTAGTGTTTCAATTTTTTAATAGGAGGCTAAAAATAATTGCCTCAGCTGGAAAAAATTAGTATGTAAATGAGCAAGACAAAGATAATTAAAGGAAGAAGTACATGTGCAACTGCACACATGCTTCTGCATATGCAGGTACAAATACAAATTAATTTAAAAATTGGACTTTTAATTATGTAAATGTAATTTACATAGAATTGTAAATTCAGCTCACAAAACTGCATGCTTAATTCAGGAACATCCTTGTCTAAGAGCTGCTACAAGCTTAAATGACAATGAATGGGTCATATATTGCAAAAATAACTGACAGGATGTAAAAATGCTGCATGTACATTTCTTTTCTGCACATGTGATCCCCTCATGTGCAGGGGCTGTGACTGCACCAGGACAGCACTGCTTATTGCCACTATTGTGCCTTGCAGATGTAACAGTGGGGCCATGTTCACCAGGTGTGAGGTGCAGAAATACCCACCCGAGCTCCTCACAGATTTATGCCTCCCCAGGCCATGGTCCAGTGCTCTTCTGGGACAGGATTTCAAGTCCAAAGAGCAGGACAGCCAGCAGGCTGACCAACTTGAGCCGCATGCCCTGCTAGTTATGCTGAGGCCCTTGAGTGTGTCTCTGCTGCACTTGAGAATGTGGTGTCCTCACACCCTTGGGCTTACAGAGCTGAGACCCAGGAGTTTATATCACCTTCCCTTTTCTCCTGAAGAGCTCTCAGCTATTGAAAAAAAAATCTTGTTTCAGCTCTGTTTTTGTGTGCAAGTGGACTCTGGATAAGCTGGAAAAGTTTGCATCTTCTAAAGTGGATCTATGTAATATATTGCACTTTGAGACAAAGTAAGCAAATTTATGAGACAATATAAGAGCAGTACCTACAAAGCTCTTTTATCCTCACTTTTCACAGTATGACTGTTCTTTAAAATATTTAGAGATATTTTTGATATTTTACTGTATATTATGGCTTATAAGTAAAGGCCTAAAACCCCCATAATGTAATGTTTGACATTTTCTTGCCAATACATCTAAATTCTAGTGTTTCAAACTATGTTTCAGCAGTAGAACCAACTGAGTTTGTTCACCTTAGTTTGTATTTTCTAGAAAAAATATGATGAGTCAGAATGAGTATCCCAAGAGAGCAATGTGTGTATTAGTACTGGTCAAAAAAACCAAGGAATCTTCCCACAATAAAACCCAAAACAAAAAAAAAAAACCACAAAAAAACCACAAAAACCAAACCACCACTACCAAAAAAAACCCACGGAAACCAAACCAAACCAAACCAAACCAAACCAAACCAAACCAAACCAAACCAAACCAAACCAAAACAAACCAAAACAAAACAAAACAAAACAAAACAAAACAAAACAAAACAAAACAAAACAAAAAAGCCAAACAAACAAACAAACAAACAAAAATAAAATCAAACAGCCATGATCCTTTCTTTGGGAAAAAGAAATCCTTCATACGTTGGAATGGAAACTCAAGAGGTTTTGCATGCAAAGTGTCTCAATTACCTTTGTAGATACTTTGTGTTAGCAAGTATTTTCAGGGGAAACATCTGATATTTAAGCAATGAACTTCTTATATATATCCTTTTTTTATATATTGTAATGGTTGGAAAAGGTGTGCACTTTTTTCTTCATCTCTGTCTCAGAACTGTAATGAAATATCACCTAAAAAAAGGAAGCAATGTCTTTTTTATATATGTGTTATAGCTGAGGAATAAAATTCACCTGGAAAACTGACGAAAATGTGGTCACATTAGCATCTCTGTAAAAATTACTACTTCCCGGCAGCTTGCTTCTTCTGAGAGCTACAACCTCAATATTTACTTGTGTGTTTTGCTGATTCTGTGGCACAGAGAAGATGAAAATAGACTTTTGGAGAGGAAACTTCAAGGGTTTGTATATATGACAAGACCTCTGAAGAGGGGTTGAACCTATTTAAAATGGACTATTAAGGTTGTACGTATTTCTAAACTGTAGCTGAAATCCCTGCCCTGAATCAGAACGACAGTTACTCTGAAAATGGTTACTCTCATGACCAGCCTAGCCTTGCTTTCTCATCTTTAATGAGAAGTGTCCTGTTGGAGAGAGATATGTTCAGCTGATTCACAGTTGAGGCAGTTGTTTTGACAGGGTTGATTCCTCACCTATGGTAACATGGAAAGTTCAAACCACAATGTAATCATTTGTAAACATTCTTACAAACCAGGCCAGTGTCAAGAGCAAATACTGCAAACAATGCCAGTATAGGGCTAGTAACTTGTGTTTTGCTATAGACATCTAAGTTTACTTTCCCCAGGTGAAGGAGAAAAGAAAGAACCTGGGCTCCTTCTGCACACACCCCAGATAAGAGTTTGACACCCTGAGACAGCCCTTTGTGGTAAAGGCTCTGCTTAAGGGCTCCAGATTTTCACAACAGCAGACAAATTTGAAAACTTCAGATCAAGCATCTCTGTCAGATCACTGAATGGTCCTTTTTAAGCCCTGTTTTACTCTCCCTTTTCAAATGCACGTGGTTCACATCACAGTTAATCAGGACAGTTTAGTTCAGTAAATTCATCAAAGAGAGGACTGAGAAAAGCCACATGGAAAGGTGAAAGGGGCAGCCAAAGATGATGAACATCAACAAGACAGTCTAGAGATCTACACATCAAAAAAAATGGTGGGGAAGATACACATTTTCTAATCATCAATAATCTTTCCTAAAATGGCTTGTGAATATTTTCCAAGTGTGTTAAAGGAAAAAAAGTATTTGTATACATGATGCCCTTCAACACACATATTTTGAAGATGTTTTTGGGGTCCTAATGGGTTCTGACTGAGACTAGACTTTCTCAGCTTATACAGCAGTAGCAATTCTTTACCAAAACCATGAGGTCCTGAAATGCAGCCTCATAAAGAGGCACAGATGAAAAATACCATTATTTTCTCTTAAATGTGAAAGAAAAAGCAGAGATATCTGTTTATAATCACCTATCCTCACAGCCTCAACTTATTCCAGTTTCACATTCAGAAATGGGTGTTAAGTTGTTAATATTAAGGGAAGATTCCTAAGTGGATGGGGAAGAAGAAACAAAACAGTTGCACTGCAAACTCTCTCTGTGTGCTCTCCTCTGAGTATTCCCACAAGACCAACACAAGCTGTGAACACTAAACTCTGTGTTTTTAAAAATTTAAAATCAGAAAACTTGAGCCTGAAACCAACCTTCGGATCTGGAAACCTCTGTAATTTGGGGAAGACTGAATCAGTATCTGAGCACTGTGGCTCAGACTTCTTCCTGAAATATCACAGCTGACCTTCATCTGCCCTCAGTGTGTCCTCTTCTCAGATGACTGCGGCTCCTGTGCTTGCTGTGGCCAAGTGCTCCAGAACAAGATTGTACCGGACAGCTGAGATGACAAAAAGTAGTACGAGTGTCCTGGTTTAGGGCAAATTTAGGGAGGAAATTTCCAAAGGAGTCATTCTAGAAAGCAAATTTAAGTAGCCCTTTCTCCACCTGGTTTGAGAGACAAAAATCTCCTTTGAGAAAAGTGGAATAAACCTGTTTATTTAACCAGCAAAGTACTCACAAACATGCAAAAATGAATTATATTAAACAATGGAACCTCTCATTGTTTTGAAGAGATGGCAAATTCAGAGAGAGAGTTCTTCTCGTGGGGTGTAGCTCAGCTTGCTCAGTTTCTTATCAGTCCCTCTTGCACTGGAAAATGCCACGTCCTGGGCCCTGGTGGGCCACAGGTGTGAGCTCACGGTGTTTTTCTGGGTTTTCAGTCCACAGCAGGGCTGATCAGTTGCAAGAAAAAGAAAAGCCACAGTCCGGGGAACTTCTCTGCTTCAGCTGGATAAAAACTAACTAAAAGCAAAGGAGAGCTCTCTCCCACTGCCCGTGCTGCAGACAACATATTCCATGAGAGAGAAAGCTGAAGCTCTTATTTCTGTGTTTTTGAATACAACCTCCTCAGATATTCCACCACTTTTCCTTCTCCCCCTTCACTCTCAGATCTGGTTTTAAAGGTGCAAAACTTATTTCTGGGCTAAAGAGATGAACAGGGAAACAATTCAGTATCATAAAGTCACCCCAGGACAAGAAACCATTTCTACCGTGATATTCTGCAGTATGCTTTTTTTATTAGAGCTTGAAGGAGTTTAAGTGAATGACTGTTATTTATGTCATTATGTCTTATCTCTTGAATAAAACCACAATAACAATAACTGCAAGTGTCAGTGAAATTTATTCGCATTTGCACAAAAATTGTCATTTTTAAATTAGCAGTTTTACTGCTGGGATGTATCATCAAGATCTGCCGCCAGCCTACTGTAGTGATTAAATAAACAAGTATTCCACCATAATTTACACCTTTTCCAAATGACTGAGGTGATTTTTGGTTTCATATACCCCACAATATTTTGTAAAAATGGTTACCATAAGTTAAAACAGTTTATACTTCAAAGACCCAAGACAGACCCAAGTGCTAGATTTATTGTAGTTATGTGGCATTTGATTTACCTTAGAGAGCTGGGAAATGTTTTGTAGCATATTTTTGTTAGAAGCAATATTGTGACTGGTTTTTGAATAGGTTCATGGAGCCAGTGTTTTGCAGATCCTTCCAAGTAACTTGCTGGCTTTGTAACTTGCCTGTGATGCTTGGATTCTGGATACAGAGGTCCAACAACTTATTTCAGCCCTGCATTCTGGCTGAAAGAGTAATGTATTACTCTAGTAAATATAATCTGCTATTGCTTTTGCTAAGTACATTTGAAGTATTCTAAAAGTCTTCAGAAACAGAATACAGCGTGGCGCTTCATCCTCAATTAATTTCCAATAGTAATCTCTTTGGACCTAACAACTGCAGCTGCATGTGCATTTATGGAACTGTGACTTCAGTGGAAGTGGAATACATCCACTGATCCCACATTCGTGAGATCTGAGCCTAATGGATTCTGTGAAATCAGAAAGGGTAAGACTTATGGCAGCTCAATGATGTTCCAGTTAAGATCTAAATAACTTATTTTTGCTACAAGGCCTCAAAAATTTTTCTGTTTAAATGTGCGGACTTGCACCGACAGTCTTGCAACTCTAAAAAAGAAAGAAAAAGTTACCTCTCCCAGACAAATATGCCACTCACAGCAGGAAGGGGTTTTTTAGATTCAACAGCTTGAGTGGCCAGAATGATTTGTGAACTACACAGCAATACATGTCCTTCAGAAAAGCAATAATTGACACCTTTAAAAAAAAAAAAAAGGGTAAAGAAAAGAAAGAAAGAAATCAAATATTTAATTTTGCAAATAGGACAAACATAAGTAACAATATCTTACTTAATCACATCCCTCTTGGTGTAACTCTCATCAGAAAAAATGGAATGACCCACATTACTGACCACACATGGCATCTGACTGTAATAATTTGTGGATGGGATTGTTTTCACTGAAAAAGAAGCATTTTAAAAAATCAAAAGGCAAAATTTCTATTTTTCTATTTTTTTCTTAATTTATCTTGCAAAGAAAAAAAACAGTCTATTTCTTATAGCTCAGTTATCTTTTTCAAGATATTTGGAAGTAGATATGTTATCAACCTTGATTGTAAAAAAGGAAACAGGACCACACATGGATAAAAAGCTCCAGATTTTCAATGAAATTTAGGCTTCTGTAACCTATTGATTTCTAAATGTCTTAACCAACGTCAAAAGCTTTTGTAACAGAATGGGGACCTGAACTAAGCTAGACCTACGCTCAGTAGAACATCTTTCATCTTAACTGCTATGGTGGCAAAATCCAATGGTATTTTGCAAAAGAAATTCAAAAGTATATTAATATGTAACTATGTTACTACAAAGTCCTTAAATTAGGAACACACATTACTACATTTTTTTTTCCTCAGTGTTATATAAAATAACAGCATCTTTGAGAGATGTAATTTTTAGCCATATCTGAAAATAATGTGCACATTTTAAAATGCAGGCATGTGGGAAATCATGGTGATTTAGTGACTGCATAGTGCATTTGATTTATGAGGGATCCTAGTTTGTGCCTGAACTCTGTGAGCCAAGGAACAATCTTTGACAATTCAGTAGAAGAGTGGGAGAAAAATCCAAAACCAAAAAAACTTTGGCAGATTCTGGTGGACACAAAATAATCTAAGCATCTAGACACAGACTTTTGCATAGTCAGCAATGTGTCAAATAGCTCTATTGTTTTAAATCTTAATTTAGTGTGCAGGAATGATTATAGTTTGGTTATTTTTTTCCTTGTACTTAGTTCCTAATTTGTCTGAATCATACACACTTAATGAAAACCTGCTTTATAGTCCAGGCAATGCAGCTCTGAGCTCAGTGGGGTTGTTTTCCTTTGTGCTCCAGGCATATCTACAATATCTGGCTTGATTAATCTGTTGCCTTTGTGTAGCTCATTTTAAATGTCAAATGGATTGTTAATGTGGGAAAATGTTCTGGGCCAAATTCATCTTCCAGCTACACCTGTGCTGCCTAAGCAAAATCCACAGCACCCTGTATCAGTAAAAAGAGAGCAGAACTTGTAGCTCATTGAGAACAAAGAAAATACTCAAATCTTGGATGAATTTTTCAATGCTTGTAAGAGCTAAATAACTATAAAAATAAGTATAAGTCATTGAAATAACTATAATTAAGCTTTTCATCAACTTTAAAGGAGGTCCACTAAAATCAATGTTGTCTAAAATTTACTGGACCAAGATTTTTCCTTTTACAATGGTCTCATCATCACACAAGTCAGGATTTTTCCTTTTTCTTCTTTGTAAGGGCAACTCGCTCATCTTTCCTCTTGCAGGTATCTGCATATGCATTTTTTGTTGTCTGAAACATTTGTATAATTTTCATGCTTTCCACCTAAACTATTGATGAATTTGCATGAAGATATTCTGTCTGTCTAACCAAAGGTAAGTAGAATATCCATAAAATTAGGAATTTACTTCAAAGTACTAAAATTTGCCCTAAACCAGGACATTGATGTTTCAACATCAGTCAAAAGAACCTTCAACTCTTCACCTTAGACTTTCCATGGCACTCTAGCTCAACCAAACTAGTTTTAATTAGCCAGCCTAAGTTCGCCTTTTTTTTTTTTTCGTAGTTTGGGTTGAGTTTCTGTTTTGGTTTGGCTTTTATTTTGCCATGGGCACATGGTAATGGCTGTACAACCATCACAACCAATTGAGGTTACACATGAGCAATATTTGCATGTTCATGGTCTTCTGGGAGGTATTTACAGATGAAGAAGATAGAAAATCTGTCATACTTCAGGTAACCTGAAGAAACTAAATAGGTAATGGAAATAATCCAGTCACAGAGGCAGAAAGCTCCAGCAAGTTTAGGAATAACTCCCATAGACCTCCATGCTCCTGTTGCTGTACAAAATCTAAGTATAGAACTGAAGGACATCCCAAGGAAAACTGATGGACATCTCCAAAACTCTGATTTATCCCATTCTAATATATGATATGAATTGATGGAATTACATCTCTTACGCCAGTGAGTCCGCAGAGAGACTGTGTGACTGACTTGGCCTGAATATCTGACTTAGCTACCTGCAAAACATATCCTAATTGACTTGCTCTAATCATAATTAATTGATTTTGCAGAAGAATAATGCAAAGTCCAGGCTCTTGAACCTTAAGAGAATCTTTCTCAACAGTCCTGAATAGCAAGGGAACCTCGAATAATGGGAAGTTTGGGCTTGAGCAAAACGCAGATCTGACCAGTATGGTTAATGCTACGTTCTCCGTTTATTCCGTCTAAAATGGCAGGTTATATACACTTCTACAAAGTTTACCTTTACAGGTGGCTTTTCATTGGCACACAGCACAGGGAAGAATGCAAACACATTGTTGAATAAACTCTTAAGGCAGCTACTGTGTCTACACTAATTGCTGTACTTGCTAGCTACTAGAAAACCCTCTGTTTCTTGCTAACACCTTAAGCTGTATTTTTAAGTGCGCCATAACCTTTGCACTGAATTTCTACCTGCGCCACTAACTCCTAACAGGCTTCAATGATGAGGCCTAGTCTGGGTGATTCACTCACAGTCCAAATACAAATTATATCCATCTTCCCTAAGAAATTCTGCAACAGTCCTGTAGAGAATAAAGAAAGTTACTGAAAGTTAGCATGTGATATGTTCAGAAGGCAGTCAAACCAGACTGCAGACTGTTAAGACTATCACCAAAAATCAAAGTTGAACTCAGTGGTATGGTAATTTACATACTACAGATATATAATTTTTTTCTGACTCAGCAGGATTTTTGTATATGAATATTTGCTTTTGAGCACAGCAATATTCTAAGAGGTTATGCCGGCAGGTTGTATCTACAGGTATCTCTTTTTAGAAGCATCCCAAGAGGATTCCAAATATTGCTTTCCACAAAGCTTTCAGTTCCTCGACCACTTCAAAGGAACTTTGATTCCTGCTGATCTAGCAAGCTGGGAATGCAAGCTTTACATGGTAACAAAGCCTGTGATGCAAACATAGAAAAGCTGATCAGCAGTGAGAGCGCTTCATATATTTGGGAGCTGAAAATGTGATGCCTTTTCTTCACTTAGAGAGAAATGCTCTGGTAAGTGCAGAGCTGAACCAAGATATAATGATGGAGGCCCTGCTGCCTCAGCTGCTTCTTCAATGAAGACACTTATGTCCCAGCACTCATTACACCAGTATAACCTTGAATCAGTCCCAGCTTCAGATCCACACCTTAAATACAATCTGTATGCAGTGCAAGTCATTGAAATAATGACATAAAATTCATAGGGGACTGAAAGAGAAGTTCTGAAGGACAGCCCTTTCTTAAGTCCTTCTGACTAGAGAAGCTCTTTCCCTCTTCCCTGGAGACTGTCTTGTACCAAAGAATGTTTTCTAGGCCAGTGACAAGTCCAATGCAACTGTTTAGATTAGCTCTCATTGCAGATGTGGAGGTAGCATATAGAGAATTGTTACTTCAGAATCTTTGCTGTGAGCAACACTTTATTGCTGATCTTAGCAGTGTGTTGGTCAAGCTCTCCATTCCCAACCCACTGCTCATGACATACCACAGTTAACACAGTGGTTCACTGTTCTTTTATTTTGTTGTTTCGTTTCCTCTTTATTTTTTCTCTCAGAAAATACTGAACTGAATGTTGCCTTGTAAAGCCCATATATGCTCTTTCTGCACAGACTCCATGATTTTTTGAACAGAGAATATAACAGCATATCCTGAATTAAAATTTCTAACTTCCAGTAAGGAGGATTTTAATGATTTTACTGACCCAAACAGGAAATAAGTTGTCTTTCCATCCAAATCCCTGAAGATCTACTTCTGCTTTAAGTTTTTACTTTTGGTGAGTAGGGTATCTAAGCCGCAGTTCTGCAGAGCCTTGCATGGAGAGGAAAGATCCACAAGAAGAAGAACAGGGACCTAATTTAGGCTCACAGAACTGCCCTGCAGAGCTGCCTGTGCAGAAAGATGACAGTCTTCAGTTCAGTAAGTTTGAGGATCCAGAAACCAATTCAACAACCATGGAGACTGAGCCATTCAAAAGCAACCGGAGCAGCAATATCAATAAGAGCTTCCTCTCCACATGGGCTTCAAGGCTGGTGAGGGTCACAGGAAGGAGTGAACATTCGTTTGTCTGTTCAGTCCTTGGGCTGTCCTCCAAGGCCAACAGCAAGAATGTCAGTGGTGGTGGAAGTTTCTGTGATGTGGTGTACCCTCTCTGTGGCTTCAAAACTGTCTATGCTTTCCTTATTCTCTTATATTCTTGGAAAATCCAAATTGTTTTGGTTTTCTTTTTTTCTTTTTTAAAGAGGGTAACCAGAAACATTCTATAAATCAACAGCATTCTTCCAGAAGTACATTTTTGCTGCCTGGTAGCTACCCACATCACCTTCAGTGCTTAACAGCAGTTGACTTTTGAGGCTGTGTTTCTCAGTGTGCCCAAAGTCTCGTGGTTTCCTGACCACTGTGGTCCTTAGGGACTGATGAACAGAATCAGCTCAATGCAGGATTCAGTGTTGACAGGAACACAATCACCCCAGTCTGGCACTGCAATTAATTAAATGCCTAAATCACACAAAATTTAGTGAGATTTAAGCACAGATTCTTGTCGTCTGCCTTTAGCTACATTAGTCATCCCAGACACTTTCAGTTAGCATGGTACCACATGTTTGACCACAATTTGAAGATCCAAAAAAAGTGTCCTGTTTAATGTTCCTCAAGGTACAGAAAAGTTCTTACCAGTAGGCAATACAAGAAATGCTACAATGATTGATAGAAGATATGGAAATTATTAACTTATCACCAGACAAGCAGACATAGTTGGAGAGTAGGTACAGGATCACCAAAAGCAGATAGGGTGTTGCTAAATCAATTTTTATCTATACCTCTTCCAGCCCAGTTTTTTTCTCAGCATCCAAGGTGTTTTACTCCTGTATAACTCACTTCTGCAGCAAATGCAGTTACATACAGAGTCTTACCATTTGATCCTACTTCAATTACACTGTACTGCAATTTATTAGTACAGATTTCTTAATGATTTTTCTCTTAGAGAATATTAAGCAGTCACTGGCTCAGAATTATAACTGATTGCAGTGATAAGTTCCACCACCCAATATACTGTCAAGGAAAGGTATTTGTTGTAGCAGTTCTAAAGAATTGTCCTTTGAAAATGGCATTTTAAAGTGTTCACCTAAATTACAGTTGTGCCATAAATATGACAAGTTTAAACTATGGCAGCTGAGAAATTATATATATGAAAAATTACAGGGATATGATCTTTTTGCACTGGCACATAAAGATTTAATCTCCTGGGTTAAGTACCCAGAACACAGCAGTTGTGTCAAGATAATAGCTCGAATGATGTTCAGAGAAATGTTTCTCATGGTTATTTCTCAGAGCTTTGATGTTCCCTTTGAAGGAAATGCTTTTGTGGAGTACAGGTGCAAAGCTAGCGTGGTGGCCCCAGGGTGAGCACTCTTGTGGGGAAACATTGCAGAAAGGCAAACAAGGCAAATGACCACTGAAGGGTTGGTCTGGATGCCAGTTCATCTCTGAGTCTGTCAAGTTCTAAGAATGCCCCATACATCTCTTGTTAAAGCAGCACCAAGGTCAACCACAAAAATCATAGCATTTCCAGCAGAATTTGGCAAAAATTAGGTCAAGAAGATGGTAAAAATAATTCCTTGAACCTCTGTAACAGTACCAGAATACCCCAAGAATTTTCTGAGAGATCTAGGTACTCTTGGAATGTATAACCTGTAAAAAATCTGTAGATTGTTAGGGCTGTGATAATGAATACTGTTTTTTCTTTCCATTTTTTCCTGGAGTAGAAATTATAAACTGTACCTGTTATACCTACCCTGTGTAACCATTCTCATTATTTGACTTGGACTGTGGTAGATAAACATGTGGTCATGAAACTGTAGCTTTTGGTGTGATAGTTACCCTTGTTCAACATTTCAGTTAAGCTCCAAACCATCAAGTGTCTGAAGAGGACCTGAGGTACATTGGGTTCAACCACAACATATATTCTGTGACAAAACAGATCAATGTCATCTTTAGCATGCAAGTGAAGGGTTTTGAGCCAGCAGAGAGAGAAGACCATGCCCAGTGTGCAGCACAGTCTTCTGCTACCCTCTGTGGAAGAATGATGCACACTTCACTGCCACTCTACACCTTTTAATTACTGCAGAAATTCTGGAAAGTGTTCAGGAAAAAAGTTTAAAATGTAAAACGTTTTGAAGATGATGAAATTTTTGTCCACAGAGACACTTAAAAGGTTTTAATCTGTTTATCTGATCAGAAGAATAGAGGAAGAGTTTACAAGTATGAATTCCTTTCCCAAGAAGAAGAGAGTGGATACTAAGAAGTGCTTTGATCTAGGAGAGAACAGCATCATGTATTACAAGAAACAACGGCCAAATATTTAAGAGTAAGTGTTATTAACCAGTACAACAAACCACTGGAAGCACAGATGGATTGTCTTTCTAGAATGCCTCTTTAAGATAAAGTAGAAGCAGACATAGCTTTCATAAAGAATAAGTAGGTGATATTTAAAGGACTCTAATATATCAGAGCCCTAGGTAAACAGTCTAATGGTACCTCTTGGCCTTAACTCTGTTAAATCATTTCCATTTGTAATGCACATATTTATTTCCTTTGCATAAAATAGGTTGCTGTTAAAAAACCACACCATTCAAATAAAAAAAGCGAAATCAAATAAAGTCAAATCTCAACAAAAAGTAAATACACAAGGCAGAATCACACACACAGAATCACACAAAATATGCTGAGCTGGAAGGAATACACAAGGACCATTGAATTCAACTCTTAGGCCTGCACACCAACATCTTTAAGACTCACACGATGTGCCTGAGAGTATTGTCCAAACACTTCTTGAACTCTGCCAGCCTTGGTTCTGTGACCACTTCCCTGGGGAGCCTGTTCCAGTGCCCATCCACTCTCTGGGTGAAGACCCTTTTCCTAATATCTACTCTCTCACACAACAGCTTAATGTCTTTCTCACATTGTGTCCCCCAAAACTGCCCACAGGACTGCAGGTGAGGCTGCCCCAGTGCAGAGCAGAGCAGGACAATCCCCTCCCTTGCCCAGCTGGTGATGCTGTCCCTGATGGCCCCCAGGACAGGGCTGGCCCTCCTGGCTCTCAGGCCACTGCTGGCTCCTGTCCAACTGTCCACAGACCAGGAACCCCAGGTCCCTTTCTGTGTTGCTGCTTTCCATCTCATTCTCCAGTCTATCTACACATCCAGGGTTGCCCCACCCCTGGTCCAGAATCCAGCACTTTTCCCTTATTGAACTTCATTTGGTTGGTGATTGCAAATCTTTCATTCACATTCCAGGCTGCAGATTACAACTTTAAATAGCTGCTTTTGTTGCAGATCAGGAAAAAAAAAAAGTCCTTTATTTTTAAGTGTTATTTTATATCTCTCATAAAATATTTTCTGCATTTAAAGCTGTTAAAAATATTCTAGTGAACACAAAATCATCTAAAAACTGTGGGTCTGAGCCCTCTTCACTTATGGGGTTCTTCACAGTCTACCGGGATGTGGACACATGCCCTACAGCTTTTTTTCCACAAAAAGTGTCTATTTTCTTATAGGAAAATACAACTTTTGTGGAATAAATCTCCCAAGGACACTTTGAATGAAATACCACATGGAACTGAATCTCTGCACTGCATCGTGTACATACCTAATAAATAACTTTTTAGTCAAAAGCAACTCTTTAATTTGCATGTTGTGAAATGCTAAACATGAACCATGAATGTCCATTTTTCACTAAAAAATTCCCATTCACAGATGGGAGGAAAAAAACAAGCCAAACTATACAGTGGGATTACTCTGTAGTTCTTTATGTACCTTCTAGAGGAAATTGACTATTACTTTTTTACACGCAAGAAGAACATCTCAGTAAACTGCAGTGATTCATTCAAAGTCACCAGATACACAAGTGGCAGAACTGGTAGAAGACTTAGATGTCCTGAATGTCTGCTTGATGACCTACGCTTCAAGAAACCTTAAAAAATTCTTCTTTTCCCTTATATATATAGAATCCCTTCACATTTCTTTAAATCTCTTGTGTTTAAACTGTGTTCAGGTCTGAGAGACTCTATATAATTTCTTTTCTATATGTATTTGTTCTATGCATGTGGTTGACAAAGAGGGGAGGAAAGCTGGCCAAAACTCAGGTATTTTACTGTACATCTGGAAGCTGCTTTTGAAGACCTGGGGCAAAATTCTGGCCCAACTGAAATTAATGGCAAAACTTCAATGGGACAGAATTTCACCCCTGGGAACGAAGCAAAAGTATCTCCACCCTTATAAGCTGAGAACGGGAACTTGCTTTCAACAAGATATTTTTTGCTACTACCTATTCCACGGTAGTCTAAAAAGAGTTTTGTAATCTGTTTAGTCAGCTCTTTATGGGAAATAAGAATAAAAATCATGGTAAATTTCATTTCACCAATATATGACTACAGAGGTCAATTAATTAATTCATGTACAATAAAACAATAATAACAAAACATCACACTTATATTGCAGAGACCTTTTTGTTACTGATTTAGACTGAAGCTGTTTCTGTTAACATTTTTTTTCCAGATTTCACATTTATATCTATTTGCCTTACTTCGACAAAATTTACTATAGGGTTGAGGTAACTAGTCAAAAGAAGCAATAGTGCCCTCTCACAAAATCATAAACAGTCAGAATCTGATATCCTGAATGAAAAAAAAAAAGAAAATATCTTCAAAACTGAGAAGAAAAAAAAGGCAACAGGGTTGGGGGGAAAAATAAAACTCCTTTTTATTTCAAACAAATGTTAATTCAAAGCTAAATGGAAAGAAACACCACAATTAAGCTTCTAAGAGTTATATGTCTGGGCTTCATTTGTATGGAATTTTCCAAAATCTTTCAGTTCTAAAGACCTAAAGTCACTCTGTGCCTTTTGACTGGATGCTACAAGGCATTGTTGAAACTCAAATTTTAATTTGAGTCATCACAACAAAAAGATGCCAAGATATTTGTTCAGATGTTCCCTATTCTTCCATTTAAAATGAAGACTAAGGGGATGAGCAAACCTGGATGGAATCCTTCTTTTGCTTTTTGCAAAAGGTAAAAGCTGTGAAATCTTTCGGGCTGACCTCTATGACTTCAGAATACCTGAGTTTAGGCCATCACTGAAATGGGCTGCTGAAAGAAATTGGACTCTGGAATTAGGGCCCATCAATGCCACATAACAAAATTGATCACTCAGGTCCTAGCATCAGTTTTATAAGAGGAATTTTACATAATTATTGGTTAACTCTGCAAGTTCACAGTGAAAGGCTAAAGACTTGTCCTAATCCAGGCTATTAAACAGCATTATTTATTTCCATTTACTTTTTTTGTTGCTTCCTCTCTATCTCATCCATTTTATTTTATTTGCTCTCTGGTCAGGTCTCAAGACACTCACCTCCCAGCTTCAGACAAAGCATTTTCTCAGGTGTTGCTATCCTAGTAACCTCAGTTAGTAATTGATTCACATACATCACTTTCCAAGATGGCAGTACTGAGGTTACTGTAAGGAGACACAAACAAGGAGGGCTATAAATTACAGCAGCACATTTAGTGGGCACAGAGGAGCATAGCAAAGCAGAAGATCAGTTGCCTCTTTGCTTATATTCTCATGTACTTGGAAAAGAAAGAGATAAACACTCCTCATGTTCTAGGTATGACTCAAGCATATTAAAAATCTTGCTTTGAAATGCGTTAGTTACCCTGCTGAAAGAGGTAAAATGAAATATGAGATTTTCAGATCAGTTTGATTCAGTCAACATTGGGATTTTATGCAGATGCAGCTAAAATGTTCCAAAGTTCACAGATAAGGTGACTGGACAAAAGGAAAAGTCACATATATTCCAATAAATGCTCTTGCATCTATCTATGAAGTAGTCTATACTATTAGGAAAGGGTTTCACTTCAGACAAGTGAGGTCAAACTATTGAGAGAACTCAGGCTAAATTTACTAGCATCTGGAACAGGGGGCAGACTTTCAAAAGAGCCCAGCTTAGGCTCATTTGTGACATTTACTGCTCAGCCTGACTTTGTCTTATTATACGCATATAGTTTTACGATTTACCTTACTACCTATTTTTTTTCATTCTATTTGCCTGTCTTTCTTTTCTTTGCTGTTACTTTCAAATCTTTTCCATTTATGCTCTCTTCTTTGCTCTTAACCTTAATGCTTTTTCTTTCCCTCTGTATCTCATTCCTATTGACTCGGTTACTAGCAATTTTATTTCCAATTCATTCTTCTATTAATAATACATGTGAAGGTTATTAAGTGTCATTTACTTTGTTCTTCTCCCAAAGTCCTTGTGCCTTTTCCTAACACAAAGAATGTGCAGGGTGGCCAAAGATACAAAAGGGGGAGGTGGGATACAAAAGGGGGAGGTGGTTAGATTTCACGACATGAGCGTATAGGTTTCACAATAATTGGAGATACAGGGTGGGGAAGTAAAATTCAAATGACTGAAAAAGAAATCCAAGTTCTGTTTGCACCCTCTCATGAGAGCTTAGTGCCTGGCACCAGACATTCAACAGCAAACATTTGAAGGTTTATGTGAAAAATATTGTCTCTCCCTTGAACAACAGTGAGGTCAGGCAGACAGAGACATATCTTTGCAAAACTGGAATTCAGTGTGTCAACCTGCTTCCTGTCTTCTTCATGTTTTTGGACAAGTAGCTTGATGTTCTGGTGCCAAGGCAGGTGGTCCAACTCTTGCAACTAATCCTTTCTCAGAACATCTTTGTAACAGCCTGAGGACTTGGAAGACACTAAGGAGGCTTTAAAGCGTGTCTTTTTGCTTACTGAAGCTGTATGTCACTTTGGATGTGTATCCTACAATATGAATTTTCTTAAGCCAAAATAAAGAGGAGCCAAACTGGTTGGATAACATTTCAGGATTTTACTCAGCCTTTGACATCAGTGGGAACTTTTTGTCTGGCTTATGTACCTCATTATTAATGTCCATATTCACTGGGAGTCTGCAGAGCCCAATACGATGATCTTGTCCCTAGTGCACACACCTTCAGAGCTGGATCCTGGCAGGCATCACTGCCCCCTCACATGTGAGTATGACAGTGAACAGGGAGTATTCAGCATCCAGGCCATCAGGGCCTTGAGCTGCTCAAACATTCTTGTTCTGTTAAAATAAAGGCAAGAAAGGCTTTTGGTTGAATATAGCTGTGAGATACATGTCCCCTATAATTACCCAATTTAGCCGTAAAAAAGAACACCACACTTAGACCTGGAAAAGGGTAGCATTTTTGGGAACTGTTTCGAAATAGACCAAATTTGAGTCAATGTCCATCTGATATCACTTAGTTGTTGTGGTATCATCTTTTGAAGTGGTTTCTTTCAGCATTGGCTTGGGTCCATAAACCAGTCAGCAGTGGTACATGTTGCCACCCACATTTAACTGAGAGGCAAGCAAGGCACAGCTGGAAACAGTCATTGCTCTAGAAAGAAACAGAAGCCCAGCAAATGAAGAAAATGCTGACTCATGTCTTTGGCTTGCTTGGTTTTCAGGAATTTGATGGGTTTTGAAGGGATGAAATCTAGAATTGTTGAATTGCATATGGAAAGATACCAGGATCCTGTCAAATACTGCCTGTCAGAAGATACTAGCCCATTCTGACTACAAAAGGCAAAATTCTGAGTTTTCTTCATTGTAGGGCTTTATGGACTTTAACTGTAATTTAGCAAAAATATAAAATAAACATATGCTAATTGCCAGTGTGCAATTCTTTACCTTCTGGCAAAGGTAAAGAAAAGTAGTGGTGGTAGATCTGTGCAGCTTTACAGAAAAAAAAATTAAACGGGGCTAATTTGCTGAAATGTTCAAACCAAAAATTTCCTGAAGTCTAGTAACAAGACATTAGAGCAACAAGTAGAACAGTGCAGAAATTAATCAAAAGTAAACAAACCATAAACTTGCAAGGTTCTGAGAAAAGTGCCAGTTTTTATAACAAAAGCCCAGTGGATGACTGAAAAATTCTCATTTTCTTTGCACTTTAAAATGGTGCGAGGATATGGTAATAAATATCTAGTAATTTATTTTATTTAGTTCTTGTTTGTGATCACCTGTGGTTTTTTAATATAATTTTCTGCGTCTTGTTAATTATTTGCATTACAATAATAGCATAAGCAATGTCAAAGATCAGACTCTCACTTAAGTACCTTGCACAATACTAGTAAGTGTCCAAAATGTTAAAAAAAACCAACAAAACAAAGCAAAACAACAATAACAACAACAAATAAAATAAAAACTAGAAGGAAGGGACATTCTCTCCATTCTATTCCACTCTTTCTGTTTAGAAATAGAGCATTGAATTTTCCCTAGTTTATAAATGCAGCACTAAGGTCCTTTAGACCTCAAAAGTCACAGTCAAGGATGCAGATGTGACAGGGTGCCTTGGAAGTGGAACAAGAACACTCAAAATGTAGACGAGCAGAAAACAGAACTTCTGTTTCATAAAATATATGCAAGCTTCAAATGTGTTTTCATTCCTATAAAGAAGGAACACAAAATTTTCAAGAATTTCTAGGAGGAAACAAATGGACAGGAAGCTCCAGGAAGACTTGGCAATAGGTACTTTCATGTGTTGTGGGAGACCAGGCTCACAGATGTTCCAGAAAACAAGAGAGGACTTGAACTAGAATTGTGCTACCAGTGAAGGCCTGAAACTCTGCATCAGTTCATCTGTGTTTGCAGAGTCACCCTAGAGCTGCAAAAAACAGTCCACAGAATTGATGGCCCATTTTAGCTTTCATGAAGTGTCAGTTTTCACCAGGTAACTGTTCTGTAAAAAAAATAAAAGTTTTTCCTCCTGCTCTGAGTCCTTGTTTGTCAGGATGCAGTGCAGGTTGGTATCTTTTTTCCCTTAGTACTATTTTACTGATAAAAATTTTGTGCAACATGGGCATATAAATTTCATGTATTTGGACTTTGAAAAGATATTGGCACTATACCATAAAATAAAATAGAACTGCTTTTAATACTAACTTCTCCCAGTCACTCCTGGCAACACAGACCATCATTTTTTATTGGTTAAGTTAACTTTAAACATATTTCCTTCAAATGAATTACGGTAGGTTGAAGACCTGCAGTCACTTTTTCTAGTCTCAACTAGCCTTTGTTTTCCACACCATTCATTCCAAAACTGACAACAGAAAAGGTCAGGTAGGTCATGCCTAGCTAGTCCCAAATGCCACAGTATATTATCCAAGACAGAGAATATAATTATCTTTTCACAAGTGGCAATTAGTAAGAATAGCCCCCATCAATTCTACTTAACATTCAACATTTGTAATGTGGCAGAAGCCAAGGCATTACAACAGCAAGACCAAGTTACCTTAATAAAGTTAAAACTAACATCAAATAGAGAAGATTTTCGTTTGAGCAGGATTGTCCAAAAATACGAAAGTAGAAGAAAATATTTATTCCAAATTCTTCAAAGTATTTTTATAAAATTTTCTATTGTGAAAAGATGTATTTGGTTAGGCTGTTCCTTCTGCATCCCAGCATACCTTACACTTGTAATGGATAGCAAATAAGGAACAAATGATTTAGTATTATTATGGGGTAGTGTGTTGACCTTTCCATAGAGAAGCAATTTTTAAAAAGGAAAAAAAAAAATCTCCTTACTACTAACCTCATTTACAGGGGACAGGGGAAAATGGAGTTAAAAAGAAGTTAAGTAAGCAGTTAGAACTGAGATAGTTAATTTAGGATACTTCTGTTTCTGCATGCCTGATGTAAGTACTCGGAATTATTTTCTGAAGTTTTCAATTGTGGTCTGGCTTCAGCCCAGATCTCCTCTCTTCCAGGTCTGTGCTATAACCACAAGATTGTTCTTCAATCCCTCTACAGTGAACAAAATGAAATTATACAGATATTCAAAGTCTTCATTTGGGTATCTATGGACTAAGACTGAAAGTATCCTGGATCACCAACAAAGAGTTCATACACTACGAGAGTTTATTTCCTGCCATGCCATATCCACAGGATCATTTTTTTGCCAAGTTAACTTTCCTATATGTAATGGTCTCCAGTTCCAGCACTGAGTGAAATGGCCTTGAACTTGATCATGTGGGATTGTGCTATGCACTGTTAACATGAACATGTCTCTCTGATTTCTTCCCAGTGATGTCTATTTGTCTCTTTTTTGTCTCAAAACTACAAAATCCCTTTCTGATGGATTCTCAGTTGAAAAGTTCTTTCCCTGTTTTGTCAAGGGGAGCAAATACATTCAGTTTGGCACCAGACTCACAGAGAATTCCAGTAATTCCCATAGTAACTTAGCCTCAAGCCATTTGGGATGATCAGAGAGATGCCCTATGGGAGGGATGGCATTATATTTCCCCAACTTCTTTCAACAGCTGAAAAACATACTGCATCTTTTCTTCCTTTCTCAAAGAGCACAGCCAATCCCTGGTAGTCAACCAAGCATATATTTGTGTCAGACTCTGACTGCATTTTGTATTCAAGAAAATCAGTTTCTGGTAGTTATCTAGTAGTACAAAAAGTCATGTTATATGAAGGAAGAGTGATTTTGTTTTTCAATTTTTTTCCTTTCTAAAAAGAACTGGCAACACTGCAGACAATCAACCAAAATTGAAAAGTTACTAACAAAACTTGCACAGAAGTGTCAGAGTTTACAGGATTCCTGATAAAAAAAGAAAGACTTATTATCAAAAGACAACTATCCTTGAACTAAGAGTACAGGCTGGTGATGGAGAAACAAATGGATTATGCAGTCAAGTTCCTCCCAAGCATTTTTAGTTCTGGAAGACTCACACAAAACTCTTCTGTAGATTCATGGAGCGTCTTTGACAAGCTTTGACTTGCAATGACTCAGTTCATTGAAAGCTTTAAACCTTTTCAGTATTACAGATCAAAATTCACCTGATTTCACTGGTGAAACTTCATACTTAGCAGAAGTCAATAGAGAATACCTTTTAATTGGGATTGGATCAGTGACCAGCAGCACATCATAGACTCTATTCCCATCTTCTACCATAAAGCTGATCATAACTCTGTATCAGCTAGTTGACAATTACGGCTCTATCAAAACCTTTTACGTGGCTCATTCATACAGAAATTACTTTTCCTCCTCTCCATTAGTCAAAAAGATGTAACTGTCCTGACAAATGTTTTTTTACAGTTTACAGAAATCACATTGGCCCTCAAGACTGAAGAGAAAGCCAAAAACTGCACTGGCTGGTTACAGATGGAGGAATTTGTTTAACTGCCTCAAAGTTTATGTGTTCTTGTGTTCTTGTCTTTACTTTTGCTATTTGATTACAACAGTGCATAAGATGCTAAAACTAACTTCAAGGTCTGCATGCTAGACCTGAGGGGGTGATGATATAACTGGTCACACAAAATACAAAAGAAAAGATATAAAAGCTGATGGATTTTTTTTGTGCATGAGCCTGAGACAGTAGGATATTTGCCTTAGGCCACATAGTCATCATCAGTGTCAGGATTTGAGCACCAGGCCCCCAGGTATGTTGATCTAAGCCTTCCACTTGCAGTTGCCTCCTCCAGGCTTTGTTCAAGGAAAGGACTGTTCAAGGCTCAACACTGAACTCATCACAAGTCTGAAGAAAACCCAATTAGTTACCAGCAATGACCGCACCCTGACCCCCATTTCAAATGCTTGTAACATTAATTATTAACCAGTCAAAGAACTAAAACCTTGCAAGGGGCTGGTCTGAAACACGGATCAACAATAGCATGTGATGTGCCAGAGACAGGCAAGCAATCACCAGAGATGGTCTTGTCTGATCTATTCTTTGGCATTTGGTTAAAACTTGAAACCCTTTAAAATAGATATATCCCACGTCAAGATTTTCCTTGAACTGATACAGAAAGCAAAAGGAACTACCAAACAAAAAAAATAAAGAAAAACAACAGGTTACAGAGGAACAGTGTCTACTGTGAATATCACTGACAGCATCATTTTAAGGCACAAAGGGGAAAGGAGTTTTTTATAGGTGCGGAAATCCTGGTAACACAGTCTCTTTGTTTGCAAGCTACTGAGGTCAGAAAAAGCTTGCCTGAATTCTTTATGTACAAACGTCTAACATCCTTGTTCCTGGCTCACGGGAGGCACCTCCTAATGCCTGCTGTCAACTCATTTGTGACACATAACTGTAGTAAAGAAGGGGTTGAATTGCTGGGTTTGTAATGCATACACACATTTTTCAAGAGTATCTAACAACATCAGCCTCTGGGAAAAGGATGGCTTCAGGGCTCTAATTAAAAGAAATCATAGACAGTCAAATCAAGTGCTTCCTATTTGTATTTTATTTAATAAAGAAGGAATGACACAGATGGAATTTCCCTCAGTCTTGTCTTTTCAGTAAGGGGCAGGGGGGTGCAACAGGCCTTTCAGAGCTCTGCAACAGCCGTAAACTAGTCCCAAATCGATTGCCACCCCCAAACACATTCTCCAAAGGCTTAATGGTATTTTCACGTGGGATCCAAAGCAGGCGGTCTTCAAGGAAAGTTATTGCATCTGGTGAAAAAAATAAAGTTGACATTTTTTGACAAGACCCTAAAGTATGATTCTCCCAAGAGGGTTGTAACATAGAAGAGGCTGAGCAGGTGGTAATAATCAGCATTACATACATTTGAGCATTTTCTATAACATGGATTACCATGGAATTCCTTCCTCCCCCTCATCTTCTGGGGGAGACTTGCACAAATTGCAAGCATTTTCAAGTTGCTTTGATAAGCATTTCTATCACCAGTTTCACAGCTGTAGCTAGATTGTTTAAAATATATAAATCACAGCCCCACCCTCCAGCGGAGATAAGGACTAGGGAAGCAGAGGACTCTCTTCCCTCTCTTTAACAGCTTTTACTTAGCCAGTTTTCTAAATGCTACCAAAAATATTCTACTGCTGTGCTTAAGCATAACATAGAGGTGCTTAAGCAGCAAGAAGTTACTGTCTGCTTTGGGGGAAGGGTGGATGCACAGCCACACCTCAGAGAAAGTCAGTGGGTAAAACCAAAGGTAACTAAGCAATAATTAGTGTGTGCTTAGAAAAGAGCAAGACTAAATTCAAATCTTTCACCCCAATTCTCCTGCCTATACCAGAAAGAGGTCAATAGGAAGAAGGTCTAATCACAACCAGAGCCCCTTTCAAGGCTGATGCAGGAATCCCACAGAGAAAGAGAGATGTGACAGTATTTCTCCCATGTGCACAGCCATGCCTAAAGTCTCCAAACTGGGAGCTTTGGATGCCATCCTGATCTTGGGAACTCAGCTGCCTGTGCTGAGAAGTGGTCTCTGCCACAAAGACCTTACAATTTAAAATGATGTAATGAAACAATGAAGTTGACATTAGTAAATGCTTTTATAATTAGTTTGGTGGTATAATTTCACTGAATAGTAAATTGACAGAAAAATGCAGTTTCTGGAGGTCACTGAAGCAATTAGGAAATGGTGAGTGGTTTCTGCCACAAAAAAGGAGAAGAAATGAACTGTGGAAATAGGGGATAGAGAAAGGCCTTCAAGATAATTACTTATTTCTATTCAGAATTTTTAATCATCTTTTAATTTTTCATTTCAGAACTTTTTCTTTGATTTTGTACATTGTTTTTATTGGATTTGAATTTAAGGCTTTTTCTTTTTTTTTGGGGGGGGGCGTTTTCCTGGGAGGCGAAGATTTTGCTAGGGGAAAAAAAGCACTGGTCAAAGTGTTTGAATCAAATAATCCTTTCTTTATGAATCATTATGAATCAACATAAAGCAATTATTGTTTTTTCTAAAAATCTACATCTATATCTTCTTGGATTGTTATCTATGTTTTTAAGTTTAGAATATTTTACTGAAAAATCTATTTTTTGAATAACTGGGATAGCAATATGCCCCATTTACATCCCCCTCAATCTTCTAATATTTCTGCATCTGTGTAATTATTTTATGAATTGCTGCAGCACTAGCTTTTAATACTTGAGCTGTGACACTGATAGACGACTTTGATTCTATCTCAGCTAATATTTGCCTCACTCTGATAAAATCAGACTTTAATACGTATGTGTTTGTAAAAGGATGTGAAGGATTTTTCTGTGCTTTTTTCCCCCAGAAGAGCTCTAATAATCTGTTCAGGTAGTTATTGGATACTAGATTTTGTTTCTATCATCAACCCAGATAATTTAGGTTATTTTTAGCTGAAAATCCTACAGGATAATTTTTCTTTCATCACAAATATACATACCCTCCAAAGAGTTACTCTGTCAGCTCTCTCTTGGTTTCAGTCACAGTCGTATTATTGGCACCTTTTTTTTTTTTTCCAGAACATTGCAATATGCTTTTATTTTACTTAAATTCTTGAAGGGCTTCAACAGAGGAAACCCACAATAAAACTCTAGCATGTTCTCCCATGGTCTCCTCTGACTAAGTAATGTTCAAATTTCAGCACAGTGAGGGATTTATTTCCAAAGCATACAAGCAATTTCCCCTGATGCCAGAGAAAATAAATTATATTTTTTCTGGTTCATTTCTATCACTTGTGTTGCAACTGTGTCTAACAACATGATTAAAATCTGTTTATTAGGAATATATATTCTTACATGAAGAAAACTATTACCCATTTTTGCTTTAAAAGATAGTTTTGTTAATGATATTTAAATGGCTTCTTGGAAATACTAGGGATGTGTCCAGAGAAGGGTCTCTGTGTATAGGAGGAGGAGGCTAGAGACATTGCAATATAATCTTGGGATACATACAGGATTGTCTGTCTGTGTTTTGACAGCCTCTGCAAATTCATAGCACTTTTGTGAACTGGCATAAAGAGGAGGGAACTGAGGTATCACTGTAGCCTCAATAAAATGAAGCCCTTTCAGTGAACTTAACAAGATCTAGCCATCATGAATCAGGGTAAAATTTGAATCACTGCTGTTTCAGATAACGTCATTATTCTAGAAAAGTGCCCTGCCCTGGCCTTATGTCTCTTTGTCCTCTTATTTCTCGAGTGAGCTTTACCAGCTGGGTGTAAGTTACCAATGGCTACCCTCTGGGATGTCTTCTTCTGCCATTTCACAGCTTACAAGGATGTGCTTAATGGAAAGATGATCTCTTTCAGTCCTCAGCCCTACAGGCCCTGACTTAAGGATTGGGATTTCTAGACTGATCAATGAACTCATGTCTTGACTCACCTTGGACAAAGCCCTATAACCTTGAGACTTCTAACTCCAACCTAAAATTTGAAGTGTCTCTCTTCAGGTTCATAAATAAGGCATTTAAAGCTTATTTTAGATGCCTGAGTGTTGACACAGTAATAAAGCAATCCAGAATGAATTATGACATTCTCCTGTGACAAGGGATGTCATCTTTCTATTGATAAAGTGAAATATTAAAACCAATTACTTTTGTCTGATACCCAGAGTCACATAAATGCACACAAGGAGAGCAGACTGGAAAATGCACTAAAGGTTGGCACTAAAGGTGGCTGAGGTTTGATTTGCATACAGCCAAGTAAAACAAACTACATAAAATACGTATGCAAAAGCAGGATTTGTACACTAAGGGAAATAAAAAAGACTGTTTTCACAGACATGTCTGTTGGGGAAAGTAAAACTTATTACTAATAACTAAGTCTGTTGTATCACTACGACACTTGCTGAGTCTGAGCTCAGCATAATGAATCCACTAGCTCAGTTTGTGCTTCAGGGCCATCTTCTGTGGATGTTTTGCAAATTCCCATTAAGGGAAATAATATTACTGTCCCTAAAAAGCTGGTCATTTTGGCAAAACATTGAGAAGGAACTCCAGTACCAGAAGTGGCATACAGTGCTCTCAGGGAGTTTCTAGCCTTTAGGTTCAATAGTGCCTCTGGCTATGGGGGCCAACTTAGTTAAGCCAATCACTTAAAGAGATCTTCAGACTCTCTTCTTCTCCTTCCTGTTTCCTTACTTTGAAAACTGCCTTCTATTAGAAATCTTGTTGCTGCTTGCTTTCAGCTGAAGCATCTGCATGGACACAGCAGGATGCATGTCTCTGATTTCCATTCATGCACAGAATTCCTGTTTCTAATAGGGAGGCTGTGAGATCTTGAACCTCAAAGGGAGAATAGAGGGCAATTTTACAACTGGGGAAAGTGTAGCAGAAATGTGGTCTGAATTACCACGTAATTCCAAGACATTTGCTTTGGTTGCTGTCAGTTCATCCATACAGCAGCGCCCTGCAGTAAAAAAGGTTCATCTATACTTGTACAAATACATCCAAGATACCCTGCCTGGCTGAACTATGTCACGGCTTCTGATGCCACTGTCCACACTGCCCAACATCAGACAGGCTCCAGTTTCATCAACAAAACTATTGATTTTTTTATTGTATGTTTACTCTGGAAGTTTCCAATGAAAAAAGTTCCTCTGCTACAGGAAATGTCCCAGAGTCTAGCTAAAGTTAGAGCAGGTAAGGACTGTGGATGTGTTGCTCCACTTCCTCCTGCATCTAGTGTGTTTCAACCACCAAAATTTGAATTTGTTGAACTGATAACAGGCTAAAAATATTGAAACAGTGTAAAGTGTTTATCGACATGGTTCCCATAGTCCACACACAGCAAATAAATCCTGAATGGACTTCATATTTGTATGAAGAATTATACATTATGATGTATGAGACATTTGATACAATCTTTACAATTATTATGCCTTTAAAAGGCATTGGGTTCATGAGTGCTTCTTCTAAAGTTCAAATTTAGGTTCTTTACATCAAGAAAATTCTTTCTAAAAAATGTGGGGTATCTCATACAAGAGCTGTTAGTTTTATTTCCTGGACAGCCTGCCATTAACTGGCTTTTGCATCTGACTTCTCATTTTACATTTAGGAAACTAGATTTGATACTCTTTTTTAACACTATCAAATAATCTTCAGAGTGCTCAGCAGCTGGACAAATATGGAAGAAAATTCATGAAAAAGTGAGTCTTTCATGAAAAAATAGCCTGGCAAATGATGTGCTGGCTGCAACCTCCTTATGTTTTATCCTGTGGGATACATCCGTTGAACAAAGCTGAAACGATATGCTGATACACCGTTCATGCAAGGGAAATATTTATACTTTCTGTTTGCTATTGGCAGAGACTCTTCTTTCTAGCAAAATAACTGTGACCTACATAAATGCTGACTTGTAATTGCAAAACACATGGTCAAAATGCCATTTGTGAGCCTGAGGTTACTCATAAGTTCCAGAGACTTTCAGCCCATTGCCCTGAGCCAGATGCAAGGCCCAGATTGTTTTAATGTTAGGTGTGATTGAAAAAGAGCCTCTACCCTATTACTGGAGCTGCAAAAACCAATTGCACAAGATGTAGTATTAGGCATGTTTCAAACATTTCAGGAAGAGATTAGTTAAATGCTATGCTGGGTCTTTTCCTCCAGCTGGGCGCACAAGCAGCAATAGCAAATCCAGACTTTTCACTGAGACTGGTAATTAGGTCTGCCTCACTCCCAGGAGATTAATTCTCTGCAGAACAGATTATTACAGTCCAGCTTCTGTATCCATGGGCAGACTAAGTCAGCAGGCTGATTTCAATTAGAGAAGTTAAGTGCTATTGACTTCTCCCATGTACAAGAGGTAGGGATGGCAGGTAGGAGCCAGATAAGAAACCAGATTACTGAGTTAATATTTCAGTTACAAATACTAGAAAGAACCTTAATTTCTTATTTCCTAGACAAATAGATGAAGATACATTTTTTAATTTCATTTCTGAACCCTTATAAATTATGACTTGCAAAGGAAGAAAAAATGGTGTGGTTTTGTTCTAGTCTTCTATCATATGAGATGAGGAAACACAAATGTTTTGTCTCACCAATTAAAGTCCTGTCTTGTCTACCTTAAAAGGCTCTCTGGTGATGGAGGACTAATCAAGTTATAACCACATAAGAGGGAGAGGGCTGAGGTAATGGTTTAACAGTACAGGAGATGGAAGAACAGTATTACTTTTCCATGGATCTATTTCTCTGGCTGTGGTGATATATTCCCACACTGTAAATACAAAACAATGTACCATACATGTGACAAAAGACAGTCCTCTTTCTGAAGCACTTGGCCAAAGAGAGGCTGTAGCCTCTTCACTGTGCATCTCAGGTGGCCAAAATATCAATGTATTTGTAGTCCTTGACAATCTCAGCCCAAGCAGGTGTACTCCCTGGGGAACATGTGCATGTGTATGGCGACCCGTATTTTTCTTGGTCACTACTTTCTTAATAGTGATGGATTAAAATGATCTCACAACTCAGTAAGTCTGACCAAACAGCAGTCATAAGAATGATCACTTAATAGGTAAATCTCCAGCTTGCTGGATATTTGCTTTCTGCTCTGTCTGAATCCTGTTGAAAATGAGTAGAGATTAATTTTGTTTTCACATTGATAATCAAAAAAGTTAATGTTGCTTCCCCCCTTCCATATACCAAGAAGACTCACAAGGTGGTGGATCACATAGCATTTCTTAAAGCACCTATTCAGGAGGTTAGAAAAATGTTCTCAGAGGGGATTACACAGTCTGTATATCAGAGGTGGTAAGGACAGATGTGGAGGAGGGGTTGAGAATATTTAGTGTACACTGTTTCCCTTTGTTGCACTAGCTAAAAAGCCAAATATTTTCTGTTCAGTGACAGTAGGGGCTGCTGGGGCTGCTGAGCAGGTGGAGAGAGATGTGCAGGTGGGAAGTTCACACAGGCTTCAAGAGATATTTCACATCTGTGCGCAAGGCCCTTCTTTCATCACAGAATTTATCTCTTCTTTTGAGCAACCTGACTGCAGAAGGGGTGGGTTTTTTCTCTTTTTTTTTCTTTATAGCTCAAGAGTGATGATCAAATAATAATGCTTACCATTTGGGTCTTCAAAGTCACAATGCAACAATGACTTCAGTCTCACAAGGGTGCTGTGAAGTGGGTGAGTTCTTTCAGTACTGTTATTTGCAAAAGATAAAGGAACAGATACAGAGATGTATCTTCAGCTTCCTTAAGACATGCAGCCAGATATTGGCAGAATCTGGGCTACAGCTCGGAAAATGCAGCAAATGTCTATATATTGTACTGCAACATGGCAGTGAGGTCAGGAGGCTGAGCAGTGGGTGGGTCTGTAGGAATTCTTGTGGAGTGAAGAGCAAAGACAGTTTGTAAACTCTGTGCTGAGAAACCTCCTGGTGCTGAGCTCCAACAGCAGCTTTGGATCCAGCTCCTCCACTCGAAGGACAAGAGAGTGGAGGCAAATATGGGTGTTCACAGGGAGGACTGTGCTTTGACATTCTTGTGCTCAGCTCACAGCTGGACACTCCTAGAGCACAGGAGTGGTGGCACAGTAGCACAGTCCACTACAGGCTGTAGTGGACTGGAGTATTTGGAGGTGAACTTTCTGAAGTCAGTGGCCACAGCATGCCTAGATCGCACTGTAGTTACATAAATCATATTTCAGTTTTTCTCTTTATAGCTTTACTCCACTGTTAGTATCAACAATTATATTCATTCAGAATTTTGAATATAATTGTTTGCACCACAACTAGGTGGTGCTCAGACATGACACTAACTCTGCCCAGGTGATTCAAAGTTTCTGGTGAATGAAGTGTCTGAAGTTTACTAGAACTTATTACTGAAAGACCCAGTCTAACTACAATTTCAAGGGAAGAAAATTCAGATCAGTTCTAGCTTTTCCAAATCAATTTATCCACCTATGACAAAGCTACAAAATTATCAAGTCTTCTCCTCAATACATGTGTGAATTTCTTGCTGTTATTGGAGATTTTCATGTGCTCAGCTTCTGTAAAAAATAGGGCTTCAGTCATCACAAAAGGTGGGAGTTTTCATCTTACAGAAGTTTAAAACAAAAAGTAGATTTGATAGAGTGTTATTTTCAAAAATAATCACCTCATATTTAGGTAGAAAGTAAAGAAAGATGATGAAACTAGGAAAGCTGTGCCTGATAGCAGAAATAAACCAAGCTGTTTAAGTTCAGTAACAGAGTTATTAGAAGTCCCTTTTATATACATGTACATCATGAAAGCCCTACTAAACATTCCTCTCATAGGTTAAAGTCTCTTCCATTTCCATGTAAATATATTACTGCGTTATGATATTGCTATTTCCTTATATATGGAAAGGTATACATATAGATTTATGTGTAGATGTGGAAATAGCAATATTCTGGAAAATTTCCCCCCAGTGCTATTTCTATATCTGTGTATAGGAATATATATTCTAGAAAAGGTAGAGCAAATCTTCACCCTGACAGTTCCCCAGCAGTACACAAAGTAAAACACTTTGACCAAGTGTAGAGACAAAAAAGTTATTATAAATTATTCAGCCAGGTGTATTCCAAATGCCAGATTAACTGTTCCTGAATATCTCACAATATTTATCTCCTGTATCCTTTAAAACTTCCTTGTGGTGCAAACTTCTGCATTTCCCCAGGCAAGTTATTCCAGAATTTAACTTCCCTTACTAAGTCTTTTTCTATTGCCAAACATAAGTCATCCCCTCTGTGATTTAAGACAGCAATTTTTTGCACCATTCCTACTGAGTAACAGCAATAGTTTATTTCTTCCCTGATGCAAGAGGAAGGTGGATAGGTCTAAAGTATTATTAATTCTTCACAAAACAATATGATTTTCTTTCAGCTTCCTTGAGGTCTCCTTGGAAATCTCTTTGGCAGTCACCTGAGTATGGTAGGAAGAATTTTCTTAAGGCATGGATAAGAGGTACCCAACTCACACATGTCAGCCCAGCAAGTTTAGACAATGTCAGAATTCACGAAAAAAGGGTTTAAGACCTTTCAGCTCCTTCTACCAATCATTTTCCCTCTCTATAAAGGGAAACGCCTACATTATTGCATCCTCTCACAGTAATGATCAAAAAAATATTTTGCTATAGTCATTTACTATTTGATCTAATTTTTGTCTTTACTCTTCTGATTTCTTTTTATTTTTCTTCCATCACATTTGCAGTTAGTCTCAAGAACTTTGATGCCACATCTGCTTTTCTCTCATTGTGGGGCTCAAGTTCTTTGAAGAACACATGGCTTCACCAAGTTTGAATCTCTCTAAATTTCTGTGGTTGTTATTTTTTTTTGTTTGTTTGCTTTAAAATTGGACAGCCTATTCTTGTATCTATAATATAATTCATTAGAAAATCATAGATTCTTTCAAACACATATATTTAATTCTGTCTTGCTGTGACCAGTGTCTATAACAACAAATAAGACTAATTTCAGCGCAACAATGACATTACTGTAATTTTCTTCCTCACACCATAAGGAGACCACATTTTTGCACCAATCTCTGTGTCACAAACCCAGGTCTGAGACCAATCTCACAAATGTAGGTAGTATCATCACAAAATCTTATATGCTTTGCTTTCTGCAAGTCTCTTTAAAATGCCTCATGCTTAATAGGTAATAAAGATGACATAATCACTGACTTACAGGAGATATAAGAACTACAGCAGGTAATTAAAATTTTCAGGTATTGTGTCTTCTGAACATTTACCCAATTCATAAATTCTTATTTGATCTATATCCATTCCAATCACTCCTAGTGATCAGTATGACTGCAGTCTCTATGTGCTAAGCATATCTTCTATAAATTAACAGTGCTGTTTTGAACTGTTTCCCAGTATACTTAGTCAGAACCAGAAATAACTTTTCTGCAGTATATTCCAAAATTCAGTATTTTTTTTCCTGAATTAAAGATGAAACCTAAAATACAGCTGCAAATACAAACTAATTCGGGAAAACGTTCTTCTTTGGTACTATTCATCCTGTCAAATCCAAATCTTCAATATAAGAAAATTGCTATCTTACTATTGCAGCTGGTGTCCTAATGTCAGAATAAAATTAAAATTATTTAAAACACACTAAGTATACTCTGTGCACAAATCAGAAAGAAACAGTCACCTTATTAAAATGAAAAAGCCAATTCTCTTTAATAATTGTTTCTGCTTCCAATCCAAAATTGATATTGTCCAATTACATGCCATGATTTTTATTAAAATGTTTCTTCCTGCAGAGTCTAGGCAAAAAATTGATTGTGTCTCTTTATGCTATAATATAACTGATAAAAAGTGAGATAAACAGGCAGAACTGAATCACCAAAAATAATCAGTTGGATGTTATTAGTCAAATAAAATTACTATTATCGTACTATTGCTTTGGGACTTTTTGTTCCTCCTGCTCTGTGTACACTTATGCACTGATGTTCTTCATCCATAGTTGAGGACCTCACTCTGAGTTCACATTTCCTCCCACACTAATCCCCTCCTGATGTTGACTGAAGATGGTGATTGTATACGAATGTAAACAGATAACAGAATAATTTTGAAGATATCAGAAAATGAGTTTGGCTGGTTGAGCAGAGGTAGAACAGTAGTGCCTTACTCTATCAGAATTTTTTGGGTTGCAGGGGTCTGCAATTTTTTTGTTTTATTTTAAGAACAAACACTTAGCACCATGTAAACACGCTGAACATCTAACTTTGGAATAGGTTTTTTTTTCAGCTCTGAGACTCTCACCTTCCTTTCTCACTCCCCTTTCTCCTGTTATCCAGAAGAGCTTGGGCCTGTAGTCTGCATGTGTTCTATAATGCACTACTGTGCAAGTGTTATTTATTCAAAGTTGCCCATTTGAAAAAAAGAAAACTAGGAGAATTCAAACCCAACTACTAAACTTAGGGTTCCAGCTCATGACCTTTGTATCAAAGATTCGCAATTTTGATAAACTCTTGTATATGACCTGAACCTTGTAAGTACTTCCCATTTACCTGAAATCAGGGTGGGCACTTGCTATTCCTATTCAATTGTGTGGGGCATTGAAACTTGTGGTCAAGTCTCACCTGACTTCCAGAAAAAAGCAAGCTGTAGTATAGGAGTCTGTCTAAAAGGTTCCCTTCCTGTTCCTGCTTGACACTGACTTTTCTTGAGTGTTGATTTTACCCCATTTATGTGTCCATGCAGTGGTAGCTGGACATGGGGGCTGGAGGGAGCAACTGAGAGGGGCTGGGAGGGACTGACCACAGCCCATTCCCCACCCTTCCACTCCCTGGGAGAATGAAGTGTAGGGAGAAGGTGTGGATTTTGTTGTTTTCTCTCACTATCCGAACATATTTTAATTGGTAATGATTAAATTGATTTTTTCCCAATTTGAGTGTGTTTTGCCTGTGATGGGAACTGGTAGGTGATCTCCCTGTCTTTATCTTGATGAAGGAGCTTTCCCATCCTTTTTCTCCTCCACCCTGTTGAGAGAGCAGCTGGTCAGACATCTGGAAGCTGCCCAAGGTGAATCTGCCACATTGGTTTATTGCAATATTATTTATCCATATTCAGGAGCATTCCTAGTTTGTGTCTCATTATTGTTTTGCTAAAGAATTCAATTGCAGCACATCTTCTAGATCCCAAAGTTACTATCTGAGAGCTGGACCCTGCTTCTTCTCTACAGTCAGTGGAGCGGAGAAGGGTCCCCTAGTATGGATTTGGTGATTCAATGCAACCCACCTCAGATACACTGGAGTTACTTTCAGAGGAGAGGAAGGGACAGAGGATACATTTCTCTGAACTACATGCAGAGGGAAACACTAATTCCTGCATTTAACAGCAAAGAAGCTATTTAATGCCAGGTAAGGTTAAAAAAAAAAGCCTCTTAGGCGATAACTGTGTTGGGAAATTCCCCATTTCCCAACACCTTCTCTAGCACAGATATTGAGCAACATGAAAGACTGTTTTAAACTCCCTTATCATTTAAAACAGTGAGGGCTGTATTCTTTTTGTTTAACGTGAAAGGCCTTTGGCCCTACTCTTCCCTGAACAATACACAGAATTGTCTAGAAGGTTGACTGGGGCCAAAGCAATGCCAAGAGCCATTCTAATAGTACAGCAGTATAAGCAATCTAGCCCCAGGGCATGGGAATACCCCCTGATACTGTTTGATTTCCTAACAGAAGTTTAACTTTAGAGTCAAATTTAATCCCTGAAACAAATTTGAATAAATGTGTTGAGACAAATAGGTTTTGCAGTGGGCCAAAAAGGTGGGAATCCCACAGATGACCTCAAGACACATTGCTCTTCAGGCTCACATCTCCTGCTCTGGAGAGTTCCCTCCACTATCAACATCTTCTTGCCAGAAGAAGCAAATTATTCCCACAATTTTGATGTGCTATGTAATTTCCTTCACAAGCTGCTTCTGACATGCCACTCACATCTTCAAACTGCCATTGACATTGAAGCAGTATGTATAATACAGGGCAAACCTTGCTATTCCAAAACCTTCTCTACTGTTTTCAAGCACCTTCAAGTTTCACCTAGAAACTAATCAACATCTACCACAAAGTCTTGAAAAATCAATTCTGTCTCTAATTGAGAACTTACTTTCATTCAGTGTGGGAAGAAGCATGAAGATGATTTACTGATTTAGGAACTGGGTGGAGTAGACCACAAAGGAATAAAATGAAAACATGTGGTGTGAATTATTTGCAAAGGAGGAGAGAACGAGAGAAAGAAATGCCTATAGATCTCTATAGATCGACTTGGGTATATAACTATATAACATGGAGTACCAGTGAAACAAAGCACAGATGATTAGGCCAAACCAAACACTCACATTAAACATTGCACTTGGCCTCCTTTCAAAACAGGCAGCAGTAACAGCAGGGAGAGATGGCTTGCCAAAATTGCATCAGACACACATTAGGGAAGAAGGAAATGAGTTTACTTGAGCCAGCTGTGACATCAAAGGGGTTGGTCTTGAAATGGATTGTGGGAAAGGGTTCCCCCTTCGGTAAAGTTTGCAAAGTTCAGCCAAGTCTTTATAAAGAGACCCAACTCTAAAGGGAACTTGACTCTTTTTTTTCCTTTCCTAAAGAAAAACAGCATTCTCAGTCAGGAGTGTGAGACTAGGGACTAGTATAAGAGGGGAATAAACTTTAAGGAAAGGTGTAAAGGTTTGTTCTGGAAGAAGAGGATTTTATTCTAGCTGGAATACTTCTCTCTTTTACAAATATGCTGTTGTAATAAGTGTTGCTCTGCACTGAGATGGTTGCAATGGTTTTTCATTAAGAATGGTTTTACTGAGATGAATGAGGAAGGCAAAAATATGAGAAACCATCCACTGGTTCAATAATTTTCCTGAACTGCAGCCAGCCTAATGGAAACTGTAGATAAAAATTAGAAAACAAATTAAGATGAGACAACTCCTGGCATCACTGAGATCAATTGCAAAAGTCCCACTGACATCAGGGAGACAAGAACATATATCAGTGCACTGACTGCTCATTTAAACCATTTTCCCACCTACCTGCTTCAAGGCCTGTTGGAAGTTTTCACAGCTGTAATTTCTATGCAAGGATGTCAGGCTAAGGAACAGATATTATTCTAACCCTAACACTAATCCTAACCCTAATCCTAACCCTGATTTAGTGCAACCTCACCGATGACAAGAGATGCTTCAAAAAATTCACTGGCCACATTGCATTCTTTTGGGACCCTCTATATTCAAACTCACATGGAAAACAGATACTGTTTTGCCATGGGGTTTGTTTAATCTTTAATGCCACTTAAACAACTTAATCCCTTCTCTGATGTATGTCTGTTGACTCTCATTTAATGGAATTTATTCCAATTATACAAAAATTTTTTTTCTTGTTTCCTTTGATGCTAATTCACAAGATGTTAATGCTGACAAAAAACACAAAATAAAACCAGCACTATTCAGAAAACTTCATCGTACTCTTTTGAAGACAAATTTCGTGAAAATTTGTAACAGTTTTCTCTTTATGCTCAAATAGTATTTAATTTTATTTTTTGCCAAGTATTTTCCTAAGACCATTTTTACTTTGAATTTGCCTAGCTGTGCAGTCCTCATGGAGAAAGTGTCAGTGTATCATAACAAGCCTGTGCACAATACTCAGCATAGTAGGAGCTGTGCAGCTGAGCACTAGCACAGGTGAGAAATTTAGTATTGTTTTCCCAGTGACAGATGAGATTTGTAGACACATGCACTGTAACATGTAGCAGTCTTACATTCCTATTTGGGATATTTTCAAGGGTCTTTTCAGAGATTAGCAGAAAAATGAACTGTCCCAAAACTGAGACCTCCAAAAACTTCTAATGGTTCATGCTTTGTGAGGTATTTTAAGGCAAAAGTCACAGCATTTTTTGAGAAGGAGGAAGACAACCACATGGTATTTCAACTTCTATTTGTCTTTCTTGCATGATAGTTGAGGTAGAGACTAAAGGAGACCTTTCTTGATTCCTATGATTCAAGATAGTCTTCTATCATTTTATGGTGCTCTAAAGAATTGAGAGGGTATGATTGCCTTTTACTGGAAATAGCATAATAATATCTTTGTATTTTTATGTAAAAAATATGTATCTTCTTCTTTCTAGTTTTTCCACAGTGATTTCAGTCACACTGCCACCTTACAAAAGTCACTTGAGTTTTGTCATGACCTAACATCTTAAACATCTCTAACCACAAATCCATATCAGTCTTCTTACAGCAGCTGGATCTCAATGTCCGTCTGCTTCCTCCTTTTATCTGAGATCCTTATACTAGCAAGGATCAAATGCTGTTTGTTAATCGTGCAGTGTAAAGGAGTGTGAGATAAATTTTGCTACCTCACAAAGGACCCAGTTATAGAGCTTAATCACCATATATAAAGTGCTTTCAGATTTTCAGAGTGAAACAGCTACAACACTATGCACAAATACGTATTATTACTAATATTGTAAATCTCTCCTGTCAATGCTTTATCAGTTAGATACAAAATTATTTCAGGTGCCAACCCAAGGACAGTAACCAACACTGGTAATTGAAAGTATTGAAACTATTATAATAAATATAAAGAGAGAGTATGAAACTATATAAATCAAGCATGCAGTGTGCAGAGGTTGGAATAACCAATTTATTTTCACTCGAGGGATATAGCCTTGTGTAATTGGCACTCATGGTTTCTCTGCACTTCACCACTTGTGAATTTTGTGGTCATCCCTCAATCATAAAGATAAACTGGTCCGCCACCATATGTAGTAAGTGAAATTTAAAATAATTGCTAAACACTTTGTTTCCATTATTGTAGTTGGACTTCAGGTCTTGCTGTAAAAAATTTAAAAGAAAAGAAATTAAGATGTATGCATGGAAAATGGGAAAATCTTGAGCCTGGACAAAGACTTCCCTATTCCTCATCTTACTGCATTGTTCTAAATAATTGCCCCATTTATCTTGCTCAGTTTTTTCTGTTAGGCTGTAGTCTGTCTGTAGTGAGTCTTCCCTGTGAGAAACAAAAGTTCTTGTGCCTTTTGGAGCATCAAATAAACAGACAACAAAGTACACTGGTACTAAGCTACCATGATGTCCCATTCTCCAGGGACATTGGACTCATGTTTCTCAGTTGTTAAGAGTTAATTCCTCCATCCCTATTTCCTAACAGGTCTCAGTTCCATGACTCCTTTAGGCCAGAGCTTCTGGCAGCAGCATAGTTTTGCAGAGACAGACACCACAGTTGTTTCTTTGAGCATGACCTCACCTTCTTAATCTAATAAGTTGGAGAAATACTCATGAAATTCTATTCCTTTCACATTTTCTCTAATATTTATTATATGGAGACTTCTGTTCTTAGTTCCACATTCTTCTTGGGAAGCAGGACACTAAATTTCCCAAATAGGCTATTAACATGAAAAATTGCATTCAAATGGGAACAGAGGGTGAATCTTACCTTCTAATATTAAGACAACCAGAAAGCTTAATAATTTGGTTTCCGAAGAAACAGAGAAACCTTTTAAAACACCCTAACACTAAAGTTTGAATCTTATGTCTTGAGTCTTTTTCAAATTTTAAATATTGCCTCTTCTCTCTGGTAAAAAATAGATAAACTTGTCTTTGCCTTCAGTTGCATAATTAAGTTATGGTTTTTCAATGTGTTTAGCAAGCCTGGAAGCCTGGTGTACTCCTAAAGCAATTTAACTACAATGGTGTATATAAAATATATTGTTTCAGTGAGTTCTTCCAATCATCAGATTTTTGAATAAGAACTTCAAACTGTTGCTGCTGTACAAGTTGCGTATAACTAAAACAGGCTGAATTTTACCTTCTCACATCACTGCAGGTGACTGGGAGCTGAGCTGGTGAAATAGCACAGTATTTCAAATAAAAAATACAGATTTGAATGGAAGATACCGTTCCAGTAAATGTTTAGTCTTCTTTCTCTTTTCTAAACTCAGTAGGCCCATGACTACTCTCTGTTGTGTGTAGATCTCAATGCCATTAATGCCACCATCATCCCACAGTCACACAGTCAATGCCAGCCTGGTAAAATGGGCATCAACAGTGAGATTCACGGCTACTCATTTAACCCTGCTATTGAGCCATTGCTCAGCAAACCCAGAATGGCTGGCAAGACCCTTCTAGAGTACATAAAACCAGTGCCAGACAAAAGAGTTAGAGAGCTTAAACTCTACATCAATTCTCATTATTCTAAATGAAATCCTTGTAATCTAAAAGATATGTTAATTTTATTTTGTTAATTAGGCTTTGAGGAAGATGAAATTGTACTGCCTAATATTCTGTGAAAAGTACTATTTCATTATAAGACTTAAATTTCCTGGGACTAGTATAACAATACCTTTGTATTTTTGTATTTAACAAAAACGTATTTTCTCCTTTCTGATTTCTCTGCAGTGGTTTCAATACAGAAAAAAAAATATTCAGTATGAATTCACCAAAGATGTTTTAATCCTTCTTCAATCAGATCAATGAGATATGCACAATGAAAAGGTTGTCCTTTTATATTCTCTCAGATGACTGGTTAGGACGTTTTCCTTGGATGTAGGAAAACTTCCTTCATTTCCTTCTACATCCTGAAGTGATTTTCAGCTTGTTATAGACAGAAGGTGGATACGGATTTCAATTTCCATTTTCCTATTTCAAGCATCAGTGTAATGAGGGGGTAGCAGGAGAACTGATGCTCACTGTTGTTGATCTTGCCCCTTCCACTGAGGGAATAATAAACCCTTAACTAGGGCAGGACATGGAGTCCAGATGCTCTGTTGCCCCACCAAAGATCTTAAGGATCAAATCTGAGCTACTGTTGATTCTCAGTGCATGTGACTTATCTCAGGAGCTGAGACATTTTAGTTTGCCTGTCCTGAGAAATTATGGTTCAGACCTCATCTTACCTTGGGTGTTCTTCTACCCAAATGAGTGGCAAAACAACTGCTTAAAGGCTTGTTCTGAAACAGGCTTTCCACTGTCTCTACAATTAAACCTGTTTTTCTACATGTCAGATATTTGGCAGTTAAGCAGATGTTTCCAATAGAAGGCTAATAATCTAAGTAGTGGTCATCATAACGTTTTACTCTTTGCCTCTCAGAAATAAATGCTCAAAGTTGCAATTCAGTATCTGAGCCTAATTGGATTCCAGATATGTTCTCAGGCACAGAAAAGAGATTTTTACACTGTAAAAGATACTTCCCTGCCTTCTAGAAATGAAACCCAAGTGCTATAACTTCATTCAAGTCTTTTTTCCTTGATTTTGGATAACACAGTCCACAGGAAAAAAAAATCCTGCAAGTTAGTGAGTTAATCATGTTGAGGAAGTAAAAGTAATTTTTTTAAAATGTTTTCATTATTTTTTAAATCTGTAAGTACTCAAATGAAGCTAGATAGGCCATTTTACCATGTGTTTGCTAGAGCCCAGGCACAGAGAGAACTCTGTCACAGTGAGCAAGCATCTGTGTAGGAGAGAAGTTTGCAGTGCTGCACTTGTGGTTCTTGGGTTGTTTCTTTATGGGAAAGCCTGCTAGCATTTCCTGATTAAGCTGGTTCTTAAAAGACACTTTAGGCTAGACAATGAGCTCATTGTCACTGTGCCTACTTACACCATGATTTCTGAAATTATTTTAAAGTCTCTTGCCCAGGGTTAGTATTAATATTTATTCCATCTCATACATAATGAAAATAACTCGGTAAAGTAATGCTATACATGTGTTGATTAAGATTTGGTTTCTGGAATTACATCTTTGTTTCTGACTAAAAGATAGTTCAGCCAAAGAATACACACAAGATCTACCCACAAATACATTTTCTTTTTGTTCATACAATAAACAAATCCTCTCTTTTTCTTTAAAGGAAGTTGAGGAGCAGGGAATAATTTTTTCCTCTTTTCTAGCTTCTCAAGGGCAAAATAATAGAAAAATGTATTCAGATCAGATGTGAAAATCTTATTAGGACCATCTGTGCTAATCAATGTTTACAAAAAATGTAAATAAATTATATAAGGAGGGAATATTAGAAAAGACAGTTCTTGGTTTTCTCACTCTTCAAGCTATTACATAAATAAGACCTGATCCTCCAAATCTGGAGTCATGTGAGCATTGTCTTTGAAGCTGATGAATTCATTGAATTAACATGAATAAATTGCTACTCACATGACTCAGAACTTGGATGACTGAAGCTCTGATATAAATATTTTTCTCCCTTGTACATCAGATTGAATAAATCAGCAAAAGAGGGGTTTTTTTCAACTTTTGAAGGCTAAGAGATCAGTTTAAAACTGTTTGTTATTCCTGGCCTTGACTTCAACCTCAGCCCTAAGTCCAGTCCCTATCTAAAGACTACCAGCAGTTCAGAGAAGTCATCTACCTAACTGGAATCAGGGAACAAACATTTTGACTCCCTCCACTTGACTTCAACCATCCCACGTATTAAATAACATGCAAAAGCCAGGACAGTGAAATCAAATCCACCCTAAGAGGAAATCCTTTTGTGCCAAAGCCCTTACCTGGGTGGCCATTTTGCAAGGCTGATAATCTCGCCCAGCTGAAATTTATCTGTGGCTAAAGGAAAAAGGTTGTTTTATTCTCTCTCCACCAATGTGGGATCATTATTCTTCAATGACATTCACTAGCCAAGAACAATTTGATGATAAAATATACAGCCTGGGAAAAAGTGTTCCTACCCTCAATTGTTCTTTGGACAATTTTACTAGCCTTGACTCAAGCAGAGAAAACGTTATCAAATAACCTGTAAGAACTCATGAAATAGCACGATCTAACCAGACAATTGAGAAAACTTGGCTTATGTAAACTGGCAAAACACAGAGATGTATCTGCCATGATTCCACAAATGCAACACACAGGATTGGAGCAATGCAGTGGTCAAATCTATTGATTGCCTTCTACCTGGATTATTTCTGGGATGGATGGCCACAGGGCCCAGACAAATCTCTATATAGACCAGCTGGTGATGACAGGGACAAAAATGGTGCTTTCAACATTTTCCTGGGAATAAAGGTTTACTAAAGAAAGATAGGTCCATCAGAGAAAAAACATCTGTAATCTGTAAATGCCAAAAATCAACCAGTAACACCCTTAAATTGCATTCCATTCAAAAGCATTTTGAAGCTTTTTACGTGTCTAGCATTTTTTTAGACATGAAAAGCCATTATCTATGTTAAAATTGGGTGAAATTCTCATAGCGAATGGATTTTTTTTCACTTTGCCCTCCTTCAGATTATACTACTTGACCTCTGTTGATTTTTATTTTCAGAATATTCAGCCATATGATCCTAGGTTAATGATTCATTCTGCACACTCAAGAAAAGAGATGCCATACTGGAGCAAACCAATGATTGTAGGTCTCCTTCCTTTCAGTAACAGTCTATACCTGGTGCTTCAGGGGTATTTGAAAAGTTAGCACTATAAACAATGCTGGTAATGTAATACCGTGTTATTAATTCAATTTACCATCATTCAAAACAATGTAGAATAATCTGTACATGATTCAAATTCTTTCCACTCTTCAGCCATGAAGTTATAGAATGTCAAGAAAAGTTCATACTTATTTTCATACAAGCACTGTCCTTTCCCATTATTCTAATTGACTTCTTAGGTCTGTTTACAAAGGTATGTTCAGGTGACTGATATGAGCATGGCTCGTCTGTCTTTCAACATCCATTTTCACAGAGGAGTATTAGACATAACCTGCTGATGATGGAGGTGCCAGTGCCGAGTTTTAGTACCATTCAGAGATGTACAATGTACAATTATTACACAATACAATGTCTATTAATATATGCTTACATTTAGCATTTAAATAAAGGCTCTGAATAAATTATTGGGGTTTATTCTGACAGAAACTTCTTCCTTCTCTGCGTATAGATTCTTATCCTTGGATAAGTATATATTATACTGAAATAAATTACCTAGGAGTAGCATTTTCTCTGATCAGACTGAATCTCTCATGATAGCAGTTTTGTGGAAAAGTCCATGTCTATGCTACACCAAAGAGCAGGTTATTTGGGTGGGATTGGAGATAAAGATATTGGACATCTTCTATATGCTGGAGGAGATTGTTGCCAGCTGTGCCATAACTTCACTGTATATTTATGCAGGTTTGGATAGTTTACCTTGTATTTGATTTTCCAGCTGGCATTTAATATTTCCCTTTTCCAAATCAAGCTGTCAGATATTCCCAAGGTGCATCTCCAAATTTAGTTGTGATTTTTATAAATCTGGTCACCAACCCTCAGATCTCGTGTTTTTGGCTGTGGATATTATAGGTGTCTGTTTCTGAAAGAAAAACGTGAATCTGAAGCTCCTTGTCTCTTGGGTTTTGCTGTATATCATGACCAGCTCTTACTTTTGAACCCCACTACATCACCACTATCAAGATTTTTTTTTTCTTATTCTTACATCATCACTGCAGTTTCCACCTTCACTTAGTGCAGAAGCAAACAGTTGAACAGTGCTTAACTCAGAAGAGCACTTAGCCTTGATGTTCATGGTACTTAGCAATCACCGTTCATTCACAGTTTAGGTACTTATCCTATGTGTATCCTTTGCAGTGAAGCATTTAGCCCATGTTGTGTTCATAAATAAGCTACAGTCACTAGAATCTTGGAAGTCACAACTTTAAAATCAATTTTATTTACTGGCAAGTAACGATCAGCTCTTATTTATGAAGCTCAGTTAAGGATTGTTGAGCCTTCTCAGAATATAAAAGGAATTATAATCAGTTACAGTCCCACTCTGGACCTTCCAGCCAAGAAAGTTTCAAGTGATGTGATTTGCCTGCACTATTTGTCTAACACGTTTCCATGTCTTCAAGAAACAAACAATCTTGACACAGTGGAAACTTAAGGGATACTCCATATACAAAGAGGAGAAATCCTGCCTTGCCAGCTTCATCCCAACTGTAAACCTTTTCAGTAGGCTGGCTCTGTGGTGTGTGGAGAGCACAGGGCCTGCTCTGTACACAGGGCCAATACTCACTGTTCTTAATCCTCCTGCTGCCACTGTAAAGGGACTCAGTCTCGTTACCTCCCTGGACTGAAGCCAGGGACTTGCAATCTGGGAGCTGAGGTGTGTTTTAGCCCCATGTTCTCACTTCTTTCTTTAAATAATTAAAAAAAGGAAAAAAAAGAAAAAAAAAGGAAAAAAAAGAAAAAGTAAATTGTGCTTTAAACTTTCCAGTAACCTAAGAAAAAAAGTCCTTTTTAACAAGTCTAGTACTTTGTGAAGTGAACAAGCACAAGGAAGAAAAAGCTCTTCATCCCACACAGAGGCAGATTTCACTTCTCCAGGGAGCACTTGAGGGAGCAGATGACTCCAGGACTTTTGATCTGGACACCTACAGGCATGAACAGAATAAGGACTGCTCTTGGCTCCCAGGTCTGAAGGAAAAAATTATCATCAGCTCCACAATCAAGTCTCCCCTAGGTCCCCTGGTGAAAGTTTGATATAAATCAAGTGTATTACCATGGCAGGGAGCCCAAGACTTCTGGGAAGCACACTCCAACAGCTGTTGTGCCAGAGAATTCAGCAACACTCCAAGAATGGAGGGTGAGCAGGCTATAATTAGGATGTTAAACTACCCATGGTTGTGTTTGCTCAGGAATTCTCTGGAAACCTCAGACAGTATAAGAAGACACTCACAGTGTATTTGCAGTTCAGGGACAGAGCACTGCCACAGATTTCCTTCAGGTGTGAGCTAATGATTACTTTAACATCTGGCCCTTTGTTTTAGTTGTCTTGCCCCTCTTTGCCCTTTCCACCATGCCTCCTTTTGCTATTACACAGATTTTAGGTAATTCCCCTAAAGACAGAGATATTCAGAAGTGAGCTTCCTACTTATGTACTGCATCATTCCAAACAGAGCCAGCATCCCCACAGAGGAATTTTAAACTCTTCTGGCATGTTTCTTGTGTCAGTTTTGTGTTATTATGTTATCTCTTATACACTCATTTTATTTTTTCTTTTCTCTTATGGAGTGGCTGTATTTTCTATCAATCAAATTTCAGAGGAAAAATTACCATAATCCTATAGTCAGGTGGATCTTTTTCTCCCAGTAACACTCTCTTCTCAAACAACAGAAAATCTGCAAAAAAGGGGCACTCATCACTAGTAAGGTAATTTCAGTCATAGCTCTAGTAATCTATTGAACTATTTCTCCCACTGTCTTTGGATGGATTTTTATAAAACAGAAGGGCAGAGCTCTGCTCCACAGATTTTAAAGGAAAGCATTCTGTCAAACAGGACTGGCAAATGTGAGTAGCACAATCCCCCTTTCCCCACCACACATGTCAGGACATAGAGACACCAATCTGAGAATTGGTATGAGAGTGTCTGAAACAGCAGCATCTACACAATATGTGAAATTAGGGATGACACCTCCCAGTCTCAGTCCCCTGGGCCATGACAGGTTCTTGTAAGGGCAATGGGAGGAGCTGGTCTCTTCTTGACAGGTCTGAACCTCAGCCCTACAATATCAAAATGGAGCTTTGCCTTCACTGGAAATCTTTATGCCAGGTTCAGGGAGAAGTTCACACTGGAGGAGCAGGGTGTGGATTCACAAAGCACTGGCTGCCCTTTGGTGTGGGTGGGCACCAGCACCACTTTGCAGGACACTCTATAAAATATTCATGGATCAACACTATCTTCTGCAGAGGGAAGGGCTCCTCAAAGGCATATTCAAAGAATCAAAGGAAGGTTCTTGCTTTGAGTAATTTTCAGTGGGAACCTCACTCTTTCCTTAGAATACAGAGGAATCCTAGAGGCAAAGATGCAGTAAAGTATTTTAGGAAAGTGCTTAAAGAATAGCATCATCTTCTTGTAATGGTCAAGGTTACTTGCAGTATGTTCCTGATCAGATTTTAACCATTATATTTTACACTTTTTGACAGATTTGAGTAGTCATTACAAATATCTTTAAACCAGCAATAGCCAGCATGTCTGGTTGTTTGTACCAGTAGCAATTTCAGTGTGTGACCTTTACCTGCTGCTCCCAAAGCTATGGTGAATTTGTATCCATTTCAAAGATCATATAATCATTAGATAGTTTTCTAGGAGTAATTCTGCAATAAAGCCTTTGGTTTTACAGTCTCAGGGCATGACTGAAGAGATTAGAAAGTAGTAATTCACACTCTTGATACCTGAGATTGATCTTGAAAGGAGCAGCTGTTCTCTCCCTCCACACTCCCCAATTAGACATTTTGCATATATATCACACCATTATTTACTCTCAAAAGTGCTATCTTCATGTGTACTCTGAAGAAATCATCAATGTTTCAGCTAGAACTATAGTGAAAAATTAAATACACAAAACCAAGGCATTTATCAAGTCCATCTTTCATAACATCAAATCAGAACCCACAATGCACAATTCATAAAATCTCAGTACTAGAACAGAGTGATGAAATTTGTTAATCCATCACTTTGACTATGTGAGATTATTTCTGTCAGTGCGTAGTGCTCTGATACTGTCTAGACTTACAGAATTAAATGATCAGCTGTGCAGAACTGAGATCATTTTGTGAGTATGTTTGTCTATGTGTGTCAAAAGTGGGATGATTTCTGGTATTTATCCCATGTGTTTTCTCAGTGAAGACAATTTCTTTGAATGACAAGAACATGATAAGGTGACAGTTTTGGATAAGCAAGAAGATTTAGTTGCTCAGGTTTCTTATTTTATGTTTCACTGCAAATACTTTGAATGTGCATGTTTCTTGACTTGTGTCCTGGAGTCAAGGAGCTAGAATGTGAGTTTACTGCATCCATCTGCCATGAAAGAACAGCATCTGTTTACATTTAAAGACCTGTATTACCAACTGTTAGGGGAGATTCATCACCAGCATCTACAGTAGGATAATGAGGCTCGTTGATTTTGAGAAGTTAAGTTGCCATGAAATGGCTTAAAATTCTTTTTGAACACAGTTGCAAAAGGTAAGTCACATGTCATCCTTGCTCAAGTTTTTACCATGTTAAAATAATTTATTAAATATTAATTTTAGTAAACTCTTTTCCACTTCTGAGCCTCTCAATTTTTTTTTTATGTACAAATTTGTATTTGTCTATCATAGTGGTAGAGTATTAAAAGAAAAGAGTAAAATTCCATTTCTCTGTGACAATAAAAATGATTCATAGTTCTACTAAGATGAAAAACATCTTTCAAATGTTATTCAACTACTAAATACTGTTCCAGCTTCAGACTGGTGTCAGAGCTGAGCATGATTTGCTAATTACATATGAGAAATCTTATTTTTTGAACTTTTTTTTTCCCAAATTCCTGGGTTCAATATTCTTTGACACTGGACGAGACACAGTTCAGAGCTGACACTGAAGATGACAATTCTTGCATCCCTTACATGCCATGCCAAATGCCTGAGACTGACCAAAGTGGCAAACTGAGATACCCCAGTCTACTAACTGGTTTTAATGGCAATCCTTGAGGAACAAAAGCCCAGTGAAAGAAAATGACACACTAGTGTCAGTGAGTTTCCAAGGACTGGCCAGAAAAAAGTAATCTGAAATGTAGTTTTATTCATGCTGTCATAAAGTTTAAGAATAAAAGTGCTAAAGCAGCAGATTCCATTAATACTAACTAGCTAGAAGAAATAAAAGTAGAGACCACATGAGCTGCTTAAAATGTGAATCATTTTTGTGTGCATCTGCAAGAGAGAACTCAGGCTTTGTCCACTCTAAATAACTTCTTCTCTAAGAAAAGTCACTTCTCATCTGTGGTAGAGAAGGACTATGGGGTAATTTCATAACTGAAAGCAAGGACAAGACAGTGAAAGCATATGTTTTCTTTTATCATGCTAGATTTCTGCTTTTCTTCTGAACACTTTTCCTGTCTAATCTCCATATACTTTAGCTTTTTACTTAGCTGAAAAACACTGATCAGCTTGTCCACTGTTAAAATGTATAAGTGTGAATTAAATATATGAAACTAAAATTGATGTATTAACATATGTAACAATTCCAGTGCCAAATCTGAGTGGGCTTTGTGATCTGTGATTCAAAGCCTAACTGCTGCAGGTCTCTGGTGAGAAAGAGCCTTTCTGCCACTGCAGAAGCATGTCCTGGAAGAGGATATTCTGCTCATTCACTAAAAGCTTAGAGAGCAAAAGTGTGAGATGGAGCCATCCCAGAGCTTGCTTCCTTGCTGAAATCACAGGGAGGACATGAAAAAGGAGGCCAAAGAGAAGCAGAAAACATCTGGCAGCCTCTGCTTGACTGAGAAGGGTGATTGCCTACTTAAATTAACAAATACTCAGGACCCACCCACCAGTTCTACTGCCCAGCAATGAAGGACCCCAGGCATAGCCTCAAGTTAACTTTTCTGAACCCAAGCAGGTGATGAGTTTTGGTAGTCTCCACAGGAACGTACATTTTGCTCTACTAGTCAGTGTGTTGAAAGGAAGAAGAGGAAATCCCTCAAAAATACATTCACTTTTTGGTGTATCACCCACCAGTGTTTGCATCATGCTCAGAAGCCACTGTGAAAGGTCAGATCCTGGTAGAGACCATGATGCTGGGAGCAAAAATGCTTCCTCAGAGGGTCTGCCTTATAGTTATTGGCACATTAATGAGAAATAAACTGCCTTTCAAGATCCAAAACCCAGAGATGCAGTTGTCTCTCCTAAACTCCAGTAGGCCAGGCATGGACATCAGTGCCTTACACTTACTTAAATTTCATTACACTGAAAGTTTAGGAGGGCTGTAACCCTCAGAACCACACAGCCTTAGGTATTGCTGCACATCCTGATAGTTAGCATGGCCAAGCACAAGTTCAGAGGCGTGCTCTGAAGTCAACAAATACATCTCCAGATTGCAAATCTTTATTACTTTTTAAGTGAGCCAATATACTGTAATGTAAAATGGCATTATCGCTAATGAAATAAGGTAATTACACTAATGGCATGACCAGTGATGGTAAGTTCACATTGTACAAGTTGTAATGAGGCTTCTGGATCAATAAGTAGCTCTTTGGCTGGTCACATCTGATGCACAGGGTACAACATTTGTGAGAAAAGCATTTAGGGAATGCAGATGGTTAACTCTAAAGATGCTGGTACAATTCTTAAAAGTCCTGGTTTTACTCTAGTTGTACTAATCTGTCTTACTGCATATTTCACTAAATGAAGTGATACAGTTCTGTGCTAGAAAACCCAGTGAGCAAAATGGTGTAATTTTTCTCATTTCTTGTAAATTATGAATGGAATAGGCATTGTTGTTATTCTTTGGAAGACTTAAACGCTATTCATTCATTTTGGATGAAAAATTCACTATTATTAGTAAAGTCTTCTTGATAGAACCTTTCCCAAATGGTGAAATATTTTTCAATGCTTTCCTATTTTCTTTCTGAAAAAAAAAAATCTTGTGCAAAATATTTGGAAAAACATGTATTTCTTGGAAATATCCAGTTCAGTATAGTGCCTTAAGTAGGCATCAAGTAAGAAAAGGATTTCTCTGTGCCTCTCTCACTGTCACTGCTGCTGGGAAGGAACATAAGGACAAAGATACTGAAATCTTTTTCCTGTCTTTTTCCCTCAGAAAGTTTTTATTTTCTTTTCCCAGTGGAAAAATTCTGTACAGTCCATATAATTATGCTCTCCTTCTTCAGGAGCCAGACAAGAGAGAAATAAGTATCAAAAACAACTGGTTGGAAAGTAGCTTTGCAGTTATGTCCTCCAGCAGTACACCACAGTGCCCACACCATGCCCAGCTCTACATCCCACCCAGCAGCAGCACAGAGGGGATGTGCAGCCAACAGACTTGTCCTCCTGGGAATTTCCCTGGCTGTGCTTGGTGAGGGGCTGAACACCTAAGGAATCAGAATTAGAGGGAGAAAATGGATGTGGCTGAAAGCAAAACCATCTGAGCACAGGAACTGTCCATGCAGATCAAGATGACCCTTTTCAATCACCAAAGAAGTCTCCAGGATGCTTTAGCTGCACTCCTGGAGGGTCTTGGGATATTGCTATCGATGGAAGCAACATGAATTCCCTTGGCAAGTTACTCATGGGATTTTAGGGCATTCATAGGACTTAGTGAGACTCCACTGCTATTGCCAAACAGCAACAACAGCAAAAATAAGTACAGGGTATGACTTGAAATATCCCAGTAAGGATTTTTGTTTCACTAAAGTTCTTTACAGTTCACTTTCCACAACGCAGAAAAATTTACCGCCCTCTGCCTGAGGAAGGTATTAATAAAAACAGCGCTCCAGACATTGTGTTGGGGCTTTGTGGAATGACTAAAACACAGGAGAGAATTATAAATGACAATTTTATTTAATAATAACCAACACTAAAATGTGTTCGAGTAGTATTTTGGTTGATTTTCAAGCCTTTATTTGCCATTATTGAACTGGGTTGGAAGATGATTGCTTAATTGCTGTCCCACTGGGCCCATCTCGGAAATGAGATGTGTATCTCAAAAGCTTATCCCTCAGAGTTATGTTTTAAATAAGTTCCATGTCAGCTAGGTGATTTAGAAGTAAAACCGATGCTGAGCAAGAGCTTACAAAATGAAACTGGTGATAAATGAGAATTTCTAGTTTTCTGAAGAAATTCCATCATTATGAGATGTGTTTTTGTCCAGTTTCAAATTATTGTAGTGACATATGATCAGATGTTTTAATTGGAAAATATTTTAAGTCCAAAATTTTATTCAAGTTTAAGGTTATTAATATCCCTTTATTATAACATAATTACAGGAAATTTCTATTTAATGATAGTTGTTCAAACTGGAAAAAAATTTGTTCCCATGTCCCTTTTGTTTAATTTCTGTGTGTGGAGTTTCCTACAATTTAATAAAAAGGAAGTAGCTTGGTCTAGGACAAGCATTAAAACATAAGTAGCAATTCTCTAGTGATTCTGAAATAAAATTAAGAAATTATAATCTCTCATTACAATAAGAAGTGTAATTAAGTGACATAAAATGACACATGTTACAAGCTGAAATTAGGAAAGCCAAAAAAATTATTTGGAAAGAATTTCAGTTTCAAGAAAAACTGGTTTTTAATGCAGAAGTCTTCAGTCCCACTGTTGTTAGAAGACACAAACTAACAAACCATGCCGATGCCACGAGATGCACAGCACAGCTCACACACCTGAATGGCTCCTGCCCCTCTTTAGATTAGTGACATCATGCAGAGTTATGAGATAGGAACTTCTCTTCTGAAATCTGTGGCTTAAAGGGTCCCCAAAACAGAGACCACAAGTTTGCCTTTCATAGCTGTTTGGGTCCCTCTTCTTCTATGAAATTCTAGTTGAATTTTTAAGCAATTCATGAGTTTACCACTCAGAATCCAGTTTGTCATCAAGTTTCTTAGCCAGATTTTTCATCAAGAATATCCTTAAAAAAGCATTCAGCAATTGACCCGTATTTGCTGTATAAAATAATATAAAGGATTCTGTCTCAAATGAAAAACTCAAAATTTATTTTTTTTAGGTCCCCAGCCTTCTTAAACGCCCCTGTTAAAAATCATTGCATAGACAAAATTATGTCAATAGCATTTCTATTACATACAATCAAAATCTATGGATTTGAGATGTCTGAATTTTTTTTCTCTCAGAATTGAGTTTGAGAAACTTTAAGCACACCTGTCATTTTAATTATAACCCATTTCTACAGTGGAAGTTAATTCAGAAAATAGAAATGTGAGCTGTGTATTTCTAGGTAATTTCTGGTTTGAGAAAAAAATCTGCTCGTATCTTAAGTGGGGAAAACAGAGTAAGCTTTGATTGAAAGGAACTAAGCTAATCACATTCTGCAGTTATTGAGGACAGTTAAAACATCATTTATAAAATAATGATTGTGTAAATTATCTTATTGAATCCATTTGCCAATCCCTAATAATTTTTTTATTGCTGATCAGAGGAAATAGCTTTGCTATTGGCATCAGCTTGTCTATGCATTAGATTTTAGCAAGAAGCAGTTAAAAATCTATATCAATCAACCAGTCCTGCTTTACTTTGTTTCTAACATATTTTCTGAAAAAAAAAAAAAAAAAAAGGAAAAAAACCCCCATCTTTTCAGGTTCACACTCTGCAAAATAATTGTTCAAATCCTGATGTCAAATAATTTTTAAGGTGTGTGGTTTTGTGGGTCTTTTTGTTGAATATCGTCAAGTAAACAGATTAATGTCTGTGACAATTCAGATCATGAAGCTAAAAAATATCTTTTTGTGAAGTACATGTAAATTAACCCAATCTGACTGGCTGCTGTGCTGCTAAATCAGTTGTTTCTATTCCCATGGTAGCAAAAGGAGCCACCCCAAGCAACCTTTCTCCCAGCAATTCCTGCAATACAGATTCTTGCAGTGTAGCAGGTCTAACTTCCTTAGATTTTAAATTTCCTGTATTTCCAGGCACTCACTGCCAAGACTATTTTTTTTCTTTCTTAGCAAATTCAACTGCCTTTCCTGTTGAGAGAGGATGGTGGAAAGAGAGTCTTTATTTCTTCTAGTTTTAATACAAATTTCTTCTATGAACATATTTACCATCAACAGCAGATAAATTCTACCCTTCCCATGACATTTTCTGTTTTTCTCCATCAACTCTTACTCCTTCCCACCACTAGCCTGGCCATTCATCCCCCCAAAGTATCCACAGAGATCTTCCTCTCAAATTCTCTCCCAGCTGTGCAGGAACTGCTTTAATTTCACTAACAAAGGCTATGGTTGCTAACTAAATTATGGGTACTTGATAGTGTAGAAGACTGAAATGACCGTTCTAAAAATGCAGATTCCCACTTCCATAGTCTTAGTTAAAACACCTGTAATATAGTTCATATCCTCTGCCCATGTACATGTGTGAACAGTACAGTTCCTGACAGCCAAGAAACTTTTATGTTTCAGAGGAGCTTGAATTCCAGAAAACAGTGATCACACATAATTAACTCAGTGAGTGAGACACAATTGTCATGTCTGGTTACAAACAACAGCAGAAACAAAAGCATGAACTGAAGAAATCCTGGCTAGCTACACATATATTTAAGTCTCTGCTCTCCATAGACTGCAGTCATATATTTTCCCATAGAGTAGGTTATCTAATTTTGTCTAAATGGGGAAAACAGTGCTATAAATTATCTATATATTAATTATATATATAGGTCTCTTCCATCTTTTTTTTTTCAGATCCCTCTCTGAAAAGCAAGCATGGTCTGCTGACCCACAGCAAGAAAAAACCCTTATAAAACATTTGTAAACAGATGAGAAATGTGATTCACAGCTCCAGGACACAAGGGAGAAAATGCAGAAGGAAACAAAGACCAAATGAAAGATGTCAAAGTTACTTTGAGCAATAGAGTTGAAAAATCACAAAGAATTCCAGCCCTCGAGAAGAAACTGCAGACTCAAACCTGTCAGCATGATGGAGACCTTGGATGCTACAGCTTTCAAAGCCATCTAAGAGAGTTAAAAGTATGGCAACATGAGATTATTCTGACTTTTGGCAAGGGTTACAGAGCTGCACTTTGAAAAGCAGCAGGGACTCGTGAGAGTATATTACTTTACCATTCAGTCTCAATAGGCAGTTTGCAAGATCTTGCAAACTTTCCCTTGAGCGATCATCACGTTCTAGTGAATGGTACTTAGTGGAATAGCTGGAGGTTAATTTTTAAATCCCTCTGTGTCATGGTGAATTGCACTGCTTGTAACTGGCAATAAGATAATTTACAGAGCAGAGTCAGGACTGGCACATGTGGAATTAGTGAGACTTAGAGTGACTATGTGTATTGCATCATTCTAGTTTTCTACAATATTAGTGGCGTCAGTTGTTCATTTTCAATTTGTTTAGATCTTTTTGGACTTCAGATGACCCTGTGTGGTAACATTAACTAAGCACAGTACAGGAAATTTTTTTTATGAGCTATGAAGCCACACACATATCATATGTTTTATGCTATAATAATGACAAAGAACAAAGAAATAGGGTTTTTTCCTACTTTCCTGCTAAAGATGAACAAGAAAGAGCAGGGGAAATGGTGTCTAGCTCTCACGTCTGTTCTTCTTCCTTTTAACTGTATATGAAACCTTTTTTATGCTTTAGATATGCAGAAATAATAAGTGGCTCCTATGAGAGGTAATATTTCTGGACGTCTAGAGCAACAATCAGTAGCTGCTGGGTAATTTATGTCCCTTTGCTTCAAAATGGCCCTCGTGTTTTTTGATCTAGTGTCTACGAAGCACTGTTATAATTAGAAGCTTTTGAAGCAGGCAACCTGGTCCTCTGGTGGTATTTGCAGGGTTCCACCTCACATGTTGATCTGCTCCCCAAACTTGTCATCCCAGATTTATTTTCATTGCTGTTTTTATGTTTCCACCATGTAACATTATTTTGATCTATTTTACAGGCCATAAAAACTGTGAAAAGATTTTGCATGTGCAAATTCCTTTGAAATCATGGAAGCTGATCTCTCAGACTGGTGTGCACTGTGCCGTTCCTTCAGCCCCAAACATGCTCAGCATTGCTCTGTAGTCCTGGATGGCTGAATTGCCTCAGCTGCCTCTGGAGATGCATTTTTAATTAATTAATTCCAGAAAAATGATACAACTTTCTCCTGTTCCTCCAAAGTAATGGTGCAGAACACAGCGTGCAACATATTTGATGTTAAGACCAAAATTAAATTAATCACATGTTCTGACTTAAAACAGACAGTTCACACCCCACCCATTTCTTCACAAACACCATTGAGATTATTAAAATAAACTAACAAAATAAAGTGAAAGAACACTCTGTTCAAGCTGTTTATCCAGGCTTTGTACATAAAAAGGAAAGACACAGTTTTATACTTTGATCTAACAGCTTTAATATGAAAAAATGTAGAGGAAAGACCTAATTTGTTGGTTTGAAAAAGTAATGCCACTCATTAATCAGAGCACTGAAGAGAGAAAACATAAAGTGACTTGAGTTGGCTTTTATCACACAGGTCTGATGATAAAATATCCAGTTCTACTGGAAACCCCTCTATCCCATTTTCATTGAATACACAGTAATTCAATCATGGCTAAGAATAATTTATTTGTAACAAGGAAGGTTTCTGTTTCTCCATAATGAGTTGATTATATCTTGTCAGAAGAACCTTAAACCCATCAAATGTCAAATGAATTATATCAAACATAATATTTTCATAGCATCTGGATATGAGTAACTGATGAAACAGAGCTCTCTACTTTCATTTTGTACTGTGACTTATAAAATGTAGCTCATAAAATGGAGCCTGTGCCACAAATTCATACAAGTCCCTAATTTCCTACCTTTAAAAGGTCTGTTTCATAAATTTGATCTACTAATTTACTCAAAATATTAAGTTATAATTTGCTGAGGGAATTGTACATCAGAATGTTCTTCTAGGAAATTTTTTGTTCTTTTTATTTTTAAATTGAAGTGAAAGCAATCCGTGTTCATGATGCATGCCCTGATAATGCACTTATCCAAAAATTAAATTTGAGGTAACATTTGATCCCATCTGTCTCTAAAAGCACTTCCTGGAAACAGGAGTGTGGCAGGGGGACTGCTGCTAGGCCAAAGGATGGGAGTAGTTGGGTATCTATGCCAAAGAAAACAGATGTGTGGCTGGCCCAAGGGTATCAGCTTCACCACAGCCCAGCCCAGGGTTCAGGGTGCCTGCCTGCCCCAGCAGTGCATGGTATTTACTTGTGGGTTAGACCTCTTTGGCCTCTCCTGCTGCTCCAACTCACTGGAGCAAACCAGTACAGGGAGAGGACAGGGACAGGGACAGGGACGGGGACGGGGACGGGGACAGGGACGGGGACGGGAAGAGGAGCTCCTTGTGAGCATAACTGGAAGAAGAATCATGGAAAGACAGCAAACAGATCAAACAAAATCTGCAGCAGCTTCTGGGAGAATATTAAAGCAGATATTGACCAGTTTCAGAAATACGCAGTCTTTGTTCACTGCTACATGAAGCGCCCCACTTTGTTGAACATTTGTCAGAGGCAATCTTTGAAGTAGACCAGGTTCAGCTCTCAGAAGGAAAGAAGAGGCTGCCACATAATACAAGGAACAATTTTCCCTGGATGAAAGTTGTAGAAAGCAGGAGAGAGTGGGCAGCTCACACCCATGCACTTGATCACACTCCTGCTGTTCATGGGCACCAGTGTCTGCTCTCTCTTCACTGCTACGTCTGAGCAGATAAAGTTTGCTCACTTTTTAAGTAAAAAAAGACCAGCGTTATTCTATATTTGTTTGAACATTAACTCTTCCATAGGAAATGGCTGCTGTGAACAGATAAAAATTGTAATCCCTCTGTATGATCTTGGGAATAGTACCTTTCAAATAGGATTTTTCTGGGCTTAACTCTATGTCCTTGCAAGGCATAAAATGCTGAGCTTGCCACAATCCTCTAAGGGAGAGAGGGAACAATGGACAGCAGCTGCACTTTGGAACGAGTTGTTTGTCATTCAACATGGAAATAGCAGAAATTGCAGCTAAGAGATGAAATTTTCTTCTCTTTTACCTTGACTGATATCCTGAGGACCCCCAGAACAGACAGAAACTCAGAGCTAGGAGGTAGCAGGAGTGAGCAAGGCAAGGTAAAAGAGAAGCCAGGATTCACATCTTGTAGGAACCAACTCTGTGACAAATTATGCTTTTGACACATCACCCCCTGAGAGTTTTGTAATGGGATTTTCTAAAGATGATTGGGCAGCAGGAGGCAGCATCAAAGATGTTTCTTGCTACAGATGACTGCAACAAAATCGAGTAAATCCAGGTAATAATTCAATCAGGATCAGTAAAACAAAAGTCCGTGCAAATGTTTCATACAGTGATCCAAGAAACAATTTTAGAGACTGAAGACAGACCCTGTATATTTGGACCATGCTGAGATCCACCTCCCAAACCATGAGATGAATGTGTCAGACGCAAAAAAAAGGAAGTGAGTGGGTTTTTCTTTTAGGAAATTCACATCTTTGGACAGGGAAATGAAATAATATCTGAGTACTACCTTGTGTTTGGAATTTTTTCTCCCAAATCCTAAGGTCATTCTCATTTATAAAGTATTTCCTTGTTTTATACAGAATTCCTGTTCCTATGGCTACAGAAGCACCACTTCTAAAGAGAACCTGGAGGAGGTATTTCTTTATCACATGTAACTTGACCCTCACTTCCAGAAAGAGTATTTTTCTGTTTTACCAAGTAATGTAGATGTTTTAAATTCATCTCTTCTGGCTTGCAATAATACATTGCCAGAAACAAAAATACATCTGGGTGTGAAGTTAATAGGGACTGGCTCACCTTATTCATACTAGCACATTGCAATATTGGTAAGTATAAGTTTATTGGGGTTGTTGACATCACTAGTGGGTCATAGCAGATTGTACTTTCCACCAGGTAGTACAGGACTCAATTTAGGACAAAATGTAGAATGCCATGAGGGTTGTCACCCAGCTGTTTCACTACTCCTCCCTATATATTTTGGTGGGGTCTGTAGGCAGACAATACAATTGGAGCAGGGAGGCATCTCCCTTCAGCAATTCTGGTTTATTTTCAGTCTTAAATATCTTACTTGGATAGGGAATCAAATGTACTGGCTAGCTTAATAAGGCATCATAAGGAATCACATTTGTAAAGAAAAAGCAAAATTTCTTCCAGTCCACACTAATATCACTGAAAAAAAATCATTTGTGAACAAGAAGATATTTGCACATTTAGTAACTGGTGATACTGAACAGAATGCCAGATCCGAAACCCAGTGTCCAAGACTTCTTAGTTATTATATTTTCCCCATTAGAATAAGGAGATGAAAGTATTTTGTTAAAACAATTCTATTGACAGAACTGCACTTTTATCAGTGCGATGGTTCTCTAAGTGAATGGAAATAGCCTGGAATTTCCCAGAGGTTTAATATTTTCAGATAAATTATGAATGTATCTAATATTTTCTGTCACGCTGGTAGCCTTGCTTCTCCATTTATACCAGGAAAAAGCCAGAATAAGTGTGTACACTTCAGTGAAAGCTGTTCTGTTCCCTACACCCTAAGAAGTGAAGTGGGCCTCCCACTTCTAGAGTCAGTCCTTCAGGAAACCTAGACGCCACTGCACTTTAACTGTCTAGATCTAACTGAGCTGTGGTTGTAGTCAAGTATGTAACAGCATTTCACACTTCTCCTGTCATCTGGATTACATAACAATGTGCTGATTTTATAAACAGCAACTACTCATTCTTGTGGTCAAGTTTTACTGGATGCACAAGAGAAACATCTAACTAAATAAAGCTGGAGACAGGAAAATTGAATGCAGAGGAAGGGCAGGCATTCCTAGGCACATGTAAAACCAAACGGTGCCAGGATTTGCAGACGGCAGTGCCACCATGCAAGACCCCTGCATACACTTCCAGCCAAGAGATCATAAGAACTCACTTTCTTGTGGTTGTTGAAAGTTCTTTTGCTTGGCACATGCTCTTAAAAACCCTGCAAATGCCACTTATACTATTAAGTGCACAGGGGGGAGGATAATTAACTATTCATCTGCAGGAGGTTAGCAATGCCAAAAAGTGTTAAAAATCAAAAGAATCCACATGTATAAACACAAATGTTTAGAGTGCAGTAAAACTAGTGAGGCAGACCCTCAAGCAGTCTAAATCCAATGACTCTGCTGGGATCCACAAAGCTCCATCAGCCTGGGCTAATTTGGGCTGTGCTCTGGTAAATACCTCCTTACCAGGCACCTCTATCCATGCTGGAGTTGAGCTCTGCTGAAACAACTTTCTCTCAGCTATTGTGTAAAGAGTGTGATGACTTACACTGTGTGATTGTTACTACTACTGGAGCAGCATGACTACTCAGGGAGACCTTTCCTGCAATGCTTCATTCTACACCAAAGGACTTCAATTTCCATGTTATCGTACTATGAAGGTGGGAGGAGATACCTCTGTTGGATACAGGCCAGCTGAAAAAATGCTCAAGAACATTTATAAACTCATGTCCTACAGAGAGGTTCTGAAGTACCAGTATTTTGCAGATTTTTTGAGAGCAACATGAGTATATATACTATGGACTGAAAACAACATTTGTAGTCTATACTTAAGAAATATTCCATTAAAGTCAGTAACTCCTCTCAGCCTGGGAAAAATTCAGCAAGGCCAAGTTTAAGGACATGACTCTGGGTCAGGACAGCACCCAGGATCAACACAGGCTGGGGGAGGAAGGTATTCAGAGTAGCCCTGCCAAGAAGGGCATAGCATTGCATGGAACAGCCAGTTCCTCGTTCATTACCTTGTAAACTGGAGCATGGCATGAGTCGTGCACTGCAACAGGAAAGTCAAGTGGTCTGCATACCTGTGAAATAAGAAAGAAAAAATGACGTGGGATTTCCCTGTCAGAATGCCTACAATTTAGGTATTCGCCTCTGAGAAAATCATCTTGGATGCCATTATAGTCAGTAAAGACCCTGTCTCAGTTTAAATAGGTGCTGTGAGATCAAATGAATGCCAATCAGCCTCCATTGGCTCTTATTGATTACACCTTAATGAGCTTTAGCAGGAGTCAAGCAGGTAGCTCAGATGCAAAGACCCATGCTCTAGACACCTAAACTAAACTGTATTTACTAAGTATATATTAATATACTAAAGGAGACTTTAAATACCTGTACCTGAGAGGGAAGAAAGCCTTTTTGCTTATAGTGTCAGAGTTCAGGCAAATGTGTGACTGAAGTGAAGGGTCTGTAATGTACTAGTGCAGCAATAGGCAGTATATGAGTGATTTTGACTCCACCTTTGGTTCCCATTTCTGATTATTCCACTCCTATACCAAGATGCAACCTTAGGGATAAAACACCTTAACTGTCCATTCCCTTGCCTCATTTGCTGCAGTGTTTGGTTCTGATTCACTCTGTAGAACCTAAAGCCATCAATTTAGTGGGAAGTGAACAAAAATAATCCTAACCAGTTTTGCTGTTTGTTTCTATTTCTTTTTTTCCTGGATCACAGTGGTTCTCCAAAGATGGTGTCTCATATGTTTAAGAATGAGGGTTTCAGAGCTCACTCTGGATTGAGCCACTTAGAATTGGACCCCTCCTTCCATGTGGGAAAGACATCACACAAGTCAGGTCACTTCTTTACAAGCCAGTAACTTATAAATGCCTTAAGGGCTGTAGCCCAGTGACAAAGTAAGTCAGGCACAGATCTTTGCCACTTACTGGATACTGTTTATCTCTAGAGTTGGATTTCAGCTGTTGCATCCAGATCAAAATTCTTAAACTTGATGTAGAGCTCACATCTGAGGCTTCTCGTCCCCTTTTATTTTGTGACTCCTCACCAGACAGCACAGAAATGTTAAATAATCTCAGGAAAGCTGGCTGGAAATGTGCTGCCAGGAGAACTTTCAACTGAGTATGGGGGAATTTTTCAGCAGAATTCCTTTTTATTCTTTTATCAATACATGGCCAAGTTTAAGGAGAGCACTCAAGTCTTTGTGATAAATATACACCAGAGTATTCCACTTGTTGTCAATAGATTTCTCTTTGTTCCAGTTGTCTGCAGCTTCTTATCCTTAAAATCCAGCTTCTTTTGTTGCCAAAATTTCTGTGTATGAGAGAAGGTTCCACCTTGTTACAGTAATTTAGAAACACCTGTCACCATATATTTTAATATGGCAGCTACACTGGAACTAATCCCCACATAATCTTCTTAATATGAGGTACTATGAGCTTACTCTACAGACAGAGGCTTTGCATTTCATGTTTCCCTAGATATAGAACTTAATTTTACTTCTGATACTTCCATATCAGAAGTATGTGTAAATGTGTCTTTCCTTGGTATGGTTGTTTTTCTCCAGTTTTAGGGAAGAAAAATAAACCCTACACTTTCTTTTTTCTTTTTTTAAATGCTAGTTATTCCCACCAAGTGATTATGGCTGATGCTTCTCCTTTGGCCCAGTTGAACAGCCTTTGTAAGCAGCATTGTGCTGCTCACTTGCTCCCCATGGAGAGATGAGGAGCTGTGTGCTCACACTCTCACTGTTTCAAGGATGAAGAAAAACACTTGAACACATGCTTGACTTGAAGCATGATTCCACATCCTGTTGATAACCAGACACCCTCAGTGTAAACAGTAGGATAATAAACTTCAATTTAGAAAACAATTTCAATATGTCATTTGTTTTTTCCATGCTATTAATGTACCATTATCACATTAGTAATTAAACTTGTTTATTCAAAATCCTTTTGCCTCCCTTCCTGACTGAAAGTCATCAGCCATTTGAACTCTCATAGACAAAATTTTATTTTATCATACACACTGTTGGTCTCATATTTATTTCTGGTTCATTATGTTTCATGGGTTTTAACCTCTGTTTTGCTATCTTTTAAAATATTTTAAAATACCTGATTCCCCATGCTTTTTATTTAATTATAAGTCAAGAATAACTGTACACAGTCTATATACAGAAGACTATCTGGTTTAGAGGACTATACATATTTTGGAGTATAAATACATTAAATCCAACCTTTTTGTTTAAAGAGCAATAAGGTGGTAAGATCAAGTAATCATCAGTTAGAAAATGCCATCATTAAGGATGAATATACAACTTCAGTTATACCCCCTGTGCACATTTTATCAAATATCCTTTAATTACAGAATGACAGATTTTTTTTTCATGTGCCCTCTTTATTATGCAAAAGCAATTATACTCATTGAATTTACATCTTGCATTTTCACCCTCCAACCTCACTAATAAGTGTCTGCTTTCATGTTTGTTTAGCATGCTGTCTACCAAGACTGCTCCAAATATAGCTACTCTGGCTTTTATCTCATTTCACCACAGACATTGGAACACTGTTATTTTTGTGATGTTTTTCAGAAGGAGTATCCCAAGTTGTGGACTGAGATCCTTTGAACACCTAGACTAAATACAAAATGAAACAAGGCCACAAATTCTGCTTCACTCAGCAGCTGTTTGGAGAAGAAGCTGTTATTCTCCTTCTACAAGTAGACAAAGTGTAAATAATCATCATGATTTATCAACCTTCTGGTGCCCAGATATTTTTTATGCAGCATCTCTCCCATCTCTGAAAACTAGTTTCAATTTCAGATCACTCCCAGGAGTGTTGGTTTCATATCTTGTCCATGGTCCCATTCCAAACTGAGGTGACACAGCAGAGAACATCAGCTGTCTGCACATTATGCAGCTTCTCACCTTCCCATAAAAGTTTTCCATGAAAGGTTTCCATGAAAGGAAAGATCACGTTTTAGGCTAAAAGATAACTGTGAGGTACTCAGACCAGACTACTCAGTTGGACAGTAAAGTAAGGGAGTCTGGACCAAAATACTGGACTTTTCATGGTTTCAGCCTTCTTTCCTGCCAGCCTTGCTCTTACTTAACAACCTTTTCATAAGCCCCATTTGCCCTTTGCATGAATATCAAGATTGACCACCACATTTACCCCAAAGTCCCAGCTACTGCCTGTGTTGTTTTGGTACATGCAGACATATTTGTTGTACTTGTATGTTTCCATTCTTCTCCCTGCCTGGTCTGGCTTTTATCCCATCTGAAGCTGAGGGAAGATACCCTCTCCTGCATCCTGATACACCAGGATTTGGGTATAAGGCCAGCGGACAGAGGATCACACTGACACAGTCTGGATCAGAAGTTGTGGGGAGAAGTGTATTCAGCTTGTGCTGTGCCATTTTAGCATGATATCCATGAGGAGAGAGGATTTGGAAGGTCATCTGTCCAAAATAGAATTCAGAGCAACTGCTAACTAAGATTTTTCCTTTATTTATGACTTAGCTACCTATGCTGGGATTTCCAGCATGACATCAGCAAGAGATCTATCACTAATAAAGCTCACAAACCTCCAAATTTGAAACACTTGCTTCAAAACATGGTTTTCATAAAATGTTGTTCAATAGTAACAAAACTTCTTTTTTTTTTTCCCTTAATCTTTTTCAGTAAAATAACTGAACTTTTTTGCTGGAACTTGTAAGTAAATCCTTCTCAGGCATATTCACGAAAAGAATCTCCTGAAACAGACCATTGTCCAAAACCTTAAATAAAATTGTTTACCACTGGTGGAGCTAAAGTACTGAAATCAGAGTCACTGTGAAATGTCAGACAAACATCACCATTTATTTTCAAACAACCAGTCCTTTACACCCCATAAAATGCACACAATGCTATTGAACCCATACACAATTACACTTATACATTGACTTATGTGTGTGGGTTTCAATTGATCATTTTTCCCATGTTTTCTGAGTTTCAAGGAGCAGAAAACAGAGTTTCCAGCACTGTACAGAATGTTGCAGACAGCTGCTTCATGCAACATTTGCAAAAGTTTACAGCAATGCTCTGCAGGAAGGGAAGCCTACTGCTTTCCTGGAAGGGCAACTCAAAACCATAAATGTCCTTTCAACAAATTGCCACAAAAATGACCCTGTTTTCTGCAAATATATAAGGAGCCACTCTTGAACTCATACTACAGAAGCTGTAATACTTAAAGCCTTTTAATACTTTATAGCCTTTGCAACATTTTGGACCAGTTCTCTAAAAGAAGTACCACTTACCACCCTTCTTAATTTCAGATGTTGAAAATAATGAGATTCAGAGCTGGAAATGGCCCTACCACCTCTAATGTGAAGCTCACCAAATACCATATACAAGCTTAGTTCAACATCTGCGAGTGTGGACCAAGAGCTGATAGTACACATGGGGCTTTCTTTTCTCCATGCCGTGTTCCCCTTAGTGTCAGGGCCCTTTAGAGCTAGGTGTAATAGCCTGCCCTGCCCTGCCCTTGGGATTTGCATTTAAACTGAGGCTTTGTCACTGGCCCTGCCTGTGCTGCATTGCAGTGGCACCTCAGCTGTGTCTCTGCCTGGCCTTATACCTTCTCTCTTCAGCTTTCTTCACAAAGGTAGTTACAGACAGATCAGCTCCTTAACTCTGGAAAGGAGATGCACTCAGGGTCTTGAAATTAGCACATGCATTCATTCTGGTAAATTACATAAACAGAGGTTTTCATTGCTATCTTTAAAATAATCATTTTTTCAAGCTCCATTTATACTCTACCCTGTGATATCATGGCCTTTCTAGTTAATTTCCATGCTCATGGAAGTCTTTGCTTTCTTTCAAGTCTCTTGCTCTTTAATTTATTGCTGAATGAATATTCAGAGATCTCCGTTGGTCTTCCAGGACTTCATGACTGGTTTATAACCAGCATTTTTTCCTTCCTTCTCATTAACTTCTTTGCCTGTACAACTAGACAGACTTCAGCTCTCAGCAGTAACCAAACTACTAAATTAGCAGGACAGCAATGTCTTGCAGTTTTTCACAGTTTGGTTTTGTTTCTCTGTAGCATATTTTAGAGGGAGCTATTTACTGTGACTGAGAAGCCAAATCCATTGGTGATTTAGAACTATAACAATATTGATGCAGATGAGCCTCTGCAGAGATATTTAATGACATTATGTAAATGTAATCAATGGGCTCGATAAAGCAAAACAATAACAAAATCCTGTTCACATTATATATAAATAAATGCACATGGACACATCTATGTGCTTCCTACATAATTACTGTAACAGTGCCTATTTATACTACTGATCTTCCAGCTCTCTATATGCCATTTTGATAGTGTCTGTTTTTACAGCCTCATTGAATCCATAACATTTAACTAGCTGATTAGGACCCTGACTTATACCAGAAGACCATAAATCTTCTGAGTGGAAGGGAAAAAAGCTGAAATTAGAGCAATTCAAAATCATCAAATGTTGCTGTTCAAAACTTTCAAGTGTTTCTTTTTTAAAAAGAGAGATATTTCAGAATTTTTTTGGTGACGTTCTGTCTACAGTTTGATTTCAGTAGACAGAGGTGAGTTCATAGTCTTCAAAAAGTAAGAGAAAAAGAGAACAAAATACTGTAGGAGTTTTTTGTTGCCAGGCTATATGACATTAACTCTCTAATTTAAAATTTCTACAATTGTGGATTGAAGCTGGATTATTAGGTAATACAATATCTGGGTACATTACGGAAAAAAAATAATGAATGGAGGAAGCTGTGATAAGCCAATGTTAGCCCAGCTTCATCTACTGGCTGACTACTGACTGTATCTGCTCAGACTTCTGGGGCATATATAGATGTTAAAATGTTTATACATGAATGCTAATCTCACAGTACTGAATTAGATCTCTCAACAGGACCACATGGTCCTTCATGTTCCATCCTTTCAACTACATAATCTATTTAGTGTATCATTTCAGGTTAACTGCTTAGATTCGTGTTGGAGGTGAATAATAATTAATTAATAAATTGGGCCTCAGTGTGATCAAACATAGAAGATGATACAATGTTTACTATATTGTGAAAATGCATGGCATTTCTCAAACAATGTGGCATGATATGATTTCAGTCTTGAAGGTCATAAAAGGATGACAGCCCCATAATACTACTTCTAGGACTCTAATGGGAGAAAGCTGGTCCAGTGATTAAGGCAGAAATATAAAGACAAAGCTGGATAGAAAAGAAAAAAGTGTGTTTGACAAACTGCTGCTATTTTTACATTTGCTTCCATTTTGCTTCAAGATATACTATTCCTAACATACTGTAGAGAAAAACAAGATCACTCTATCATCAAATAGATTGAATGATGACTTTTGTCAGGACACTTCTTCTGATTCAAATACTCAGAGGGGTTCCCTGTGAATGAATGAACACACAGGGTCTCCAAGTGTGGTCAATGGGGCTGTGCAGTCTGTCTCACTCTGACCTAACTGAAATTAATGCTCAAAGTGGAGCATGTCCCAAAAGAGGGGGTGATGCCCTGCCACCTGCTAGGATGCTTACGTGGAGAGTGGGAACTCAAAGTTCACTTGTCTGCTCTGAAAAAGCCATAAAGCTTATCCAGGACGTTTCCCTTAGAATGAAGCCTGCATCTTGACACAATTTTTCACTACAACAATTTGGCATGTGTCCAGGTCTTTGTCTTTGGATTATCTGAGTTCAAATACTGTCTCTTTTTTTTTTTTTTTTTTTTTCTGTAGGCATTTTTATGTAGATAGTCAAAAGAGATAGTAGTTGACAACTTGGATTAAGATTTAGCTGGGTTGAGTAGTACTCTGGAGATAATTATCTTTTTCTGATAGCTATTTAGTTGAAGCAGTGTTGACTACACTCATAACTTAGTTGTCTCATTTAGGTATTTAATGTTCTCATCCATGAGTTTCATCTCTTCCTTTAAAATGTGTAATTCTTCCTCTCCTTGACATGGGAGCTATAAACAAGCAATGTAAAAATTATCAAAAACCTGATGATAGATGCAATTCTTTCTCCATTGGTATCAGAGGAGAGAAGCAAACTATCTTTTAGTGTGACTCAGACAAAATGAACAATGGCAATTATCTTTACATGGGACATTGGGGGGGAAAAGAAAAGAAAATGAGAGAGGAATTCAGAGCCACAGAATTCACAGATTTCCAGCAAAATGGAAGAGAGTGCATTGAAGAGGAGAAAAACTGAACTGGAAGGAGGAAATGAGATGATGAATGGACATGGGACTGTGCATTTAGACTGATAAAAGACAAGAAGCAATCTTTGTTACGGTGTTTCAGTATCACTTGACTTCAAGTGCCACCAGGAATGTAAACGAAGGGAAGTGTTAACTAAATTTCCATCCCTTTCTACCAACCTCTTAAAGAAGTATTTGCCTCAAATTTCAGGCAAAGAACTGGAACGACTATTTTCTTTACCCGGGTGAAATCTTCATTGCACAATTTTAAAATCATGAAGGTAGCTATGTTATTCATTAAAACATTCTGTCTGTTTTTGAGTTAAATTATCATCTGATCAGCAACTTGGAATTTGACGTAAATCTTAAGGTAGAAACTACTTAAGAAGAAGTTCAATCCAGGGATTATTCTTCCTGAAAAAAAGAGAAAAAAAAAAAAAAGAAAAAAAGAAAAAGAAAAAACAGAGAAAGAGAAAGAAGAGAAAACCATAGAAGTCTTTGAAACAGCTGGGGTCAAAGGAACTGTGCTTTCTTCTAATTGCCCCAATAAATTTTAAAGATGTTATTACTCTGTAGTGATTAAGAAATGGTAAAAAGAGATGCAATGCTATAACATCAAGGCCATTAAGCTTAATAGTCCTTAACTGATTGTCACCCCTCCCCAACAAAAATAGACACGCTGTTCCTGCTCTGCCCGTCCCTCCTCCACCACCCCTCCCCCTCACTCGAGGGCTTCTAAAATCACCTCCAGCCAAACCAAGGGGAATTTATACTTCCTGCAATAAAATCCAAAGAACAGAACAGCTGGCAGCTGAACTTAAGATTGCTAAAACAAACATTGTGACATTGATGTGGGGAGGGATTTGGTTATTATTGCAACACGGCGTGGCTGGTTCTGCAGGGAAAAGATGCAAGCGGAGCTTTTTTGTCATCATGCAAATAAAAGGCTTTTTAAAAAGCCAGTGAAACAACAAAAACAGCACTATTTGCTCTAAAAATACCTAGAGGGGGGAAAAGAAAAAAGCATTGGACTAAATTCACAATATTGGTTGCCTAAAATTTAAATTCAAATTACTGAAATTACATGAAAAATGTTCCACAGAGATGCTGTTGTAAATAGGCCTGGCAGGATCATTATTAATTGATCTATTCTGACAAGTACAAAATATGCAAATGAATACATTATATCATAACAATCCAATATATATCATGCTCAGCTTCTCTGGTGTATTGAGTCCTGCTTCCTGTGATAACTGTTAGCAATCTTCCAGAAACCACCCAACTTTAACTTGAAGATTTCATCAGACAGCCCATGACCATAAAGTCTGAGCAAGTAATTAAGTATTAATAAGTAACTAAAAGTTGGATTGATGACAAGGGGTGGTAGATTTATAACAAGAGTAAGTGGATTGAAACTCTGGTGTTACATGCTTTTTTGGTTATTATTTCACAGCAGAATATCTTACATTGCAGATTCCGATGAGAATATCCCTTTTTCCATAAGGTTCAAGGACAACCTCTAAGCTTATTTAACCACCCTCTAAAATTTGGAATTCCCAATACAGAGAATAAAGGGAGATAATTTTTTTATTTCTCCTTCTTCTATTGAGATTACTACCTAAATTAATGGTCTTTATACTAGATAGATTATTAGATAACTACAGTCACACCTTCCAAACAACTGCACTGAGAGCGTTGATTGACTGCTCCTGGCTTCTTCCTTAATCTGATACCTTCCACTGATCTCTTCAAAATCTAGTGATGTTTTTGTCTGCAGGATCCCATTATAATGAGCACTGTAGCCTTAAATACTGTGAGGGCTAAATAAATAATCTAAGTTTTTGTTGTTTGCACTTGCTATTCTTTTATCTTGTGTGAAAAGAGACATTATCTGGCATAATTTTCTCTGAGTTGAAGCTATTTTTCTGGATGGAATTAAAAGCTTGAGGTGATATTGCAAGATTGCACATGCTGAGTAATGACAGAAAATTACCAGTCATCCTAAAAAAGGTATGGGGAAAAAAAGTGTTTCCTTGTTCCATGTGTGAGAAAATGGGTTCAGGTTTGGGTCAATCAAAGATTTAATCAAAAGTGTCAACACCTCAATTGAAGAGAGATAAGCATATGAAATACAGGTTTCCATTGTTCAAAATGCATTAAATAAATAAAAATAAATAAAGCAATAGTAAAAAAAAAGTTCATTTTCTTTCTCCTAAGGTGAATCTGTTTTTTCACACCCATTCCAAAGTTAAGAAACTCTGGCTTCAAGGGGAAGGAAACATTTGTCTTCAGATTCCAACTATAACGATCTGCCTGTTTGCCATCATCTTCAACTATCAAGAGTGCAACCAGGTCATTGCACATCACAGAGGCCTCTTTGTAGATATAGTAGAGGCCAGAGGGAGACTAATCTCTCAACTATGCAAGAAAAGGGTATTGGAACAAAGGTCAGTACCCTAGGGAAAAAACAACCTCTGCTTCCTAGTTGGCTGGTGGCAGTCCCCACAACTCCAGATGCTGCTTCTGACACCAGATGGTTCCTTGGTGGTTTTTACCTTTTCCGAACAGGTGTGAAAAATCTGTTTGATGATGAATTGTTCTGGGTTTCATGGTTGAGTTTTCAGTTAAAAAGAGAAACCCACTGATGCTTTGTCACCTGGGAAGTTTAGTCTGGGACATTGATATAACTCAGCTATTAACCACATTATCTTCCAGGTTCATTGTTCAAAACAGCTTTTTAAATTTCAAAATGAATTTGCAGGGCTGTAGCAAGGCCTCTCAAAGAACAGTTCTCAATCATACTTTAATTTATTTATAGTTGAAGACAACAGAGTCTTGGAAGTGTCCACACTGAGAATGTGGATAGTTCCCATCACAGACTTTTCCTCTTGTGTCTTTGAACCTGCAGCTTGTGGTCCAGTTTAGCTTAAGTATGGGCCTTAAGCTTGGCATTAGCTTCATTGGAGCTAAATATATGTGGGAAGCTGCCTTACAGGCTTGACTTGATTTTTGAAGCAGGAGACAAATACTGAAATGTACAGTTTTACAATTGAACAAGCTGGGAACTTTTTCCTTTAGGTCTAAAGTAATTCTATGATGTAAGCACATAAGAGCAACTACACTATCTCACATCAAAGGTCAGTTTAGCCCCATAGTAGATCCCCATGGAAGAGCTGGGGAAAGCATTCAGGGATGTTTTCCCAGAAAAGAGTCCCAGCTGCCAATAATTTGCAATTTAGTGATGTTCTAAACCAGACTTGGAAGTTTTTGTATTTAATAGTCCTCAATGGATTTTTCCTTCATGAAGTGGTCCAGTTCCTTCCTGAACTTAGATCCCCCACATCCTGTAGGGAGCAATCCTGTAGCTTAACAGTGTGGTGTATGAAGAGTTGTCTCTGGACTTGTTTCCTAATATTTTCACATGATATCCCCCTGTTCTGCAAGAGACACTTTGCCTGTATTGTTCATGATTTTACAGACTTCTGTCATTACTGTCTGTTCTCTGGGTTGAAGAGTCATAATCACTCAGTATTTACCCAACAGGAACTGTCCATGCATTTTATCACCCATTCTCCAGCCTGGTGCTCTTGTGTGATCTTGCAGGTTATGTTTAAACTGTATGGCCAGATCAGCTCTGACAGAAAGAGTTCCAGGAATCCAAATCTTCCCACAGAATTCACTCTAGTTTTGACTGTTTTATGGCAATAAAACTGATGCTATTCTAAATTTGTCTCTACAGGTCTTCATGGTATGGACTGCTAGGTCACACGGTATGGTCTTCTGCTAGGACTAGAAGCAGAAATACACAGGTCTTCCAAACTAATACTGGGAGAAGAACGGAGAGGAGGGACCTTGCTACCATTCTGTGCATCAAAATAATCATAGAAATCACCAAAATAATTATAGAAATACTTTTTAAATTGGCACAATTGAAATTGGCACACTGAAATGGCACAAAGTTACCTACTGTGTCTAGTTCTATAACTTTCACTGCCTCCATCTTTCACCCTATCTGTATTCATGTGTTGTTTTTTAGCTTATTCTTTGGTCACAAGCTGTAGGGTATGTATATAGCTCTTAGCTGCAAGAGGCCAGTGTAAAGTCCAACTTAAATTAAAAAAAAAAGAAACACAAAACTGAACCCAACTCTTTAACCACTCAATTGTTTCTCTGTATTTAATGGAACTTCTTTAGCCCAGGAACTTGGGCTGCTCCTGAGAGTGCAAATATGCCCTTTCTTTTCCACTGAAAGTCTAGTATTTAACATTATAATTTTTCCACATTCTGAATCAGCCTAGATAAATAATTCCCTGCTTACTTATAGTTTGGAAAGGAAATCTAGATAGCATGAATTTTATCGAAATGACACCAAGAAATTCCTTATAATTTTACCAAAATTATATTCCGCAAAAATATTGTCAGTTCTGACCAATTCCAAGTTTTATGGTTAATAACAGCTAATGTGCTTCCATTAGCAGATTGTGATCTTAAACTAACACAGCTTTGACTTACTTAATAGGAATCTGTATCTAAGTCTTTTGGCTGAGGTATTATGAATGCACCATGCTGTGCGGAAGGGTAAACCTTTTAGGGGCTGATTTTTTGGTAGCAAGGAAACAACATCAAGTGAAGGTCATCACATTTCAATGTTGCTTCACATCAACCCGTGTACAAAAATTATTCTGTGGATGTTGATCAATAATTATATAATGAAGACTTTCATTAAGATACATTTATAATCTTTTACACTTATGTCATTATTAGTATTTTTCCATAGGCATTTGGACAGGATGGATGACTGTTAGGAAACTTCTAACTGTATTTTAAAGGGTGTCTTTCATAGTACTTTTTAACAGCCTGATTTTTCACTGGCTGCCTTGAGAAATTTGAGAATCTCCTATTCTCTTTTAGGATGTCTTAGAAACATGGGCCAATTTTTCCACTGTTTTTAGTTAAATAATCATATGTGCTTAAGCATCCTGGACTTGGTCATGACTATGCTGTGGAAGGAAATAAATAGATGGTCCAAATCCCAAAGAGGTAACAATATAAATCAGAAGGCTGAAGGCACATAGATGTAGGCATGAAAACATATGAACTACACTAGAATTACAAATTTGCTTTTGTAAGTTAAGATTTTATTTGGCAAAAATGCCTTGAAGAAACCAGTATTGCTGACATGATGGTTTTTAAAGGTATGTCATGGGCTGTACTATTAAAATATCCACAGTTCTTTTTTGTTACCTAGGGTTGCCATGGTGTAGCTGGAGGAATTAACCCATGCAAGCAGCTTTAGAAATGCTCTATGGCAGAACACAGCTGCATTGTTAAGGTGAATGTGATGAACAGGGCTGACCTCTGTTCCCTATTGCAGGCCTAGGATGGGTTATTCTGGAGAAAGACTAAATGAAGTTTTTTGAAATCCCTAAGAAAGGTCAAGAAAAGAACCGTTGAATTAATGAATAAAATATGTCAACAGAGCTCTGTAAATTTAAACACTAAACTCTGCTGAAATGTTTACCTAAAATTTTAATATTTTCCACTAAAATTTAGCAATATTCAATTGTGTGTTCTGGTCCATGTTTGTGTAAGCAAAAGACAAAAACTGAGAAATTTCACTGAAAATATTTAGTATATACTTGTGAGAGGGGAATTCAACCAGGGTTCTACACTGTTTGACAGAAAGATGCAGAAGGAATATATCTTCTTCCTAAGACAGTTTTTAGACAGATACAAGCAACAAGAAGAGTGAAAGAGCAGTAACATGAAGGCAGACATGCCCTACAAAGAGACCCTGACCAATTGGAAAACTGGGCAATCATCATCCATACAAAGTTCAACCAAAACAAATGCCTGTCTTGATGATCCTTGTGGGTCCCTTCCAACTCAGGTATCCTATGATTCTTTGAACATTGGCTAGTGGGATTCTGAAGAGCCCTCCGTATGAAGACAGAAATAAGGAACGCAGAAAATGCTCCACAGTTTTTTTAAGTTATAGAATTTCAGCAAGGTTTTCTTACTAGACCTCTCTAGTGGTTTTCTTATGTTACACTGTATCTGAACTTCATCTACAAGGTTTTTTAAGTCAAGGGCAGTCTCTATTTAAATACTACACCTTCTGGGTTTGGGCCACTGAATGCTATTTTTAAGACAAGTGATAAAATTAAAAATACAAAGGACGCTGATTTTTGGATAAACTGATTTGTAGCCATTTCTTCTGGGCTATGTGCACAAATATGTTAGTAGGAAAGTTAACATATTATCTTTGGAATGTCTTCCTTTTTCAAACACGGGAGGTCATTAATGGAAGTTGTGCTCCACCAGTGGAGGCCCACACCACCATTAATATAACACCTCCAGGGAGCAACCAGAGGCACCACCCAGCTAGTCTGGTATAACAGGAGTAATGTTAAAAGTGAAGCTAAATCCTTGTGTAGAGTGCAGTCACATGAATTTGTTTCTTGTCTTTGCACTCCATTAGGGACCCCATAAGACAGTTAATTAGGGTCTTAGAGGATGCCTGATTATGGTGAGAAAGGAAGGAAAAACCCTTTGGTAACAGCAATCCTCCACAGCCTGGAATTTTTGTACTAGCATCAAGTTAGGAACTCTTCTATCTGTGTCTGTTCACACTGGATGTTTTTATTGTTCTTTACCTTTGAGGACAAGTCAATGGAGGCTTTTTTTTTCCCCCAAACAATACTTTATTTTTAATCGCTTTTAAACCAACACCTATGGAAGGCAATTAACATTGATTTCAGTGAATCTGGGGCTGCGGTCAACTGTTTATCCCAACAAGAGAACAAGGGGCACATGCTCTTTGCTGCTCCTGTGCTAACACAGAAATCTTGTAGATCTTATTATGTACATGTGGCCAGAACAAAGCATAGCAGGAGGAGAGGCTGCCCTGAAGTTAAAAATGGCTTACAACTACTAAAGTTTCATCCATTGTAGCCTAAGTGTTAAACCCATACTTTGTTTCTAATATGATCCATGTGACAACAGTTGTTAAATTTTTCACTGTACTGAAGATGAGCAATAATTTAACCTGGAACATTTGACTGCCCACCACAGGAACCAAATCCTAGTAAAATTACTCTCTTTGGGAGGCCAAATTAGAGACATGGTCTAGAGATCATCTCATACTCAGGGTCCTTGTGTTCTCCCATGTCCCCAGCTGTGGTCTCTGGGCTTATGTATCAACCAAGGGCTGGCACTGGAGTAGCTGCAGTTATGTCAGCATATTCACTGTCAAAACTGATGTCCCTGTCTGCTCTGTGGGAAATTGGTCCACAGGCCAGAGCCAACCCCAGGACTCCAGCTGACCTTCCAGATTAAGACTTTTCAAAAAGCTACAGTTAAAGAAATAATTGCTATATATGAATTAAAAGCTCTGACCAGAATAGTTTCTGTTTTTGACACGAAGACAAGGAAAATGTGTGAGGACTTTTAATGAATGAGAAGATGGTCTCAAGATCCCTTCTGAGCAGAAAGGAAGAATGAAGCAGTGGGAAACATCTTTTTTTACCTTAAGACCTCCACTTTTCAACATGTTGGGAAGGAGGAGATGTTCTAAACTCCTCCCTGGATAAAGTACTGCAGCAGAAGGGGAAGATCTTGACCAAAGGGACAATGGAGGGTGCTGCATTTGACATTTATGAGTGGGAGGCAACATCACCAGATGTTCATAAAAGTGCAGCTTCCAAACTGAGCTCCGTGAAGCCAAATATCTCATTTCATTTGGTTTTCTGTTTCCCCTGTTGACTGAGCTATCCAAGAGGATAATCCCATACTGCAGGGGGCTGGGCTTCAGCAACTAAAGCAGCTTTTCCACCTCTGACTACAGTTAATCCTCAAGCTTTTATGTGACAAAATACAGAAGACTGCAAGCTGTGGATAGGTGTATCTTCACACATGGCCCATGTACAACTCCATGTCAGCCCAATGCAGAGGACTGTGGTCAGACCTCACTTGAACAAAATCAATTCAGGTACCAGGTCAAGTCAGTACAATATTTTCTTGCCTTTTCCCTGTTATCTGGAGTGAGGCATTTGGAAGGATTGGACTCCACCCACACTACTGTCACCAGTGTTTCCCCAGTATCTGTAACTGCAAATTCTTCCTGTCTGGGCAGCAGCTTGGAGACACCAGCGCACCTCAGGCTTCATGTGAGGAGCAATTCAATTTCTGGATCCTACTCCAGAGACCTGGCTCCTAAATATCAAACATTACAGCACTTTGCTTCTAGAGTCCAAAACTTTTCAAATCTGACCTTAAACCGCTCTGAGATTTAAACAGTGATCTTATTGAGCAGCAAGACAGATGGCCTCAGTCTTTTTTGCTCCCTGATGTACACAGAACCCATCAAAGCACTTGGCATAGCTTTGCATCACATGGAAGCAGTGGAATGATTTCACTAATGCAGCACCTCACCCTTAGAATCTAGAGCAGCCACACTCACACACCTTGCCATTTCCCCCAGTTTTTATCTCCCTCACATGGAGCCATGATCCCATGGGGTTCTTCTTGCTGGGAGCTGAACAACACAGCCTTGTTGAACAATGCAGACTTGCCCTGACTAGCTGCACTGAGGCAGCAATTATCCTACTATACCTTATTGCAGCCTACTGCAATTAAGCATGTCTGCATATGCATACATCCATGTGTACAACACTGGGGGGTTGAAAGGATCTTTTTTTTGTGTATTTTTTAGTCCCTGGGTCATAGGATTTAAACTATCTCTTCTGCCTCTTTAAACAGACATTGGTCCTTGTAATTTCTTTCCAACAGCTGTGGGCTGCATCCTGCCAGCTGTTTGGTAGATGTTTGGATCAGCTGTTAGGGCTGCATGTCAGCTGGATCTGGAACAGGGCCTCTTGGCTCAGCGGCAAATGTCCTCACATATCTTGGTTAGACCTAGTCCTAAACAAAACTTGCATTAGCTCTCAAGATGAAGGAATGAGTTTTGAAGTGAATTACTCATATCCATGGGAAAACAAGGAAAGGAAAATAATCACTAAAATGATGAATTGCTCTGCAAATGAGTAATGAGTTTGGGTTGCGTGTGCATGTGTCACCACAGATGTATTTCTGACATCTGTGCAACAAATGTTATGTATTTCAGGTAGGAACTCTAAGGGTTTGTCACAGCCCAGCAAAAAAAAGTCTTGGTGGTAGAGATTTAGTACTGAATTTTCAAATTCAATGAAGTAGACTGATAACAAAATCTCCAACTGCTTCAAATCATCTTCTTTTTTTGTATTCAGTCTTTGCAAACCAGGTTTGCAGGCTAGTCAGAGAAGAATGACTGAGTGTGAACAGGGAAGAAAGCAATCTGAGGCAGAAGACAAAGTGGGACCCTTCCAACTTTCACCTGTTAAAAAGTATAAAATCCAAGCCAGATTTTAAAATTACTGGGAGCACAGGTGAAGTAGGTCAGCTACACACTCCCTATGATAATGTGGGACTCCACCACTGTGGAAATCACCAGGCACCAAGAAACAGTGTGTCCCTGCACAGGTAGCCCAGAAAACAAGAATGGAGTGCAAGTCAGGATGGTGAAGGTTTTATGATGACAGTTTAAATCCCACCATTATTAATAACTTTGTTACTTTGCCAATACATCCACTTAATGTGCTTATCCTAGAACTTCAAACTGGCTCCCAAGGCCTTTCCAGGTGTCTAAAGCATCAGCTATCCACCCTACAGCTGTCAAAACATGTAGCTTCACTTCTGACAGCTCCTTTGATGCAGTTTAAAATCTGTCAGTCCAAACTCTGTGACACATTGGAAAACAGCAGTGCAAGGACAGCAAAACCTATGTTGAGTGTGATACGAACATCAGCAACCAAGGACTGACTTCCCCAAATTCAAATTTTTCCTGTCTCTCTGTCATCATTTTATTCACACTCATTGCATGGAGGGGGTGAAAGCAGTCATTGTCCCTCATCTAAGAGCTGGGAGTTGCTCTTCAGATTGCAAACCTTCCCATATAGAACAGCTTCTGGTCAGACATGCCAGCACTCATTCATCCCTAATGTGTGAGTTTCATGACAGAGGGATGAAAGTTGAGAGCTCTTAGATCTTCCCTTCTGAGGGCTACACAGGGAAGAATGCTGGAGAGGAGTGAGCCTGGAGAGAGTAGACTGGAGATTTCTCTTCAATTTTCTTTTTCCTCTTTTCAAAAAGTATATTCATTTTTTGTGCTTGTGCCAACATAAACCACTGCTGAGCAGAGTTGGGAGCAGCAGCAGTGCAGCCTCATTTTTATGCAAATGTGCATCTGAGATGTGTTGCCTGCTGGAGTTCTGTGTGCTGGTGTTACCCATACCACTGGCATGGGTCAGTCAGCAGCATTCCAGCTTGCTGTTTTCCCTCTGCCCTCCCTGCACAATGCAGATGTAGCATGAGGCCCCTTTGTGCCAGGGGCAGCATTCTGCATGGACAAAGCAGGGTGGAGCACGTGTCTTCACTGCTGAACAGAGATGAGAGGTGTGGTTAGCAAAAGGCAAAAGAAGAGGAAAAAAATCTCTGCTCTCTAAATTTCTGATTGTTTTGTTGTTGTGGGGATAGTGGCTGCTGATGTCTGTCTTCAAATTCTGCTAGGCAGGGGCCCTTTTTTGTTCTGTGCTTGTACAGTTCTTGAAACTGCAGCCATGTTTAGCAATCACAATATTAACAACAGTGAGATGAAATGCAAAGCTCTAATATGCTACATATCAAGCAAATCTGTGTCCAAGTAGAAATCATCAATGAATGCATGTGCAGAAAGGCAAGTATGGACTTGCTTATTAAGTTTTATCTTACCTAAAAGTACGATTTACTTAAAAGTAAGTTTTATCCAGGCAAGAAGGGACCAATAGAGAACTGACTTGGTGAAAATCAGGATAGCAGAAAGCCCCATGCATGTGGTCAGCAGTAAAACAAAGAGACTCCAGGTGCTGAATAAAGCCCATTGTTTTCCTTCTACCAATTTTTTTTTATTTTATGTTTATTTGTAGTGGCAGACATACTAATGTGTGAGGCCCTTTGCAACCTCAGTCATGCTGCAGACAATGCAATTGGATAGAGATGAAGGCAAGGGTTATACCTCACAAGCAAGTCCACTGGCAATTCTTCACTTCCCAGTAGGACAAGTTTTAAATCTGGAGGTTATGTACCCATACGTGTGTGGGTGCACATATGAAAAAGAGTTCAGGTGTTTTCCTTTATGTAGCCATGAGCTCTATCCAAGTGTATACTGGATCACAGCCAGCTGAGTGGAAGAACATAATGAGGAAACTTGCAGAGGATGATGCTTTCAATCCTGGCAAACTTTTCATTGTTCTGATTTTCTCAGCCCTGAGCACTCCCGGCTAGCATTTATTCACTTACCGTCTGCTCACAAAATGAGCTTTCCCCTACTTCTTCAAAAGACAAATTTCTCTTCCCCCACCAGAGCCTAACTTTGATCTTGGGGCTCTGCAGGGCACTTACCCAGACAAAAGTGCACTCAGAGATGTCTACACCTGTTCATGCCTTAAAATTCCACATCTGGTTATTTCATACTGAATCAGCTGAATTCCTCCATGTCTCACTGCCTCCTCCTCTCAGAGCTGGCAGTCCCAGCTCCTTGGTGTGCAGAGCACAGCTGAACCAGTGACATGTTGACTTTCTGCTTTTAATGCCTGGACACTGCTGCTGGTTCCCCCCCTGCTTATTAGCATTGCTTTCCTGCTCTCTCAGAAGAGAGGGCTGCAGCATGCTCCCTCCCTTGCCCACCACGTAGGTGCATGTTGTCACTCAGGGATTTGAAATTTGGATGTTAGATTGGTGCATGTCAGGGAGCAGACCTCCATGAGTTATCAAACATGGACCAGTGTTCCCACTTCTGTGGTTTTTAGAGATTTTCCTTTGAGACTAGTCAACAACCAACACAGTACTTCAATATCAGGTGTTTTTTCAATGTCTGCTGTTACCTTTAGAAAGTGTAAAAAGAGGGATTTCTCTCTTTCTTGACTGTTTGTACATAACCACCACTCACTATTTTTTTTATATTTTATGTCCATTAGAGGCTGGAAATTGTCCACTTCTGGTAAGTGATCGTTTACATGACTTCCCATATAAATCAGTGGGGTTTAATAATTGCGTAATGAATATGTGTCATGTCTCTGAAGTCACACTCTGCTTGCCATTGATGGTTCTTCCTTGAATTGTCATTTTCTAGTAGCTCCCTTAGTAAGGCAGTCATAGCCTGGTGAAATTTTCCAAATTAAAAGAAGCACAAAACCCAGACTGCTTCAAGGATTAATCCCATTTATAGGACTTTGTTGCTTTGATGTGGCTGTGGTTTCACATCCAAGTTTTTGCCCACCCTTGTATCTGCACTCCTGTTGGCATGCTGACTTCTGGTGGGACGATCAGTCCTGAGCTTGTTTCTTTGCCAGTTCTGAGACAGTTTTCCACTATACTCTCCAAGACTTCAAGTGGTGCAGTCATCTCAACAGCTGGTCCTCTGAATGCACTTTCATTTAGACATGTGTTTTTCCAACTGTTTTGAATCAAAAAATGCCGCCTTTTGCAGGAAGTTTTAGGATAATTTTCTGCAATGCTGCCCCATGGCATGTCATTTAAAAGCAAATAAGCGTCAGGCTGAACACTGAAAGCACTGTTTCTTCTCCCATTTTGTTTGCAGCTGTGGGAATCAGGTGTTTGTTTCATTTTTGTATTTGTGAAGCCATTTAATGAACATTGATGAGAATTATGTGCCACAACTGGTTGATAAGCTACCAACCAAGTAAAACAATTTAAATCAGTTTTCTGTGAATTCTTATTTTTAGATGATTTGTCCTTCTAGAAGGAGCTATTCTTGAAGAGTCCACAGAGTCACCTTTCTCTAATTTTTTTAGAGTGCTTCCAAAAATTTGACGCTTTAAAATTACTTTTATCAAGAAAGGGAGATAATATTACAGAAACAAAAATTTTGTGACTTAGATGTGTTAGAAAATGTAATATGGCTCTCACATCAGGTCAACAGTGATGACAGAAAAAAAAGAAATCTTTACTAACTCCAGCACTTTTAGTCCTCTGAGGAAAAACATCAGAATACAATGGAGCTGAAGGATTATCACAGGTGCTGGCTTGCAAAATGTGTACCTTGGAAATTACAAAAATACACTTATTGGAGTCTCACACTTGAAAAGTGCTGACAGAAAACACATGAGCTGGGCTTATGCTCATCTCTCTTACCAAAACAGGTCTTCAGCCTCTGTTCAGAGCACTTTTCTTTCCCGGTGAAGCTAAGCACACAGTCTGGTCTCTGCACAGTGGAACTCCAGTTCTGGTCCCAGATGACAGAGCAGAGCAGCAGACTCCTCTTTACCTATCCTGACAGAAGTGTTGGGTTCACAGGTTTCCCAGAGGAGGTTGGATGCATCACTGGGCTGTATAAGAACTGGCAGAGCTCTCCCTGGACAGTGCAGATGGATGGTGAGGAGGAGCTGGCAGCTCTGAGAGAGAAAGTCTGAGATAGAATTTGTTATGCCTTTGCTAAAGGAGCTTAACTGCAAGAGGAGTGACAGTAAGCTGACAAAGATGAGTGGTTTGTCCTCTGGAATGAAGGAGGGTTTGTTTTTTATCCCCTTTGTTAATGCACATGAAGGACATAGGTGCTGTGGATCAGCTGCCTGAGGGACAGAGCCACTTCCAGGAGATCCCATTGCAACGATGGAAGATATGTTCCAGTGATTGGAACATATGGAACAAGAAGAAGCTGCCTCCCTGGCTGCCACTAGTCCTTTAGCACTCAAGAAAATCTTCCTTGTTTATATTTACCTTAACTGAATCCTGATCAGTGTGAAAACAGCTCCAGAGGCATAAGCCAGTCTCCTGTTAAAGGTTGTACATTGTCCTGTGGCTGCAAACGGACTCTACAAGGTTGTCAAAAATGCCAAACCAGAGTAGCTGGGGATTAAAGAGGACTTAGGACTTTTCTGGGAGCACCCTACTCTACATATCACGTGTCACACAGAAAGCAGCCTGAAATCAAGGAAAGGCCTCAGCAGGAGAGGGGTGAAGATTTGCCTTTCCCTTTATAAACTATTGTTATGCTCCAGGGATCTTTGAGCTCACTACTAGAGATGGAAGGGAGGGAAGTACTGGGAGGACTCCGTGTTCTGTTCCTCTTAATGCTGTCTCAGTTCATTATCTGAGGTGCAGTAAGTTTAATTCAAAGACAAATCTTGTGAACTTCATGTGTGTTCCAAGCCCCAGAATTAAGAATATTCTCAGATGAGAATAAATTACAAAACACTATGGAAAAAGGGAGTGAACTTACACTGCTCTTAGCAAAGTTAGAACCTGAAACTCTTAATAGCCTCATTTGCAATTCCTCCCTAAAACATTTGTCTTTGGTGCAGACAGAGGACAGACAGATTCACTTTTATATCTAGCCAGTTTGCCCTGACATGATGGGAGTGGCAATGATGTCAGTACAGTGCTCTGAAGAATAATAATGAAAGTTTAGAATAGTACAGTAACACTAAAAAAAATGCAGTGCTGGGGCAGGGTTGGGGAAGGGAGGTCATGAGGGTCATGAGACCAAAAATTATTCTTTTAGTGGATGTAGGTAAAGCTGAACAGCAAAGTTCCTTTTTCTGTTCCTCTTTGTTCCTGTGTGAACCTTCTAACACAAGCCAAGATGACCAGATACTGAACCCATCAGCTGCACAAAGCAGCTGCATTTCTGTCTGACTCTGTGTCCCCTCTTCACACACTTTTGCAGCTTCAGCAGAATTTGATGGGGGATTCTGTGGCCTTGTTCATGTTCTGGGACCACTGTGCCAGGCATTCACTCTGAGGTAACCTTCAAATAGATGTGGAGGTACAATGGAATTGGAGGACAAAAATGGTGAAGAGTCTGAAGGGGAAGCCATGTGAGGACCAGCTGAGGTCACTTGGCTTGTTCAGCCTTGAAGAGACTGAGAGGAGACTTCATTGCAGTCTACATCTCCTTGTGAGGGGAAGAGGAGGGGCAGACACTGATTTCTTTTCTGTGGTGACCAGTGATAGACTCAAAAGAGGCTATGTCAAGGGAGGTTTAGGTTGGATATTAGGAAAAGATTCTTCACCCAGAGGGTGGTTGGGCACTGGAGCAGGCTCCCCAGGGAAGTGGTCACAGCACCAAGCCTGACAGATCTCAAGAAACATTTAGACAATGCTCTCAAGTAGATGATGTGATTTTTGTGGTGGTCCTCTGCAGGGCCAGGAGTTGGATTCAATGACCCTTGGGGGTCCCTTCCCCCAGTATACTTTATGATTCATATTCCATGATTCCATGAGGGTGATGGCTGCTGAGCAAGAGACACGTGGCAGCATCTCATGTATGGTACAAAAATCACACTGCAAACCAGTGTTGTGGTCATCTGAACTTTCGTTGCTACTTCCGACGTGAGAAAAGATACCCAAATACAGGGTGGGGTGTATATATGCTGTAAACAGACTTGGAAAACAGGTTTTTGTGTTGACAACTCTGGATCACTTCAGAGAAGTGCTGTAGAAAGGCAGTCTGGGAAGTTGCAGCTGTTTGCAGAAACTGGCAGGGAGTGATGTTTTAATAAACTCCTGGTTTTGCAAGGTTCCGAAAATCCCACCTGAGCTTCCCAGATTCTTTCACTTCTACTGAGTGGTGAGAACACAGAGTACTCAGAACATGGCAAAATGGGCTTGGTATCATTCAGGTCAGCCACTGATGTTCCCTGACATTTATAAAGCTTTGAATTCCTGCCCAAAACATTAAAATAACCCAGGTCAAGCCTTATTCTTGTTCTTTCATGGATAAAATAAATTACTTCCTTGTTTAAGCAAGACAGTTCTTCATTTTGGAGCTGTGATTTCAGACCTTCACCTCAGACAGATAAAGGAGGAGTATTCATATCATCAGACTTCAGACATCTAAGTAAGATCCTCAGAGGAACTTTCAAACTTTCATTGAGCAAAGTAGTAGCCTCAGCTCCTGAATTATAATTAGCAATTATAAATCCCATTAGGTGTTAATAGCCTTGAATTGAAGGAAATTTGCAACCCACAAGGAGCCTAAGTGAAAAGGTCCCAAGTTACAGACAGAATTATGCAGTGTAAATCTAAGTACAAATTGATGTTTGGATCTTCATGACAGGCCACTGAGCTTATAATGACAGTTATCCATGCCCAAAGTATGGGAGACTGTGCTTGTTATTTTAGAGTCATAGAATGGCTTGTGTTGGAGGGGATCTTAAATATCATCTATTTCCAACCCCTCTATCATGCACAGCGACATCTCCCACTAGACCAGGTTGCTCCAAGCTCTATCCAACCTGGCCCTGAACACTGCCAGGGATGGATCATCCACAGCTTCTCTTGGCAACCTGTATCAGTGTCTCATCACCCCCACAGTAAAAAAAAATCCTTCTTTTTCATATCTACTCTAAACTGAATCTCAATTTGAAGCCATTCCCCCCTTGTCCTGTCACTATGTGCCCTTGTATGCAGTGATACAAGGGCAAGAGAAAACAACTTATATTGTTAATACTACTTGAGGATGGAGGGGAAAAGTGTGGACAGTAGTAAAGAGCACCACTGCTCTCCTTGGAGGCAAAATAAGAAGCCAGCTATGTCCCACTGATATTCACAAGGAATGATTTTGCCGGGGTGTGGTGTGATCCCTTCCCCTGATCCCAAGCAACACAGCAGGTGCTGTAACCTGTAGTTGGAATCACTGGGAAACCTGTGGCCAACAGCTGGCACATTTAGAACCTATTATTCCACTTTCTACTTCTGCTGAACCAGAGGTTTCTGGAACAGTATGAATTAATTCCCAACACTTGTGAATCCTGCATAATTCATTTATTTGTGTGCCTGTAAAAGGCATTAAAATTTAAGAGTCTGAAATAAAAATGAATGTAATTGCAACTGGTTTTAGATTCTTTCCTATTCTGCTCAACCATTTCATTTTTACTGCCATTTACTGCCACAATGTTTAATTGAAAGCTCTGAATTGCTGATTGCTGTTACAATACAACTTCTCAGTGGGGAAAAATACACTCTTTGTAAATTATTTGGAAATAAAGTGGTGTCTTTCTTGAACGCAATCTCAGATACAGACGTGGAAAGTCAGAATTAGACCTGTGATAGTGCCTATAATTTCTGGCTTAATGAAGATTCATAGGACTGGTTTTAGTGAGCACATTGTGTGAGCTGTGAGAGCTCTGGCCTGTGTGGGGACCCACAGCACACATTTCAGCAGGACTCTTACCATGCTGGGTCAGTCTCCAATTAGTAGCATTAGACATTTATTAATTTGTTTGATCATAACTTCAGAAATTGCACGTAGCATATTTCTGTAAAAAAAAAAAAACAAACAAAAACCAACCCAATTGAATATAAATCGGACATAACTTGGGAAAGCTGCACTCTGTGGAACTTACAATTCCAGCCAAAGCTGGAGCTGGTCACACCACGTGAGGGATGCTCTGTATGTGCAGCAGAACATTATAAGGCACTCATGTGCAAAGTGCTATATCCAGTGGCAATAAAACAGCTCTTCCCTAGCAGGAGTAGGAAAAAGGAGGTGAGACCAATCAAGGGGGCTCATGCTGTAGGGAAGCAAACCTATGATCAGGGAGCTAAATGGTGAATTTATACAGCGATCTCAGTGATTCCCTGCACAATCCTGCTATTAATTTATGATGGAATAGAGCTGTTTGGACTGATTTTTTATTTCATTCCTGATCCAAAACTTTGGCTAACATTTGAAAAACTAATAGATATATAAGCTGGGTTCAAAGTTGTCTCTGATTATTCTGTGGTTTTGATCATTCCTTCATCCTCATTAAATTTTGCCTGGAAAAAAGCACTTAATTCAATGCATACTAGTTGTTAAACATTTGCTTTTTTAAATTTAGAAATATTGCGTTCATCTAAATACCAACGCGATGGAGGGCACGGGAGGTGATTTTTCTTGATAATATCTCTGAGAAATAAAACCGCTGATACTTTCACACAGCTCTAGTTTCCAGCCACTCTTACATTTTAATGATATGATCAATAACCATATAGATAGAAGGGACATTTCCTACCACACAAAATACAATAGCTTGAAACATGAGAAGTGGTTTCTGCATCTTTTTAGCTGGTGGTTAACCTCATCGAATTACTGCACCTGCCAAGGCTGTGAGAACTAAATACAGCTGGTGGCAGCGTCTGGCCAACTGAACCCTACCCTGTGTTAATTTGAGCAGATGAAAGCAACCACATGGCAGACTCTGGCATGACGTGAGGAGACTGCTTCATCACAAGCTGGAGTGATTGGTCCTGAGGTGCAGAAACCAGGGCAAGGTACAGCTAATTGCTCCTCTCTCCTCACTGAATCTACCCCTGACAAATCAGGGAGTAATTCAGGCTGGAAAGGACCATGTTCAGGAAGCTTCAGGAGGACAAGGAAGTTATTTTCACCTCAAGGCATCCCAGAGAAGTTGAGTTGTCAGGTGGAAACAAGAAGAAAGAGCCGTAGGTGATACTTTGTCTAGGTGCCTGTGAATCAGAAACTTTATTTCCTTTCATTCTTTGCCCCAAAATGACGTGTACTGATTCCTTCAGGAAACACCATATAAAAGACTGAGAATTTTTCTCTTCTTACATGGAATTTCTCTTGAACCTTTTGCAAGGTCCCAAGAATATCTTGTTTGTCCTACACTGAGCACAAGAAGGAGATGGATGCTGAGCTAGATAGACCTTTATTTTGATTCCTTATGCAGTTCAAATCTCACTGACTCCTCTGAGAGCTCATCATATTTACATTTTTGAAATCTGGTACAGAAGCCTCTTAATGAGTATAAGGAATGCAGCCAGCCTTTCCTTCTACTTCCAGTGATGCATAATTTCCTATATTATTTTCTTGGACTTAGTCAGTTTTAAACGGCATGAATGTAAGATTATTAGGTCTCTAAAGTACCCTCAGTTCTACAGCAGATGAAGGAATGAAATAATATACATTTTCACAGCAACTTGTGCTTACAAAATATTTGAACACATACATGAACATGTAATATCTTCCAGCAGATGTTTAGGATTACATGCTGACTCTGTCTGTTAGATATATCCTGTCACGTATATGCAGATCAGACAAAGATATTAAGCATAAATTATTATATAGACACAATAGGAGACATCAGTGAGAAAATTCAAATTAAGTCAAACAGAATTAGTCATGTGTTTACAGTTCATAGGCCTGGGTGGTTTTTTAATGTTTCTGAGTCAGAGCAGTCAGCCATGCACAGCTTTCTTCCTCTGGCCATGTATACATTAGGGAGAATGTATAACATGGATGTGAATCCTTATTGCCTTTCCCTGCTCTTCTCACACTGAATCCCCTTGACCACATTGTTTACAGTTAAAAGATTACTCAATATTATTTCAATGTCTAACTTTTTATGAATACTGAGGCCGTATTTGTTTTGTCAGGGCAGGAAAATCCTTAGGATTACATCTCAGATTGGAGAGATGCAAATCACATTTATGTATTTACAATGAGACACCTTATAACAAGGATGTTATTTGACAGATTGCCAGTCTCAGGTCAGGAGAATGTCTGAATGAAAAATAAGACAGGGACCAGATGGCCTCTGAAGATCCCTTCCAACCTGAATTATTCTATGTCTCATGATCTTATTATTTTAGGGGACAAACATCCAAGTTCAGTGACTGCAGCATGAAAACCAAAGACTTTTTCCTCGCATATCTTTTTTCCTTCATGTGGCTCCCATTATTTTCTTCACTTTCTTCTTCCAGTTCCCTGGAGAGTAATCATGCAGGTTTGATCAACTGGGATTTCTTGGGTAGAGGAGAAGTTTTACGAGAAATGGAACTGTCATGGCAAGTTACACAACATCTTGTTTCCCTCAACTGCTCTGAAACTCTCAGGGTGAGTTAAAGATTTTTCACCTTCAGCAGTAAAGAATCAAGAAGAGAGCCAGGTTCTCAGATGGTCATGTCTGCTGCCCATGCCCATCTTTGAGGCAGCATTGGCACCATCAGTCCAGGGAGCAGCCTCTGCACTGTGGATGGCTCTGTGCCTCTATCTCTGAGGTGACACTTCAGCAGTCACACCTATGCTTTACCTCAGCCTGTAAATCTCAGCCACGTAGCATGGTTAGACCACAATAGAAGAGGAACTTTCTCAAAGTACAGTCATGGGACAAAGTCACATCCTGGAGTGTTTCCAGAGAGTCCATAAACAAGGGTAACATTACAGTCCTTTTCATCTAAGGTGCTAATCACCAACATAAAAACAACCTATTCCTAAAGCAGATTGATTAAAGTTTTCAGGCTGATCTTAAGCTATTAAATGGAAAAGTCTAACATTCTAACATCACAAAATTTCAAACCTGCCACTCAGTTTCTGCCTACCCTTAGAGCATGAAAGTGGTTTTTTTTCAGGGAACCCCTTAAACAATGACATTTCTTTTTCTTGATATATGTAAAGCGACCTGGTGATCTGCAGAGCCTCTTCCACACTCACCATTTGTGTGCTACTCTCTGTCCCCACGCCCAAGGTGATGAGCAGTGTGACAGAAGGTGCCAGTGCAGCCCTCCTTTACCCAGTTATTTCAGCCTGTCTCTGCACCAGAAGAAACATGGCTTTTCACTCTCCAGACCAAAACAGGAACCTGATACCATAAGTCAGCTCTAGGAAAGTTCTTGAGACACCAGACTGTTTTCTCTTCCTATAGGCTATATAATGTAACAGAAAGGGATCCTAAGCATCATGGTCATTAATTGAATTAGTGGAGTCCAGATGCTGCCATGGTGAAGAGTGGTTCTAGATAAAATGGAACTCTTCCAGAAAGGGAACTGTAATTTTCACTCCTTCTGGAGAAGAAAAATGACCCACAAGCTCTGCTCCAAATCAAGCAAAGATTGAATTTGAACCTCCTCATCCACCAAGAGCTAGCTTGACTTAGGCAAAAAAACAGTTTACATTTCTCTTACTTCTGGCAGCTATTTTGCAAAGAGAAGGTTTAAGCCTAAGCTTCCTTTTAATGCCTTTACCCTCAGCCCAGCGGGTAGCTGAGGATGCTGCATAGATCACTGTCTATTCCTGTTCACAGAGAGCAAGTGTATGAACTGGCCTTCCATTCTCACATGAAAAACAGAAATACTAGCAATTTGCTGACTCATGGATGTTGAGAAGGAAGAAAGTGATGTAAGCCTACACTGCATTAATCAAGATCACATAAGTATCTAGAAGACAGGCAAATTTCTTGTTTTTTTACTTTATAAGGCCTAGGTGATGTTCCCTGGCTAGATACTCAGCTACTACACATCCAGACTACTTTAAAGCAACACAAACCTTAATTTATTGTACATTAGGATATCTATGCTGTCCTGCAAGCAAATACTGATCTGTAAAAAAATAAGGAAGTGGCAAAATGTACTTTTTCAACAACATCTTTTAAATGTTGCCACACCATTAGGCAAGGATGGATTAATCTAAACATGATACAACAGTAAAAATTTCAGTTCAAATTAACAAATGTGAATTTTCTATTTAGTTGATCCAATCAGTACCTAAAGTGCAGCAAGGTCCCTTTTGCTAGAACTGGATTTTCTGCAACACTATTTTTGCCACAAAGAATTCCAGACCAGTCTGATATAAACTAGGAAAACTCTAATCTACCTCAGTAGTGATGGCTCAGATAGCTTAGTAAAATTCTCAATGACACTACCCTCTTTCCAGATATGTTTCTGGCATAAATCTGAGAAGACTTTTGTCATTTTGGAAGAAATGAGCCACAACAGAAATTTATTCACAGATAAACTTGCCTATCACAAACTTTCTTTTGCTGTGCGTGTCACACTAGAAAATAGCAATAATAACAATAACAACAACAATAATAACAATAATAATAATAATAACCTAAAGACTGGTAAAAGTTGCATTTTAGTGCTTCCAGCAGCTGTTGTAGGAAGCAAGATAGTCAGGAAGGGAAATATATCATCAAAAATAACATTAACAGCTTTTACTAGACTGCTCTTGTCCAGATGCCACAGAGCTAAATGTTACTTGCTAAATATTAGACAAGGAGAAAAATTGAAGTTGTTGAGTTTTCTAGGCAGTCAGCACACCATTTGCTTTACAGCAATTTTGGCATAGTAATTGTCTAAACACAGGTAAAAAACTCCATTGCCCTACTGTAATCAGAGCTTAGATTGCATTAAGTTTATGGCACTAGAAAAATATCTTTCCAGGATTTTGTTCAGAACGTAGAGAAGTTCTGTCAGAACAGATGGTCAGAGATAGTAAAAGATACACAAGGAGATTATAAAACAGCAATACTACTGACTTTTAATGGAGTTTAAACTCCTGGCTTCTGCAGATGCCACCTTTCTTCTATGCTGCAAAATCTATTAATTTACAGTCCATCCTGTATAATATAAACAATTCCACAATGTCCAGTAACACTGCTCAAAATGTCAAAGCCTTTGAAAGAAACTTATCAAGTGTGACTGCCCTGTAGCTGGCTTTATGTTATGCTAAAGTGGCACTTAGAGCTGCATTTGAAATTTGAAATGCCTACATATAATGTGATTACAGGCTCTGCGGAAAAAGAAGAGGAATGACAAAAAATAAAAAAAAGAGAAAAAATCGCATTCTGACCTGCTACTGGAGGTGGCCAAACTATGAGCTGAGACACATTCTCTCTCAACTGATTAAGATGCAAAGGTCTGGCAGCTCTTAACAAGAAACAGCCACAGTAGATAATCATTGAGTGCTGATGTCAAACAAGCAGAAGTGGTGTTGTTGTGTTCTTATTGCAGAAATTCTACACGCAACCCACATAGCCCAAAGCTCAATTAAGAATCATTATCCCACAGATTTCAAAAGCAATATTAAAAACATTGCAAGTTCTGAACCTTATTGAGACAAATAAAATCACTGGCAGAATGGAAACTGGATTAATTCTGTTTTCATGTAATGCCTTCTTCCACAATCACCTTTCCTCTCTAAAGATGGTTATTAATAATTTTAGTGATGAAAATGTGTTAATATAACAAAGATATGTTATCAGCAAAACCTGTAGACAAAAGGTATGTATGCAAGAAATTTTTCACAGACTTTGCTCCAGAAAGATTACACTAGCCATCCAATGAGAAAATATCCATACATTACTCATCCCATTAATATGTAGCATATCATTTGTATGTATTATATATATTTTGGAAAGATGCCCAGTCTTCATGTCAAGAATTCAGGAACCTACCACAGAGCACCACAGAGGTCCCAGTGATTGATGACACCTCTGTTCCACACAAATGTTTCTACTGTAAGTTTTTTGGTTATAAATCTTAAAAGTACCAAAGAGCCACTTTATCTTATCACCTGTAAGTAAATGTTTTGAAATGGATAGGCCAAGCTCTTTCTGTTTGTAAAGATTTTGTCCACCTTCCATACACTATTTAGATATTTTCAGACTGTAGCCAGGCTGAACAGGGTGCCTTTCACCTAACATGTATTTATTTAAAAATATCTTATGCACGTCACGTCTATGTTCAGCATCAGAAATTCACCTCACCACTAGACAACGGGTGTGAATCACCCCTTCAAGATTCTGCTCCATCCAGTGACTGCAGAAGGAGCCTAGGCAGCAGATTCTGGGTAGACATCAAATGTTTTGATCCAGACAGAGCCTGTCCTTTAAGTGGTAACAGTAATCCAGTGGCAGCTAACATATACCCCTGTAGCTCATCTCCCAGCTCTGCCCAGAGGAGCAGACATTATTTCCCACAGAGATCATGGCTGGCCCTCATTTCCTAATGACTTGTTCTGGCAGGAACACTTGTGCCCAGCCTGAGATAAAAGACTGAAGCTGACAGAGAAGAAAGAACTGCAAAAGCCAGACTGCTCACATAGCATTTGTGAGGCAGCAAAGTTAATTGCTGTGTAATTACCACCCAAGTAAATTGTTTAATGTGGTAAAATGTGACCAGGGTTGTTACTTCTGCTGCAAGCAGCAGCTCATGATGCCATCTGCAACCCATCAACAGATCACATAGTGAATATGCTGCAGATGTAAAGCAAACCCTCGACATCTCCAAGCATGTTGTTAAAAACCCCCATCAAGTGAAAACTAACATTTCTGTTGTTTCAGATGCCACTGTGGCTATTTACACAGGGCTCAGTGGTGCCGCACTTGTTCCTGTTGATGAGGGAAGAATATGGTTAGTTAAGAGAAGAGCAGGTTGGCAATGGCTTCTGAGGTTAGGAAAAAAAAATAAAAGAGGCATAAAAGACACATCAGTGTTCAACCATAATTGGAAATCCAGCTATGTCATGTGGAGAGGGGAGTGATGAGGGGGAAAGGAATGTGGTCTGTCATGAAAGTGGCTTTCTGGCAATTTACTGTGGGATCTTGAGCTGTTCCTATAAACAGCAGGCAACTGCTGGATCAGCTAGTGACTCCTTCTGGGTGCAATGTGCTCAATGCTTGATGCCAGCTCATTCCTAACCACACCAGGCACCAGTGCACAAATCTGTAAAGCTGAGCTAATGCACTGAAAACAGAGTGAAACTCAAATGTCTGGAGATCCGATGTAAACTGCTCATGGACCTGCAGCATCTTTCCAGGGCATTGTCAGGAGAGCCAGGGCTCCCTGGGAATCGAAAGGATTGGGCACAGACTGCTGCTGTCAGCATTGCAGGACTTCCACTTTCCATAGGGAGAACCTTTATGTCTTATTTTACCAGTATTATTTCATTACCTGCTATCTCCAGTTCAAAAGGTCATTGTAAATAAATAAATAAATATCATAACACTTTGAATCTGTGCTTTAAAACACTGACCTATTTCCTGTTGCTGCACTTCTTGAACCTATACTACACATCACTTGTCCTTTATAAGAGCTTTGATCTCTTTTAATTTTTTTCTGTATTTTTTAATTATTTTCTTTCTTAATGAGAACATTTCAGAAATAGATAAAGGATCCAGGTACCACCAAATCTCTTGGCATTTGAGCTCCTTGGTGCCTGAGGTGCCTTTGAAAGTGTCTCGCATGATCCTCAGTGACCCAGGCACTCAGAAAATTTCATTCAAAGCAAAAAAAAAAATGAGCCCTCTAAAAGGCTGTTCTTCCAACTGAAGGGTATCCAGGATTATCAGGACACATTACTTCATGAGAGAGAAATTCTTCCCAGCTTCACTGATTGTCACACTTGGAGTCATCTCTCATGTCAGTGGCTGCAGCCTGGTTCTGCTTCTTTGGTTGCTTTGCACAGAATTGTAGCTAGATGAAGGAAAAAGACAACCTGCAAAGCAATTTTATTTTGTTTTGGTTTAAACCCAGGTAACAGCACTGCACTAATACCACTTCTATGTATGTGATGCATCTGCTGAGCTGCTTAGAGAATATCTGTGCAAAATCTGGAAGCTGGTCAAGTTTATATGCTTGACTCTTATGCATTAAAAACAGGCAGATACAAGTATAGACAGTACTACTGACAGACACACCTTTTGAAAAAGTATCACATACATTTACTTTTAGAAAATTACCCACAGAAGCCTTTTGGTCCTATAAAAATGAGACTCATTTTGACTTAACTGAAGCTAAGTTGTTCTTTCAGGTGAATATACACATTGGTATGAAGTGAAAAACTTGTTTATATTTTGGGGAAGAAAAGCAGCTTCTGGATTTTGAAGCTCTTTCCTTCCTGTCATGGAACAGTTGGAACAGAGCAAGAACTTGTGTGCATAAAGCTGCACCATTTTGCAACATGAAAGAATTTATCCAAGAGACTCATCCGTAGCTACCTTCAACCCAGGGGAATTTAAAAGTTTAAATTGGAGCAGAAATTTTGCAACGGAGTAAATTGCCATAGTTTAAGCTGATTACAGCAGCTGAAGAACTATTGTCACAGATTTGAACTATATCTGCAGACTCTGAGCAATGTTTCACAGTTATAACACAAACCCTCAGTCCTCAGGTCTGTACATTTAATTTTCATGTACAACATAGAGGGGAAGTGTTTAACATATGCTAATAACAACTAAGCCAAGCACCTTCTTGGATTTTTTTCCCTGATATTTCCAATTGTAAAGGTATTTTTATTGGAAAAATAATTTGTAACATAAAGCAACACACAGTGGATTTTGCCAGTATTACCATGGGAGCAAAGCAATGTCTTAATAATATTTACTATTACATAAGACAGTGTGGCAGAGATGAAGCCATTGCTACTTGGTGGCATCTTCTTTGCAGAGGATTTCAGGAACCAGCTGTTCAGAATTGTATGCACCAGGTAGGGGCTAAGCCTGGCCACACTTGAATCATGAGAGATCCACTGCAAGGGCCCAAAACATTCTCTTCCTTTTATGACTGGTTTTATCAGCAGCAGGATGTGATATTTTGTCATCAGTTTTAAAATGTCAACTCATCAAACTCTCTCTTCTTTGTTTTTATGATTCTCTCCTAATAGGTTGAAGAAGATGGTGCAGGAATCCAGCACACAAAACCTTTCCTTGGCCCTGCACAGCTGTCCCTGTCCTAGGGCAATTTAGGACTGGAGCAATTACAGTGATCAAACAGCTGTAGGAAATCAGCTTGGAATATCCCCAAGTTTTGCTATTCTTAAGATTTAATTAGATTTTAATAATCATCATTTGGCAATTATGTATTTTGGTGGAATCTGGTTTAATAAAAATATTTTCAGTGGGAAAAGGTGTTATACAGCAAATCTTCCTTCAGTTGAAAATTGCACAAGAGAAGGCAGACATAGCAAGGAGGTGGGCGGATGGTTATTTCACAGCAGAAAACTCTGTTCAACTTTAATGTGAAAATAAAAAAAAAACTTTGTTATTATTTCTAAATCAAACTATTCTGCAGCATTTTATTCTGCCAGTGATAGTCTATTTCTACCGAGTGAAGACCAAAATGAAATACAGACATTCCACACTTTCATGTAGACTGTAAATTCTATTTTCTGACTAGGTCTAAATACAGCTACTGAAATAAACAATTTCAAATGTGGATTTTTAATTTTTTTTAATATTGAAAATACATTGGCTTTGACTAGAGTGTAAATCAATAAATGGTGTAAATAAACCTTTCAATAATTATTTCAAGGAAAAACAGAGGACCACAAGAATAAAGACAGATTGTTTATGGCGTTCTCATTTTCTTGTTAAAAAATGAGGAAAATAAATCCTTCACAGCTGAAGGCCAGTTTTGCATTTTCCTCACAAATACTTTTTCAGCATTTTTTAGAGTTCACAAATCAAGGGGATGTTCTCTTGTTCTCATAGTCTCAGTAGGCAAAGCATATCATTTTACTGCAAGGGGAAAAGGGCAACAAAGTGGATCTGCAAATCTCTTACTTGAGCCTTAGTAATTTTAGACAGGTGCCCTTTACTTAGCAATACTTTTTTCTTGAAAAACTGTATCTTAGCACAAAGGAGAAAAAAATAATTCTAGACATGTGGCCTTTAGAAAGCCAATGGCTTACATATTAATTTTACTGGAGGCTGTAGCAATTACAAGATTTGATAGTGCCGTCTGGATATTCACCTGAACCTCCCCACAGTCCACATCTCTGTTCAGGTTTCTGTAGCAATTTGTTGAGGGAATACTATAGATCTCAACATGTCCTAAAAATGAAATATTATGGTGCTCTCACTGTTAAGGATAATCAAGATCTGTGTCTTTGTATTGCTGTTCAAAACCTTTCTATGTCAGGTGCTCCATATATGGAAATTCACCTTTTGTTCTGCAGCTGCCATTTCTTTGTGTTAGCAGAAATCTCCACTCAGATTAAGGATGCTGCCAGCTCAGAGTGAGCCCTCCTGCTCTCCAAGGGGATTGAAATGTCTTTAATTACACTTTTTTTTTCTTTCTTTTTTTTTTTTTTTCAGATTGAGTAGTGCAAGAATGCTGTCCAAAGGACAGTATTTGTCTGGGAAATGAAATCTTTTTTCCAGAGAGATAAAAATCTCTCAGGTGAAGTTCTATCAGCAAAGATCAAGACAAAGGTGCTAATTCTGCCCAAACAGTGGAAGACTGTAAGTAGTTATTATCAATAACATGGAAAAAGTCAGTTCAGATCTGTCATCTGCCCAAAAATCATAAGAGCACCAAACTCTTGCATTTTCAGTGCCTTTATCCACATGGCACTCAGAAGCTACCTCCCACTTTTTGCACACAGAACACTAAGGGATTAAGGGTAATTTTCCATTTTAAATAGAGATTTGTTTTCAAAGTCATGAAGCATTTTGTGTGGCGGAAGCATTTCTATCCCAATTCCAATGCTAGCAGAAATTAAAGAAAATAAATGAACAATATAACAATATATAATAAAATTAAATAATGAATCTATATAAGACAGGACAAGACAAGACACTCCTTTTCTGGGAAAGAAGAGAAATCCAGTGATCAATACTGCAATCAAAAGCCTCCAGTGTCATTAACACACTTACTTTCAAACTTATACCAACAATAACTCAGTGTCTCCCAAGTCTGAAGCCTTCCTGTTCTGTAGTCTTATGTTTGGATCCAGGACCCATAGACAGCACTAAACCCCCCACCAGAAACTCCCCTGTCTTCAGCAGGGTGTGGCACTGCAGAGTTCATCAAGCTCTTGGTAGAGCAGCCACCAGGTTCCTCACCGGGCTGCTGTACCTTGTGAGGCAACTGCACAAAGCTCTCTGAGCTGTGGCTCTTCAAACCTGGCTTGGGTTTCACAAGACTCATGTCTGCTGCAGTTTCCTGGGAGCCTCACACACATGATTTCTGAAACTGCCTGTACGGAACATTTTAAACCCAAAGTACGTGTTTTCAGAGGTATTAATATGTCATGATTTCTCATTAAAACCCTTTCACAGTGTTTTTCCCAGTTATGTCACTCTTGACTTTCTGTGTTTTTTAAGCATTCAGGTTTTTGTCATTTCTGCACTGCTTTAGCTTCTTAAACTATCTGCTTTTGAAGTGTCTTTTTTCCAAGTAAATCAACCCAAAATTTAAATAATGATTAAACAATAATTCACTGAAGAAGACAGCAGTGGCATTTTGACTCAAATGTGAGTTTATTTTCCATAATAAAATATGTCAATATTTATCCTTATTTAAAGCATAATTTTCTCATATTACGGAGCCAATATTAAGGGAACTATCTATCTTAGAAATATATAAGGTGCCATTTTTCATTGTCTGGAGATTGCAAAGCTAAGAAATATTTCATCTGCAGCTATATGAGCATAGCTCTTGAGACAGCTTTGATAGGGAGACATGAGGTTTTTCCATTAATCATTCTTTTACTGCTACTCAGTTTCAGTCATTAAGTTGTAGTGCCCAGAAGGCTTATAGCACAGAGAATTTGACTGCTGCCAGTGTAAAATCACCAGTAAGAGGTTGGATTTTTTAGAAGATCTGTAGCAGTTTGTAGATGTTTTTAAAAGCAGGATCCAGAAGGTAAATAACTCTTAAAGGTTTTGAAACTTGTGAAAGTAGTTATAAATTGTTAGTGTGAATATTGATAAAATTGTTACAGTACCTTTTAAAAAGATGCTCACATTCAAAGCCTGGCTGCATTTCAAGAGAAATTAAAGCAGCAGTGGCCTTGAATCAAAACCTTGCATTTCTGAGGCTTGAAATAATGGAAGATTAAAAATGCAGCTCTCAGTTTTCATCTTTTCTCTGTTCTAAACTTTGGGTTAACTTTGCCTGACAAATTGAAGTCTTATGTTTACAGTTTGGCTATCCAGGGAAGGAAAAGGAATAGCCACGCAAATGTCATTGGCTCATACTTCTCAGCACATCAGGGCAGACAGATAATTTTATACAACTCTCTTTCTGAATACTGAATTAACCTTTTTTTCAAAGGGAAAGGAAATTCTTGATTTCACAAACTATATTTTTCCTCATATATTTAATCTCATTAAATTGTTTGCGCATAATTATCAATGAGTTGGTACTAATCTAAACACCTAGATAACTATTATCACCTGCACCAGAGAAATTAATTGTATTTTTCATTTGCTGCCTGGCTAAGTCACAGCTGATAATGTTAATGCCATTATCTGAGGTGAAATCCAGCTCTAAGGAGTAGTGGGCAATATTTTGGTGATATAAACCAAGAATGAAATATGTTGATAGCACTTTTATCTTTGAAGACTTTTGCAGGAAAGGGTAGTGATTGAAAATTATTCCTGTGCATGGGACTGGTCCTCATTCTCCGTGAGGAACAAAATAGCTTACATGGACCACATACATAAGCCTGAATTTCTGTGGCTGTGAACTCTGAAACACAACCTCAATGAAAGTACAAATAGCTCCAGATGTCTTAAAATAAATCTAGATTCTCCTGCTCCTGGCTACTGTTTCAAATGGGCCAGCTTGTTGGCAGGCCCAAAAGTGTATGATGAATTTGATTTTAAGTTAAATGTTCTCCCTTTTTAACCTCATTATTTTGTCTGGAGACCTTCCTGCTGATGGTTGTCTAAGGTAGAGATTACATTTCAATCTGGTTTGAAGTGGAGAGCTCAAATGGCTGCCCCATAGAATATACAGCAAGAAACCTTTCACAGACTGGGAGATGACAAAAGGCAGCTTAACTTTTACTGTGTCAGACATCTGTCTGTTTTGCAAGTGTTCATTGTAGTTTTAGGGTGCTCAATGAAGACATTTCTTCCAATTATATTGTGATCATTTTGGAATTCCAAAATTTTTTCCAGGCAGAACCAGTGTGACTCTGTGGAAATGGGTGCCAGTCCCATAATAAATGGAGACACCATCTTCCATCAGGTTCCAATTTGTCTTTCCTTCAACAGGTACACCACTGTCAACCACAGCATTCCGCAACTCTCAGCTTCATCTTTTAATGGGGACAAGCATCCCTATTTACCACCCAGTTTTCCTGAAGATGCAACATTAAGGGTTATTGCTTATCTTCCTTGGAGTCTGGAGTCCATGCTCAGCAAAAATGATACTTCCAAAACTGCACAAAAGAGTGAAGTTTTTGAAGGTGGATTAATTCAGACTTGTCCTATAGGTGCTCCCAGAGCTGAAAGAAATGTCTCTGTTACATTGCTGCAAAAGCAGCACATAGAGTTCACTTTCCCTCACTGTGGCAGAAAGCTTCTCATCCCTGTTCACAGCTACACTGATGCATTTAAGGAGATATACACAAGAAGACACAACCTGACACACATGTGTGAGTGTCCCACAGTTCAGCCTGACTGCCAGATGTGACACATCTGCAGTAACTGGGGGATCTCTGACCACAGCACAAGCTTTGCATTCTCCCTTGCAGACTCCAAACTGGATGCACACAGCTCCTCAAGAGAAGATTGGCTGAGGCTTTATAAAGAAAACATCCTTCAGCCCCATCTGGCACAGTATAGGCCAGGTGTCACACACAGGAAGGGAAGCTGTGATGGCTGTTTGGCACTGCCCTTCAGAGCCAGCAAAGGGGGCCCTGAGTGACTGCTCTTCTTCTCCCAGCACCTAATTTCAACATGAGGAGCAGCATAGCAGAGCAGCACACACATCTGCCCCTCACATTTTTGTGGTCTTGCTCTAATACTGACAGCAAGAGCCCTTGGGGGATCAGGGGTTGTTGCACAGATTTCATCCCAAGCCCCAGATTTCATCCCAAGCAGAATGTACACACTGTACACACATGTCCACTGTAGATCTGTGGCCATGCTGGTCTCACTGAAGACAGCAACCTGTCCACTTTCTTGTTCTGTGGTTCTTTCCATGAAAATCTATCAGTGCTTCTTTTCTTAATTCTTCAACAATGCTGCACACGGACCCCCCTTTAATTAATTAATCTCACTTCTGAAGCTCTTTTTTAACCTTTTTTTTTTCATCCTGGCAGTAAACACAGGCAGTTCCATAATAATTATGGATAAATTATTATTATTCACAATACATTATTAGCAGCATATACAGTATGAAAACAGCACAAAATTATTATTTGAACACATAAAGTTACACCAGACCAAAGAATGGTAGGATTGATCCAGGGTCACAGGAGGAGGAGTGTGACATCCCTGGGAGGAAGGCAGATTTTCACAAGGGGGAAATGAGATCCAGGATAGACATCAGATTTTATTTTGGGAGCACTGTCTGGACAACCTGACAGCAGTTAGGACAGCATTGTTTCTGTAGACTGTATCATCTTTCCTTCAATACAAAACAAAAAGCAGTGACCTCAAGTCCACTTAGACCTTGCCTTCAGGTGGAAGAAGTGTCATCTTGCCTGGGAATATCAGGCAGAAAATTTCCTGCAGAGTCATTTCACTTAAAAAGCTTCCTTCTAAGACAAAACCCAAGTGAGATCCATTTAGAGGACATAGCCAGTACAAAGATTTATGTGAGAGGAAGAAAAAAAAGGTTTAAGAAAGGTGTTAAAGCACAAATCCATCTGGCTCCTTTTTATTTCCCCACACAGTTGGTGATGTTTCACTTTGGTTGCTCTGCTGTTATGAGCAGGATGGCTCAGCCCGAATGAAGAGTTGTCAGATCTGGCATGGAAATCAGGCATACAGCTAGAAAAGGCATTGTCATTGTGCTGGAGAACTGTCTCAGGGAGGTATTACCTCAGTGACCAAGCTGTAGAGAGCATTAAACAAGGGAAGAGGGCTGTATAAAGTAATATAAAGGGCTTTAAAGAAAATCAATCCTCAGCCCTCTCCATTTTAAAATGACCCATTAATTTAATTCCAGGAGAAATGCGGCATATTGAGCTGGTCAGGGAAACTTCACCTCTGAAAGCAGGCAATTTTAGCATTGGGTAGTGAAGACAGTGTTTCTTCTTTCTTGTCTTTTCAGCTAAAAACATTGTTTTTCAGCATTTGGGTTGAAGATGATAATTCTTTTTTTAATAGAAGAGGGTGGACAAAAGAAAGGTAAAAGGTCTCAGATCAGGTTAGTGCCATGTGCAGATTCTGCCATTGGAAATGGCCCTAAAACCTAACACTGTTGGGGACAATTTGAGTTCATAATACAGAGGTGTTGTCACTTACCCCTTTAATAGGGTAGAGACCTCTGAGAGTACTCAGTTGGTTTCATTTGAACTGAACAATTCTGCTATTTATTGCTTCTGTTGCCCACAACTGCAGATCACCAGACCCTCTGATAAATAAGGCACGATCACAGTAAACCCTCCCTGGCTGTGGATAGCACTGGGCACACTTCCCTGGTTAGGAGTGAGGAAGCTTCCACAGTGTGTGGATGGGTCTGTTCAGAGGCTCAGCCCCTTGATTTGTGGGTGGTGTTGAGACACCAGAGTGCACAGATCTGCTTTCAGTGGGGAACCATGGCTTTAAATGCAGTGTGATGTGTGGTGACCTCCATCATGACTGACTTCTCTTACCAGTAGAGTTTAAAGAGGCACCCACAACAACAGACAGATACAGTAACACACAGAACATGGTGATTGATGCTTCATGAGCTGCAGGATAACTCATATTTGTTGAGTCTGAGGGATCTGGTTGTCTCTGAGGCCAGGGCAGGAGAGACATACAAACTGTATGTCCCAGTTTGTATCCAGCAAGACACCAAGATCATAACAGGGGCAGGAAGGGGAGTCCCCAGTTAAACAGAGAAAACACAGGACTGAGTGGGTGGTATCCCAAAATGAAGCAAGGGATTCCTGATCCCACCTCTTAAACAGTCAGGGGAGCAGAGGCTGTGATTGCCTACGGGAACAAGACACCTACTTGTACTGGGCTCTAACACCTCGCACAAGGCAGTGCTGCTCTGGGTGCTCACAGCCACCCAGTCGGGGAGAGCCCAGGGCTCCCTCTCACAGCTCTGCACTGCACCAGCATTGTGCTGGCCCTCTGGCCTCCCACCATTAATCCAAGCAAAACCTCTGTAAATATCTTTTGGCACACAGCTTTGCAGACAAGCAAATCTGAGCACATTTGTAAAGTAATTAACTTCCTTACAAATTGCTTAGATTTGCTTCTCTAATCATAAAAAGCCACACAATACAAATAGCACTGGCTTTCTCATTACAGAAATGACCCTGTTGCTATCCACAGTTGTCATTCTGCTAGGCTAGGATATAACAATTAGAATTTAGAGTCATAATCATCATTCCTCATCCACCCCTCTGAAAAGTAAATTTCTTGGGACAGATCCCAGGGTGCAGGGGGACTGTTGTAAAACTGAAGCAATGTTGTGTTCAAAGAGTGAGAGAGATCAGAAATCTCTCTGCTGACTTCACAAACTGTTGACATTTCTTTATTAATAGATGTCACAGACCAATAGTTTATCATCAGACTTTACTGTCAGTTACTGCAGAAATCCAGCAAAAGGAAATCTCCAGCTTGAAGGAATCAATAAAAAAATACCCAGGTAAAGCAATGGCTTACCAAAGGCAAAATAGTCTGTATGGCTTGATTGAATGCAAATGCAAATAACTATCTGGTTAAAAGGAAATTATGAAAACTAGAAACTAGATTTTCAACCTTTCTTCTGATTGCCTCTCATAAGGGTTTTTATTGTAACACTTCATTTAAGAGTCTTATCTTTCTAGTAAATGGTTAAAGTAAAGACTCAAAGTTTTGCATTTAGGTGCCAGTTGCCTAGTAAAAAGCAGAATTAATAAAATGTGATCTCCATGTGATTGCTAGTGGGTCAATTTTTGCCATGCTTATTTCAGAGGAATACAGCTTATCTGCTTTCACTGAGCCTTGAGTTACATTAAGCTAATAAAACCTTTGGTTCCTCTTGACACAGACTTAAAAGAAAGGATTCTGTTTGTGTTCTGCTCCTTGTACCTTTCTTCAGCTTCAAAACCATGCTCTGTCTGTCAAAAAAATTATCTTTGGTATAAAAAAACCAGTGCAACATGTATGATTTAAATTGCATGACCATGACAGAATAGTGTTCTTAAACTGAATTTTACACTCTGAGCTGTTCTCAGCACGGGGTCATTTCCAGTTTGCAATATGTCAGAAATACACTGTTGAAGCTGTTGTGTTACTAACCACACACATCTTTTCAAAACCTTGCTTCTCTGGACTCTGAGTTTGGGGAATAATGCCTTGGAGTCCAGGCTTCCTGAATCCCATGACTGGAGCCAGGATTCTCTCCTCTCTGCATTTCCATCAATTTAAATAAATTTAAATTCCACCTAAGAAACTGAGATCTGAAAAGCAATGGGTTCTGGAGAATTTCATGGTGACCAGACAGATGGAGGAGTGTTGTTGGACAGATAAATTAAAAAAGTGAATATTCCTCATATTAGTTACCCTATACTCTGCAGAATGGTGCCACTGGGTCTTGGACAGTACAGGCAGAGTTCAAGAGAATAACTTAAGAGTGTGAACCAGTTGCAGAAGTAGAAAGACTACAAAACATTACTATTGGATATAAGATACCCATAAATTTATAGATTAAATCAATAAAAACCTTTAAAAATCAAGTAGAACATTGTCACCAGTTAAAGCAGACCAGATGTTCAGGCAAACAGGCATAAAAACAACATCACAGAGATTTTCAGAATGATAGCAAGGGTGTATTGTATAAAAGTTGTTATGTGTAAAAATACATGTACTTACTAAAAACAGTAAGTGAAAGGTGAGTCACCATGTATATACCAAAATTTAAGGAAATACCTCCTATATTTACTGATACAGTTCTAGAGCAAATGGTTCTGGTGGGGAAGCAATGTTTCAGGTCTATATTCAGCCTTGAGTCTAATCTCTATCCCACCTCTAAGGCAGAGTAAGATAAAAATGGTGGGTAGGAAATGGCCTTGGTTTATGTACAGTTCACCCTACTTCACGTGACTTAGTTCTGACCTGGCAATGAATGGTACCAAAGGGTATTAAGAAAAATATGTGGCCAAACCTCCTCTCACACCTCTGGAGATGTTCAGACTGCCGTGTTAACTGGATTTCATCTGAACTTTGAAAAAAATAATTATAGATAATGAAGAGAAGAGAATTGTTATCCCTTACATTCATTCCTGCCAGATTTACCATTTGTGCATGCACGTACTCAACTATGATGAGAGTCCTTTTGAAATGTACTCATTGTAGCCTCTGAGAGCTAAATCTCAGTGCCCAGCACTGTAATTAACTCAAGATTTATTCATTTATCAAGATTCCTGAAACAAGCATGTCTAATTGCCTTTCTTTATTAATACATTCAAGAATGTTTAACATTTTACTGCCACTTAAACAAGAGTTCTAATAAGATACTGTATCAATTAATAGTCCTGTTAAAAGTCAGCTGGTATTTTTACAATAGCAGCAGAACTCCTTGTTACACATTAAACACCATGAAGCAATCATAAGGTTTGTGGGTGTGTTTGGAAAGGTACATTTCAATGATACACTGCCAAGATTTTAACAAGCATCTCCCACAAGACATTCCTTCCTTAAGAGGATAGTAAAAGGCTCTTAGTTTTGGACTTGCCCAGAAAAGGAGAATGAAGGAACAGGAATTCCACTAGTGTGTTTGTCCTTTAAAAGCAATATACTTTTCCAAAGCCCTAAGGATGCAAAAGCACTACGCTGCACTGCCTTTGTTTGTTCTTGAAATGTGTTGGCCTTACAGTCTGCATTGGGTTTTTTGTTTGAGTTTGTTTTGGGGTTTTTTTGGTTTTTTTTTTTGGAGGAGCTCATCAGTTTGAGCCAATCTGAGCCTAGTGTACATTTCCACCCTTATGCTCTGTGCTCAGGGAATTCCTCACCTCTGGGAGTGTGATGCAGTCCCCGTTTGGGTGAAGGCTGGTGCTGAAAAGCCTTCATCAGAAGTGGCAATTCCTTCCTTGCTGGACAGAGCAGGACTTGAAAGCTCTCTTGCACTAAAGCAGTCCTGTTTGGGAACTACAAATAATGGCCCCAAGGCACAAACAGAGCTGCCCAGAATGGCTTTTAAGCAAGGCATATTGCTATTTTGAAACCAAATTTTTCTAGAGGTGGACTGGTCTTCGTGCAACTTCTATTAGGATGCTTTTTTTTCAAAGCCTGGTGATGATATGGGTATAATTAGTTGACTACAGTGTCAGTTAAAACAATGGCCTGTGATGTGAGCAACACACCACAAATGCTCTGCATTGTTTACAGTGGCAATTTTCAGGACATCTTCAAAGAATTCAAATTGAATGATGCATGATGATTTAGCAATCACACTCAGTTACTTACTTCAATATAGGCCAATAAAATCATGCTTTTTCTTACTGAAAGAATTGCTATAAACTTTATATGTTAGACACATTATGCCAATTGAAGTATTTTTATTTCCTTTGTGAATTATAGAATTGTAAATTTCCATAAGCCACTGAACAGGGAAGAGCTGAACACAATAAACTGGGAAAATACTTGCTCACTCAAGCATAGTGGGTAGGGTATTTAAACACCACCAGACATCAGGAGCTACCATTTTGGTGGACACAAGTCTCTGCAGATTTATTTACTGAAAAAGAAATGTATAACCCTGGAAGATCCAGATCCTCTCTTTTCCTTTCTCTTTTGGGTTTCCAGGCAGCCTCATTTCACAGGGCAATAGCAGAGACAAGATAGCAGATAGCAAAAGAAGTAAGTCCTAAGCGGTTCTTTATAAATCTTTCCTCCTGGTATTGTGCAAAACAGGGCACACCCCATCCTTCAGGCAGAAGGTTCATATACTGTGCTTCAGCTGAGCCAAGAATAAGGCAGCATTCATAGGCAAGTATCCACCAGGGAAAATGATCCTTGGAAGTGTGCAGTAAATCACCCTATCCATACACTTACCTGTTCCTAACTTCAGTACTGAATAAGAAGACCTAGGGTGCTCCAAGAGGAAAATTTTCTGTGAAAATGACTTGATGAAGAGGCAGTTTAATCTACTAGAGATGTTTAGGGTTCACAGTTTGATCCTGTAGAGTTCTTTAGGGTTCACTCACCTACAATGTAATTGGTCTTTGCGCATCTGTTTCACTCCTGTGTCTCTCTAGTGATAATGCCAGCCCAAGAAGAGAAATAGTCTTCTTCTCAGGAGGGTTTCATGTGGCCTGCTTGGGCAACCCTCAGGAATCTGACATGTGTTGGGTCTCAGAGGACATGTCCATCCCAGAGGACCAGAGCAGAGTAGGCAGGAGACAGTTAAACCAGTGCTGGATCAGAAACAGTGCAGTCACACTCAGGCTTATGCACTTTCCCTGATAAATTAATCTGCTCCAGTTGATATTATGCTAAACAGATGATTCCACCACATAAGCCAGATCATGTACTGAACTGGGCCATGCAAATACTCAAGAGAAACAGAATACTTTTGTTTGTTTCGTGGTTGAAGACCATAAAACCAAAGAGTTTCAATCTTCACACCAATGATCCTGTGGAACCCACAAGTGCTCCTTGCCACAGTGCCAGGTTTTGTATTCAGGGAGCCACTTGCAGTGGGATTCTCTTACCCTTTCAAAAGAAAGACTGCATAATTGCTGGAAACAAACTGCTTGGCTGGGAGGGAATGACTTTTGATATTTTAAAAGCTATTAAAGAATACTTAACAATCCCATTATCATCTAATTATGACATGGTAACCAGTGGAAGGGATTGACTGCCTAAAATAGCGTCTGCTTCTTCTATCTATCTTAGCTGGTCTAAGAAATTATTTTACCCCACACTATTGCATGTGATGCTCTCATCCCTCATACCCATCCATAACAGTCAATTCCTCAGTGCCATAAATGAGGCAACAGCAGTTCCCTGGGGTATTTTCTGAGGAATGAACTAAAGTGCTCAATGCAGTATCATCATGCTTCGCTAATTGGCTCTATCACTGGTTTTGAACACCTGTACAATGCTTTATTTTTGGCTCTTTGTTTGTTTTCAGACTATTAAGGCCAAGGAAATAATGTTAGCAGCCAATAGCACTGAACAGTGTTTTAGATTATGGAGTTTATTTAGGGTTCAGTTCCACCAAGGTCGTACCTGGGTCTTTGGAACCAAGGTTTAATCCCTCAAATCTCCATTGATAAGTCAGGGATAATCATTTCTCTGTCTGTCCGGTCTGCTTGGATTAACACCCTGCAGGCGGTTAATTCTGAATTCTTCCCTGGCAAAGGCAGCTTCTGCATGAAGCCTGAAGGTACAATTATAATACACATAATTATTAACACAAGCACCTCTTTTCCTTCAGAAAAAGCCCTTTAATTTAAAGTCATCATCATAGTTTCACCTTCTTCAAACATTTTTTTTGACACTAAAACAATTGAAAAGTAAACTTCATGACAACTAGTTTTGGCAGTAACATTTAAATGCAACCATCAGTGAACAGGGCAATGAGCACAAGGAGGGTTTGAACACTGTATCTGCTATTTTTTTAGTGTCCTTTGGCTTCAGTACCTTTAGAATTGAGGTCATAACGTCTCCCTTCCCCATTTGGACCACAGACATCTCAGTGTTCTCCTCTGACATCTCCCTGCCAGCTACTGGAGGTTTCAGAGCTAAGGAAAGCACACAGGTTGTCAACACGGCGAAAGGGAAAAGAGTGGTGTAAGAAACCAACACTCAGTGACAAGCTGCTGAGTCAGCCAGCAGCAGAGGGAAGAGGTTTACATTCTCTCTACATGGCATTATCAACCTACTTCAAAGTTATTACAACTCTAAATCCTGTAAAAAATTAAAGGATATTTAAATGTTTGGGGTTTAGGGTAGGGATTTATCAGCTTTCTGCTTGTTAACATTAAAATTTTCTTTGCAAACTCAGACCAGAATTTTTAATGTAGGTATAAATGCAGTTCCATTTTGTCACAGAAATTTGAAATTTCTAAAAAGCTTTTGAACATTTTGAGATTTTAATATTAAAAAATGCTGAATAAAAAATGCTTTCCACTCCTCAGTGAATCTCTAAGCATTCTTACTGCCTGTGGCTCAGCTGTAGACTCAAATCCAGAAGACATTAGCAAGCACAGTATTTTGGTTTCAATGAACTGCACCCTTGCCACTTAACAAAATAAGAGAGATCTATTTGATGTCTTTCAGGCAGGAGCATTTAGCTTCATCCGAAGGAAGGTAGTAGGTTTTACTTGTCCTTTGCAGAGTCCCTGTGATATGAAATGGCTTCCTCTGATGATACCACAAACTGAATGTCCCCAGATAGGGGCAAACCTCAGAATTACAGGGAACATCTCCAACCTTGCCCACTTGTTCTTTACATAGCCATTTCCAAACCAGCAATATCAGAGCAGCTGGTTCAGAATATCAAGATCAGGACAAATTGTACTCTTTTTATGGCTGTCCAGCTCAGACACAGAATTTTGTGGTCAGGAGAGCACCTGCTTTTGGTTCACAGAGACCCTAATCCTGTGTATGACGATGGCTCCTCCTCTGGGTATCAGATAGAAGAAGAAGAGCTGATGCCAATGGCACAATTACTGTCTCATTGGGGTTGGGATGGTCCTGAATCCAAAACAAGTGAAAACATCCCACAACTTCCTAATATCAGTGTTCTGAGCATCACCCATTCCACCCATTCCAAGAGTACTCTGGTAACTGAGAAGCAGCTCACACCAATGCTGGGGCATGGCTTAATAGCTGTATGCAATAGTTTAATAGCTTAATAGCTGTAATACATCACTATTAAAAGAAAGCCTGTGATGAGCAAACTTTGGGAGTCACTGGAACCCACTGGAAGCATCATCGAGTGAGTAAACACTTTGGAATTAGTTCAAAATCATAAAAAATGGTTAAACGTCGGTAAGTTCCCAATGTTATTGCTTTGTAAGATTTATCAGAGAATCACAGAATGGTTTGGGTTGGAAGGGACCTTAAAGATTATCTGGTTCCAAACTCCCTGTCACCAACAGGGACACTTTGCACACCAGGTTGCTCAAAGCCCCATCCAACTGGTCCTTGAAAACTTCCAAGGATCGAACATCCACTTCATCCAACCAAATTTATGCCTCAGAAGGGTTTAGAAACACCAATAAGTGAGCTGATGACTGTTGATGGATCCACTACAGCAAACAAGGTGTGAGTCAGAGAGCTGTGAGGAGCCCAAAGGCATCCGGGATGTCCACAGGGGCTGACAGGTCTGATGCAGGACCTTTAGCAGACAGTGATCTGCAGTATATCCAGGGATGTGTGAAATGGTGCTAACTCTCCAACTGAGAGACAACTAAATGTCGATGGGCTTTCTGTGTGATGCATTCTACATAATGAGAAAGCATTTCTTCCAAGACAGACTTATAAACAAAACAGCCACACGAGGGTTAAGCGGAAAGAAATTTTCATCCTGTTTTTTATGTAAAAAAGCAGAAAGAGAGTGATTTACTTAAAGTCACTGAGGAAGTCTATGGTTCATAGACCAGTCTCATTCTGGTGGATCAATCAAAGATCACACTCCCACATCCCCCATCTGTGTGCACAGACACACCATAGTAGGGTGCACTGTCTGGAAAAGGGGTGCAGGGTTCCCCAAATATTCCCCAAATGCTGTATTAGGACTACAGATTTACAAGGGTGTGCACAAGACAGAGCCTCTTCTGGGTCACTCAAATTTTGCCAGAGAGAAGCTACGTTGGGAAAGTAACTGAGATGAAGGAAACAAAAATATTGCTTTAAGTGCTCTTGGATTCCCTCCAGGATCTGTCCTAAGCACTGCTGGCTAAACATGAGAATTTTATTCTTCTCCTCCCTATTCTTCTCAAAAAGTGATGCTCCCATGCTGCTTTTAGGACACTGCACATAACTGTGTGTTGTGCCAGGAGTCAGAACGTTCTGACTCTGCCTGTAACACAGCCTCCCATCGGACAGCATCATTTCTGTGTGGTTAACATGGACACAGAAATGTTCTGCTTCCAGAGCCAAAGAGACACAACCAGATCATTAATTATTTCCATACCTTCAAAAACTTCAGAGAGAAGTAAATAGTCATGGAAGCTCATGCCAGGACATGGACCTCACACAGCAGAAAACTCTTGGTTTCTTGGGAGCCCATCCCCTCAGGTCTTTCAAACTCCTTTCATGGACATGGCAGTTAGTGCTCTGCAGACAGGATGGACATTGATGGATCATATGTCCTCACAGAGTGATTGTAAGGCCTTCCCTTCCCCCACACTCTTATGATTTAAGATCTTCCCTTTTAAATTTTACACTTCCTCTTCTGCTAGATATATTTTTTCAGCTTCACTTGCATGGGTAAGGGTTTGTCCCAAAGCAGCCTGTCCTCCCCCAGCTTCCTCCTCCCCTTCCTTACTCGCTGTGAATAAGACCTCTCTGTCTAAAGCAGCAATTGCTAAAGAGCCTCAAGAGTACCCATTTCTTGTCCTCTCCCTGTTTTGATGCACTGATTACCCTCTTGTTGGATCAATAGCCCATCTGCTTTTAGAAGTTTTCTAGCATTCTGATGCTAAATTAAAACAGAGAGAATCAATCCTCAGTTAATTTACTCAACCAGACAATTTATATCTCTCTTCTGATCTGCCATCATGTGAATTTTTAAAATACTGACATATTGTTAGGCCTTCCCAGACAAAGTAAGTACTTTTATAATGTTAAATTATCCTCTTTATTAGTAACTCTCAAATATGACAAACCCGGAGATTTATTGTATAATGTTGCATAGTCCATGGTTGAACTTGTTAAAACTCACAGCTATTGTAATGGAGCAATTTGCTAATTAACAGTTGATTTTGCTTGTTTTTAATGGACTTTGGGGATATATTTTAGACTTAGATTAAGATTAGTGAAAAAAAAAAAGGGTTCTCGTTAATTATTTCAAATTGAGTGTTATGCTAATAGTAAACAATTAGTTCTTTCCTGACTGAAAATTAATGTTCTATAAATAATTACAAAACCAAGCTGCTGTGCGAGTCCCAAAAGGAGATGCCAGACTTAGAAAAGATTCATGACTCTTTCTTGTGGGTTAACCACCATGGCCTCACACTTCGCAAAAATTAGGCATGAGCCTTTGTGGCTTCCTAAGGTTTTTCTACCCTGGCTGAAAAAAAAATAGATAAAGAGAGAGAGAGAGAGAGAGAGAGAGAGAGAAAGAGAGAGAGAGAGAGAAAGAGGGAGATAACCTGCAGAGGGAACTTTTGACAGCAAGGTTGTATGGTGTTACAATTTGCCAATTCTCAGTTCACCTCTCAAATCAAAGCTCAATTAAAATATTAGCATTCATCCCACCAAAGATTTCTGCCTTGTAAGAAATATATGTACTTTACACTTGCTTTTGCATAGGGAAAGCTTGGAACAGAAAACTGGGAACAGAGAAAATTGAGTTATATCCGTTGATCCTAGTTTAGTTTAGTGGATAATGTAGGAAACTGATATACATCCTCTTACAGACCACCTAATTCTCCCACTGAACTTCTAGGAGTTAAGATGTTCCTTTATATGACTGCAAATGTTTGATTATTCATTTTGATTAATATTAGCTTTTTCTCAGGACTCTAATCTCTTCAGTGTCTTTCCACACCCTTATAGATGCCCTCTCCAGTCAGTGGAACCAGACAGACACGTCTTGTGCCTAAATCAGTGAAAGGTGGGATCCCTAAACTCACAGAGTAAAGGATTTCTCATTAGCAAAGGCAAAGTTCATGTTGGCACAGGAGGCAGAACTTCTCTGGGCATCAGCATCACTTAACTCAGGAGGACAAAAGGCTTGCAGCAGTTTGTCATGGCCCTGCATGACCTGTCCCCAGCCCATTCCTCTGCCAAAGCTGACTGTGTGCACGCCGTGCTGGGGTGTGGAAGAGCAATGAATGCAGCCAGGAACCAGAGCTCCCACACTTTGCCTTCTCAGCAGATGTAACTCCACAACATTCACAGACTTTTGGTGAGAAGTGGAAGAGGAAGAGGAAGAGATGCCAGGAAGGTGGCAGCCCTTGTTCCTGATGAACATGTACATCAAGACTTGATAGCACTGCTGGGGATTTCCTTCCATCCTGCTGTATCTGCCTCTTAGAGAGACACTAATGCTTCTCCAAGACCAAGGGCATCTCTCCCCAAACTGCAGTTTTGTCATTTCCAGTGCTGTACTTTGGATAAATACCTACTTGGCCTCCATCTGAAGCCTGCTCATGTGCTGTGTCGTACATGGCATAGCAGAGCCACAGAAATCAATGACATTTTCAATAGACTGTTGTCTTACTTTCCTTCTCATTCCTGATCATTGGCTTGGAGTCTGTCAAAGCCTGTGATAAACCTCTACTTCCTCTGGACTTCTGCCTTATTCTAGCATGAGGGAAAAAAAAATCAAAGATTCTTTACTGAAATGTGACATTTTCTCTTTGTCATCTCCTCTCTCAGTGCAGCCTCCATGCCTTGCTGAGACAGGGTGCTGTTCTCATGTCTTACCTTTGTATTAGCCAGCTAAAAAATCTCCCCCCAACTCCTACAAATCAGCACTTTGAAGTGTCCAGAGACCTTTGCTGAAGAGCTGATGTGTCTTAATGTCCAAGAAGTATCTAAACCATATCAGCATCATGGGAGAGAAAACATAACAGCATTAGCTTACAGTTGGATGAGTGTGTGTTTTCCTAACGTACCTCCCAGACTTGTGTCAGTCCTGAGGTCTTCCTTGAGTCCTCAGGTGAGAGGGAGATGAATTCTGTCTGATCTGTAAGTAAAATAGGATTTCAATTTGCTGTCAGAGCTTTAATTAAAACACTTATAGATCAACTTTACTGTGTCAAATTGTCTATGCCAGTATTACTATAGGAAGATGAATGTTAGCTGTGAAAACAGGCAAATACACTGCCCTAGACTAATGAGTAATTTCATAGCCATTGATTTTTGACTTTGAAAATTCTCCCACATGCTTCTGGGAATTGGAACTTGTTACAGGTGACCTCACAGCAGCTTTGGCAATTTTTTTAAACCTTTAGTGAATGTAGAAAAAGAGTAATTTTGCCCATTCAGGTTTTTCTGTGGCAGGCTTTACATGTAAGCACTTCCATCCCAGGTTCTGAAACCCAGACTAATTGCTGAATTACTGTATTTAACATATAATACATCAGCTACAACTTATGAGATACTAATAAACAACCACAATCTCCTTCTGTAAGAGTAAAGACATAATTCTACAGCTAGTATGAGTATCAGCTTTCTTTTCCATAATTATGAAAAGTCGAATTGTGTACCAGGATAAATTTAGTCATTGGGATGAATCTGTTTATGCCAATGAGTTACATTGAGAGAGCACAAAATGGAAGTAACTGTTACTGACTTGAAAGCAGGTGTGTGATTTAGTATATGACAGACTATTTGAAATGGTTGCATAACTAAATGGGCAATTTTACAATTAAAATTAATCATTTAATCCACATAAACATTGTGAAGCTTTTGGTAAATTCTGAGTGTTTAAAATCAGTCAGTGCAGCACCTGAGCACCTCAGAGTCCCTAAGACATCATCTTCAGATCACTTCCCTACAGCAGCTGCTTTAGTCATGGCTGTCACTTCTCTGCTCTTTGCTCAGCCCAAGTGCAACAGGATGTCAACTCTCTCAACACTCCTTGAGTGTGGAGGCACCAGCAGGAGTGAAGAGTAGGCTGTGCACAGGGTATCTGAGACATGGACAGACACCCAACTTGAGTTTTATGGGTGTCTAAGAGGACTGTCCAATGCCACAAAAGAAGTGATGGCAGAGCACCAGATTTGACTGAGACCCTGTACCCCTCTTTGCCCAGCAGCTGAGCTCTGGGTTTCTGCAGGGATATGTCATACATGTTCCTCCATCCCAGAAGCTACCCTGGGGTCAATCAGGGTGGAAAGTTACAAGGAATGAAGAAAGTAAGAATCACCAGAGAGACGGAGAAAAAAGAACCTTTTCTAACCAGAAGAAAATGTACTTGGGATGTCCATTGCTAAAGATTTGCTCCACACAGCAGCATTATAATGATGGGACTGCTTGAAATTGCTGGCAATCAGGATGCACCTCTTGGCAGTCCCTGGGATGGTCCATGGTGACATCTCAAGCAGAACACAAACACACTGCTGATAGTGTCAGAGTGTTTACAATGGCAGTGATGGCAGAGGATGAGAAACACCAATCAGAGCAGATGACACAAAAATGAGGTTCAGGACAATGGTCAGGGTGAGGGACGCAGCGTCTTAGGGCAGCTGGACCTTGGTACAAAGCCTGCAAAGGCAGCTGCCCAATGTTCCATCCACTCATACCACAAGACCTCATGCCACAACAATTGTGCCCTGACCACATCTATTCAAGGACCTGCCCCAGTAAATCTGGGCCTTATTTTAGCTGCATTAATCTATGATTTGAGTTAAACCCATCTCCTGGGGTGACTTTATCATGCTTGTACCCAGTTGTCTGTTCTGTTTATGCTAGATTTTGAGTTCTATACCTTTGAGACTGGTTCTGAGAGCAAAGGAGGGGTAAGAAGAAGCACACAGTTTGTTTGCAGAAACTGCTCTCACTCTTCCACATTCTGCTCCTGGACTGTGTTGTCCATGGACAGACAGCAGAAGAGAGCTCCCCTTCGCTTTTTAGCTAGTTTTTAGCTAGCTGAGGCAGAAAACTTCCATGGACTGTGGTTTTTTGTTGTTTTTTTTTTCTTGGAACTGTTTAAACCTGTTCAGGACTGAAAAAACCAGAAAAACACCCGGATTTCATGCCTGCAGCCCACTGGGGCCCAGGATGGCATTTTCCAATAAGAGACTGATAAGAGACTGGGTAAGCTGAGCTACAACCCATGACAAGAACTTTCTCAATTTTGCCATCTCTCTTCAGAACAGAGAGGGTTTTTTTTTCTTTGATTGATATATATATATATATATTTATATTTAATGCTTGTGAACACTTTGCTTGTTGAATAAACAGTTTTTTCCACTTTTCTCTAAGGAATTTTTTTTGCAAAACTCTTGGGGGAGGGGCCGCTTGAATTTGCTTTCTAGAGGCACCCTATTCAGAGGTTTCCTCACAAAATTTGCCCTAAACCAGGACAACCCATTACAACAGAAAGACTATACCAGCATAGCTGCCATCAAGTGTCTGTCCCAGCTGGCTAAGGAAGGTGGGAAGGCAGCCTGGTGGTTATGCAGCTGTCAAGCAATAATCCAGCATTATCTGAGTCCTACATTCAGTTAAAGAAACCATGCACATGCACTAGACATGCAATTGCATTAATCTCATCCATTGGCTTTATTTACGTACTTAATATTAGTGGCAACTTTTTCCTTCTCCCATGGTGCTGTCAAAGACATCCTGTCCATCACTGCAAATGTGAGGGCTTAATTCCAGCTACTGCATGCATGGCCTCAGGGCACCGAAGAGCAGAACAACAGTGTGGTTTGATTAACCGAGTTCCTGTCTCCATCAGCAGCTGAGTCCCCTTGAACAAACACAGTCCAGCTGCTTCTTGTGCTGTTATGCATTTAGATTTGCCTTTATTATACAATAAATGAGAAATCAAGAGTAAATAAGAAGGTGAGGGGTTTATTGAGCTCCTTTACTGTGACTACTGCTTCTACTGGCATTTCCTTTGACTTTTGACCTTGCTTGATGCAAAGGCTCTGGTCTCCTTGCAGCTAAGCTGCGGCTTTCTCTGAAGTACGTGGGCTGTAATGTGATACCTGTGGATATGGTACCAAGGGTAATTAAGATGCTTGTTGACTTTCGTTCTGCCCCACCAGTGTGTAACCATGTCTGTAGGAAACCAATGTTTGCTTGCTGTTGAAGTGCCAAACGTTGGTGCATAAAATCACCGAAGTTCCTGGTCCTCAGTGTTCCATGCTTCTTCATTACTAATTGAATAAAATTCAAGTCAGTGTGTTTGGCAAAGAACACATGAAGGTTCCATTTATGGTGCAGGAAATAAACGTTTATAAATTGGTTATACAGTGAGGACAGTACTTGGCTTGCCCTTTAATGGCAAATGCCCAAGGCACTATGGACCATGGAATTATTCAGTCTTGCAAGAGTGAGGCCAGATGAAATACACTTGGCCAAATATCAGTCTCCTAGAAAATACTAGAGTGCACCCTGAACTCTGCTAATGCTAGTAATCAGTTCTCCACTGAGTACAAGGGAGCTGGCCACAACTGATGGCTGACTTTTCACTTACAGTTTAGTTACAGGATTCAGAGATTAATCCTCTTTTTTATATCCTGAGCAATTTTCAGTACCATGGGGTTTTTTTATTGCTGCCTAAGTGATTTCATACCTTCACACATCTAGTGATCTTTCATGAAGCAAATTATGTAAGCAATTTCTGGTTCTCCATCTAGGGGTCCAAACACCCTCAGCCTCTCCCTTTTTCAATTCTGTGGATACAGAACATAATTGATGTTGTTGATCTTGTTGTTGATGATGCACATCTTCTTGTTTTCCTCTCTATCTCACTTTCTACATCATTCTAATTTTGATGGCTGTCAGGCTTCTTTCCCAGAGGGCATTGATAGACAAAATCATTGGAAAGTTGTCATAGATGTGGACAGTCAGGAATGGGGCAAACTGGATGTTCCATATATACCTTCCTTACATCTGATTTCAAGGTCTGAACTGAATCATCAACATAATCCTTCCAGTCTGATATATCTAGCATTTAGTGGCACCCATGAATTTCTATCCACTTTAAATACCTGTATAATGACAGGTATCAGACATAATCGAAGCAGTGAACTTTTATAACTCTGGCAGCATGATCCATGAAATTTGGGTCCTTTCTTTGATGCACAGAAGTAGAAGAAATGATTGTCATTTTCCTAATTGTACTTGGGAGCAAGCCTTACTTCACAGAAGTTAGACTGAAATCTTCTCCAGTATTGGATGTGGCAGCTCCAAAGGCACTGGAAACTGACAGTACACTTCAGAAGAAGCATGAGAACTTCTCAAACTTGCTAAAACTAGAGTACTTAGAATGAATAGTTTAGGAAATTAATTAGTTAGCAGATTATTTCTAGTGTAACTGATAACAAGGTCAGATCAATGTTATTGCAGCACTGGGCTTGACTTTGCAAAAAGGGTTGAGTCTTGTAGGTCAAATCAAAATTCTGCTTTCCGAATGAAAAGTTCACTAAGACTAAAATAAATCCAATTAAAAATGAATACTGAAGTGCAAACATAGGCTGCAAAGGTCAGCAAATGGCCCAGACAAAATTTACTTGGCAGAAAATGTGTCATTAATCATAACAAAATGGAAGGGGGTCCACTGCCAGAAGAATGTGGCTGTGCAGGGAACACACACAGCTTGCAGCCATCAGATTCATGCTTTCTGCATATTCTGTCAGACAGCACTCCAGTTAGTTCCTTGTAGTTGTTTACTTCTGAGCTAACCACCTAGATTTCCTTTATCACCAGTGGAGAGAAACAGGCCCTTCTGGGGCATAACTTATTTCACAGTAAAGTTGACATCTAAAATACATCACAGGAATAACGTTCTGAAAAGTACTATTTCTCTCCATCAACCATGAAAAAGCCATGGGTGACTGGCTGGTATGCATGTGCTTCTACACCATGGACATCTAAGCCAAAGCAAGATTAATCCAGCTTTTGTCATAAGCCAGGGACATGTCTACCCCTGAAATGTACCAGTTATGGAAAGAAAAGTTGCAAAATCACTGCACTTGAGCACTGCAGAGCCTCTGAACTTGGGTGGCAGTGTAGACATTGCAGTAATGTCACCATACTGTTTCAGGGACCTGTTTATTCCACACACACATACACCCCAATTAACATAGCTCTCAGAGTCATCTTTAAAAAAAATACCCCACACATTTGGACTGGCAGCCTCAACTTAATTAATTACTTCATTTTTACGCACATCGAGAGCCTTCTTAGATCCATGTTTTCTCCATCTTTCTGCATGATTCTTTCCCATGATGAGGTGGCTACACTTCTGTAGAGCAATTCCCATAGCCTTGGTAATCTGCTGGAGCCTGCTAGTCAAGCAGCTGTTTACCAAACAATTCTGGACTGAATTTTCACATATCAGTGAAAACTATTTGGGCAATCATGATATTAACAAGTTTAGTTAAAAAAAAAAATAAACATTGTTTTTCTAGTCAAACAGTATATCAGCTTTTTTTCAAAATTTTGCATTCAGAGTTTCAAAGGCTTGGCTTAATACTAGACTGTAGTCAAGGGATTTAGATGTGTGCTTGGGAATGTGAACTTATTGGGGTGAAGAAAGAATGATGTGATACACACAGATGCATGAATATAAAATACACCAATACACCCTGTTACTGACCTTGCTAACAGAAAACATTACCAATAGGTTCAACACAGTTAATGAGGAAGCAGGGGGAGAGCTGAAGCCACATTTGATCCCACGTTTTTGGGGAAAACACTGCTCAGGAGGAACAGCTTGTGCTGATTTGGGTCAAGCCTCCCTCAAAAGACAAGTAACTGCAACCTCCGTCACCTCATGGGAACATGAGCCTGCTCCTGTCACAGGTGTATTGAAAGCATGTGTGGACCAGCAGGCTTTCACTGAGTAATGTGTTCTGTGAGAAAGGTTGGCAGAAAATGAAGTAAAAATGGCCAGATCAAATCCAGAGAAAACTATGGAACTAAGCTTGCAAAGAGGGTGCAAATACTGATGCATAAAGTTGTCAGAGGAGATACTGTATGTGGCAGACACTACTCAAGCCATTGATTTTAGGAATCTATTTTAGGTAATCTAACTTCTCCAAGGGAAACTTAACCATTGCCTGTACAGATGTGTCTAGGCTCCATCCAGATGTGTCTACAGCTGGCAGCTGCACAGAGGCTTCAAAGACAGGTGCCTAACATGTTTCGAGCATCCTCAGTATCTATTATTGATCCCGCCAACAAGGACCTCATGTCCCCTTGGTATAAGCAGACTACAACAAAGAGAAACCTCACACATTCGTGGTTTTTCCTTTCAAGTGAAATGAGCAGTAAGGCCCTGAACTTTGGGTTAATCTGACAGCTAAAGACAAGCTCCTACACCATTAAAAGGAGGGACACCCTGGCAAAAGGGACAATCCCCTGCAATAAGGATCTTGCTAGGAAAAGGAGAGAAAATGTAGGAGAAAGAACAAAGACAGAAGAAGGGAATAATTTTCCTTTTTCTTAACTAAGTTGGAGGATGTGGTTTAAATTTTGACCACTCTAATTTTAAATAATGCAACTGAAACAAAGTCATCCCACATGACCCTGCTTAAAAATGCACACTTATCCCTTTATCTTTTTCTGATCAGTCTTTGACATCTGAGTAACTCAACCCACCTAGTACTGAATATGTCAGCAGACACCTTTCACAACCACCATATGATGAGGCCAGAGATGAGCCAGTCACTCAATATTATGTCAGGGGTATATCCTCCCCTGTAGGCTATGGGCATGGAGGATGGACACAAACAATTTACCTGTCTAAAAGAACCCAAATACCAGGACATCTCCTCCAGTCTGAGGGATTCTTTAACCTTTTGATAAGGGACTATTACATAAGTCTCAAGCATGGTTTACCTCAACCCAAGTATCTGATGCCATTTGAATTGCCCTTGTGTATCTGAAGTAGACAGCTGTAATCAGTCTTCTATATGTGACACATAAACTACATGAAATCCATGCCCTTCTCCAGCAGCTGAAGGTTAGGTTGGGCAAGGCAGGGCATCTGAAATGTCACCAGACCATATATTTAGGCTAATGATTGATGTGGAATATAGGTAACTCAAAACCTGTCCTAAGCAAGATTCTCCTCCACCAGCAAAGTTGACTTTATTCATCCTTCAGGAATCATCTTTCATTTGGAAACATGCCTATGAAACTTTCCTGAGATTTCTATTCTGCCCTTTCTTAGGCCATTTCCACCCATTTTGGCCCATGATTATTCTCTGTAAGCTGAAGAGTCATGACTGGAAAGGTGCAGGTACCTCTCTTGGTTTGATTTTTAGTGAGCTAAAGCACACCCTGGAGTAGGCCCTCTCTCTCTCTCTCCTATAACAGATCTGTTGGTAAAATCTTTTGGTTTAAATTATTATTATAATCTTTTAGTTTTTAACTATTTACTGAATTAAGTAAATAAAACTGCTTGGATGAGTCTAAATGTTGGAATTTATTAGTCTAAATTGAGAGTGCTGTGTGCATGAGAAATTATCTCCTTTTTTAGTCCAGAATTAAGCCCAGGGTATTTTTAAGGTATATGTATCTAGAAAAAAATATCATGTGAGATTGAATTTCTGTTTTTCTTCACAGGGACTCCAATGAGTACCTCCACCTATTAAGAATCAACAGTTTCCAGCTGGTTAATGAGACTGAGTGAATGCTGCAGTCTGTGTTGATGGGCATGATTAATTGTGGAGGGTCAGCTCAAGTATATCCTGCAACTGGGTAAAGGTGGCACTAATGCAAATTGGTCAGCTGGGAATAAACATCATTAATTCCATACGACATGGCAGATAAACAGCCTATGGAGAGGTATGCATTTACAAACCATCAAAAGACCAACTTGTGTAGGGTTTATCCTGAGATAGCAATAAAGGTAATCAATTTGGATTTAAAGATGTTTGCAGAGATATGATGGACCAATTGAGATGAATGGTTAAGCCATGTACCTGATAGCCTGCACTGTAAGACATTCAGCAGTAACTGGCATTGTAAAGAGCAAGATTTGTGCTGTACACTTGGCCACCAGTGAAATTTCTGATCCACAGAAAACAACAGGGTTTCAAAAAAATAATATTGTCAGGTGGGATTAATAGTTAACCCCTCCACCAATTAATTAACAGGGCAAATTCTCATATTCACCCATTCCCAGCAGTGATTATATATGCAGGTACTGGCCCATTACAATTTCTAGGAAAGCTGATTTATCTGAAGCCGTCCTGTTCATCCCTTCTTCTACCCTGAGCCTCCAGTTCAGATGTAAGGCAGGCTGCTTCCTTGGCAAGTTGCAGTGAGAGCAACTGGACATGTCACTGGACTCCCAGATTAGTAGGTACCCACCATATTTTCAAGTTCCCAAAAGAACCCTCAACATTTTCATACAAAATTTATGTTTTTCCTAATGTGAAATTTAGTTCTGCAAAACTAGCACATCCTATCAGGAAAATTCCCAACTATCTGTAAATATAAAGGCAAATTTGGGAAAAGGCAAATTAGGCTTAGGCTCTCTCCCTCTGACTTATGTCTTTTTCCTCTGCACCCACACAGTCTCTGCAATACAGGCATTGAGTAATGGCTGAAATTATTAAGTACAAATCAATTAATAAAAAATAATAGTTTCCCATGAGTAATAAGAGCTCTACGGCAGTGTGCTCATAATAATGTAATTACTTGTGGGGTCTCTGCTTAAATTGAGATCAACCATTGGCACTTTTCGCACAGCTACGTTTCTCTCATTAATATATTTTTCTTTACATACAAAGTGAACCTGCTTTTTGGAGTCCTAACAAATATTTAAAATACAAATCTTTTATAACTTAAAGACTAGATAACAATCACCTGATAACTAAGCATAATCTACAACTAAAAACTCACATACAATTGGGCAAAACCTTCATACAACCAAATCTCAGATGCCATGAGCTGCTGTGACTTTACATGCATTTTGCAAAGCAGCTGCTCACTGCCTTTTGTAATGCCTCAACAGGAGCACTGTAATGCATCATTGTGAGCTCCAGACCTTCCCATTCTTTGGCCCTTTCCTTTCCAGCACAGCTCTGTATTAAATCTTCATAGGTCTGAATGTGGCTTCTTTGTAGCCTGAATATACTGAGAAGGTAGCACTTGTTAGCACAAGTAGTTTTAATTTTGATTCTTTTATTAACTGATTGTTTTCAAACCAGATTACATGAAGAATAAGAAATCAGTCTGTAATAAAAGACAATTGGCTCAGCTGCTTGTAAATGGAGACACTTTCACTAACAGTGTCATGAACAGAGAAGTCACTGGGTGTGCATCTCTGAAATCCCTGTTATCCTGAGAAGATGTTCCCATCCAGGAACATACCTTGCACCTTCCTTTGGTACTAACATAGCAATATAAAGGAAACTAGTGAATATTTCTCTGGGGAAGGGAGTAATTCATCAAGCTGACTCTATATAGTCTGGAAATTACTTGTTCTTTCTCTATCCTGAGTACTGATGATTAAGAAAAGACAAATGGTGTTTCACTTGCCATAGGAAAATATTGCAGTGCTAGATAAGACAGCAAACACAGATATTCAGCTGGGTCTCCTCATCCCCCTCATCGTACTAAAAATGAAAGAAGAAGGAGTTCCTTTCTGAAACCTCATATTCTTGTCTAGGTTTTTAATCAAGAGTATACATAAGAAATTGTGTTTACCCAATTCTGTTTTGGAAAATACTACTTTATTTCTTTATTTTCCAGAGGGCTTTTCTCTACTTTTTTTTTTTTTTTTTTTTAATTTAACTCCTTTAGAGGAGCTGAGAATTGATTTCTAAAAGCTTTCAAGGAGAAAGGAAGGAGGAAGTCTTACTAGTCATGTCCAAGGCTGTTCTGTTTCCTGCACAAAGAGGAAGTCTGAAATATTCTGAATTCCAATAAATAGATAAAATAAAAATATCACCTCAGCTGACTAGAGGCACAAAAAAATGAGATTCCTCTTCCCTAACTCTGCCTGTGGTATGAGTTTCCACCTAAGCAGAGTGTCCAGGCTCTCTTTATGGGCAGTTTAGGGAGTGCCACACGGAAGTATCCTGGATTCTGCTGACAGCTCTCCACTGATTGTAAATGCAGCCCAGGTGGCTAGCTCAGATATTGATTGCTGCACTGCAGACAATCACTTTAAGCAGATAAATCCCTCCCTGGAAGCCCACATTCTCCCCCAGGGGCCTGTGCTTCTGGGAAAGGGGGGATGGTTAAGAACTGACTCAACAAACTTTTTTCATTTTGTAGAACTTCAAATATTTGCCTCTTCTGGAGCATATGATATTGAGAGCCAACTGAGAGATGGTTATTTGTGACTTTGCCAAAGCACTCTGCAAAAGTACTGACCACGTTTTGGACCTGAATGTTTAGGGAAGATGGGAATTGGGCAGAGAGGGGAGGTGGGGTTTGGGAATTGGGTGCATAGCTGCAGAGGTTAAAGAATCATATAATCAGAGTATCCTGAGCTAGAAGGGACCCACAAGGTTCAAAGCCCAACTCCCGGAGCTTCAGGGCTGGATTATGTTTGAAAAAAGAGAATAGAAAACATTTGGCAGGAGATGGCTGCTGAAAAGGAGAAATACACTTTGAAATGGGATGATAGGTAAACCCAAAGGGATGGGCTGTCAAGTGAAGAACAGGAGAATTTGCTGTCTACTGAGAAATTGGGATCCATGACTCCTTGCTTGAGACTCCTCTCACTGGCAAAATGAATGAATGAATGAATGAGTGAATGAGTGAATGAATCAATAAATAAATAGAAGTTCATGTTTATTCTTGCTTCAATCATAACTGAAGCACCTAAGCAGAGCTGTAGTACTGGTGAAGTAACTCCTGGAGATCCACAGCACCCAGCTGCAGGGACCAGACTGTACTTCCCAATGTATGTGGTGTATCAATGTCTGTTAATTTCCATTTTCACTCACCAGGAATCTGTGAAACTCATGTATGTCCCCACTGATCCCCCTTCCCCTCCTCTTCCATTGCCAGTCCTGGGATCTATTTTCTTGGGTCTGGTTGATTCGAAACAAGAAACTAAAGTTGTGCTGCAAATTAACAATTACAAAAGCCAGCAGCAATCACTGTGGCTGTTCCCCTTCCAAAATTAAGGAGAGTTTGCCATCTAGAGGGGAAGTAAGACAGAATTCTGATCTGTAGTGGCAGCAGCTTTCGATTTAAGTACAGGCAGTTCAGTGTTACAAACTGGGCAGCAGGACAACAACAGGCTCATACCACATAAGGAAGAGAGTGAGTTGTTTCTTTCTGAGTCTGGCACAAAAAGTCATTTTCTTATCTAAATTGTGCAAGCTAAAACAGACAGACAGTTTAATTAAGCTCAGCACATCGATGGCATTCACATTCAGCAGAGGAAAGACCTTGCCAGAGACTATTTTTTGAGCTAGTCTTCTCCACTAGGCATGTAGACACAGCTGGGTTGATAACCAGCAGTGGATAATTATTTTTTTCCGGTGCAACTGGAGGTTGGCCACAAATTTCTGCAGAACCCCAGTGCTTCATCCCATGAGGGTGGAAATCTTTCATTTTTATACCCACATTACACCAAAAATGACTTCTCTGCAGTTCAAAGATTTCCCCTGTATATTTTCTCCATAATAGATGTCAAAATGTGTTCTCATGGTTTCTTTTATTCTCCTGGGAAAGCCATGAGGGTTTTCCCCTTTTCCTTTATTTTCTTTTCCTATTTGGTGTTTCTTGACTGCATTAGGATGCTCAATTCTTGCAAGCCCTGAGCTATGCTTCCATCCATTCAGTGGCTCTGCATTTCAATTCACTTGAAAATATTCCTGTTTCCTCAGGGAGGAAGGACTAGTTGTCCCCCAAGGGTCCCTTCCACCAGCCATTTCTGCAATCCTCTGGAGCACAGAGGTAGGAGCAATCTCTGCTCCATACAACACACCATGAAACATTATGGCCCCCTGCTGAATGGGGCTCGTGGGGTTGTGACTTGGGGAGGGTGCTTCACTCAGGCTGCAAAGCATTGACAGACACCAAGCTGTTGAATAAATATCCCTTTTGTAAACTACCTACAAATGATTAGGAATGACCACAAAGGAAAAACACAAGGCAGAGGCCTCCAAGCATTTCATGATTTTGAATGCTTGTTGGAGTCCATGTCAGGCACTTGGTTACTGGTGTGCTGGAGATGCAGTTCTGCACACCAGCAGAAAATCAGGTCTGCCTGCAGGTTTCATATGCTTTCCTACTCATTCTACTTTTGTTCTGGTGATTTTGTCAACTTGTCTTTGCTTTCCCAAAGTCCTGGCACTCAGTTCTCAATATGCTCATGGGCTACTGCAGGCATTGCTGTCATGACCTGTGCGTACTAATGAAACCATCTGTTGGGTCAGCCTGTCACTTTACATGCCATTCCAGGCTCTGATTCCATGAGATCACACAGGCAAAGCAGTCATGGCCCTCACAGCAGTGCCCTCATGTGATTTTAGGAGGTGGCTAAGCTACAGAAAAAGTCCTTTTTCTGGATGAGACGCTAAGCTGCTGTTGTGAACGCTTGTGACCTTTGAAGTTCACAGGCTGCTTTCTCTAACAAAAAAAGCTTAAGTTAGAGGTCCTGTTTCTGGGTGGAGAAATGTAAATTTTGCCTCTGTTTGCCCTTCACTTTTAAATAGCACAGTAAACTGACTTCTGAAGTGCATTCAAGGCCTCCTCTAGCTTATAAAAAGTGTCCAGGGACAACTAAATGAGATAACAATATAGATATTTAGATCTTTTCCACCCACTCCTTTTGGGCTGAGGTGCATGAGTGAATTCAGGCAGTTAATCAAGCTACTGATTGTCAGCTAAGCCACAGTAATGGTTGGTGCCTGACCATGCATGTGTCCTTAGCATAATGCAGCTGCAAAGTAAATTTTGCCAGCTTAGCTCCTAATGAAAATGAAATCCACTGTAGAGGCAGTTTAAACTAACACACTTCTCAGTGGGTCAGGCTTAAGGCATGCACACGGCTAGTTAGCAGGTTTCATATGATGGGCATTATCAGTAACTCAATTATTCCTTATCATGTGTTCAGACCAGGGAAATTAACCATTTGGAAGAGTGATGCAAGAGAGGATTGAAATGGCTGAAATTGCTCTGCATGAAGGGCTCACACAACTTGAGTTGTTTCTATGCATAACCTTAACTAGAGATGTGGAAAATTCATTGGAAAACCTTTAAATTGAGATTGGTTTTGTCTCTAAAACTACAGAGATATTCAAACAGAAATTTTGAGGGCGGTGTAGAAAGTTTGGGGTGGGATTCTTTCACCCATGTAACACAGAGTAAAACTAGATAGCCAAAGCGAACTAAGCGAACTCTTCTTGACATCAAAACCTATAAAACTACGAATCCTTGTGGTTCAGTAAGGTATAATTCACTGTCTATACCAACACTACCTTCCCATCCTCCTGGCATCTTGCCCACTGAGGCTACATGTCTGTAGTAAAGCTGTGTGCCATGGGTCTAGGACAAATGAATGAGAAAAATTAACTGCTTAACAGAACAAAGCTAAAACACATCAGCTTCCACTCCCTGATGCACTGGTATGTGGAGTATTAAAGGCATTTGAACCACAATCCCTGTTCAAATCAGCTCATGCATCCATTCTGGACAACAGGGCAGCATTTCAATTTCTTGCTGCTCTGGTGATTTGCTTGAAAGCAACATGCTGAAACTCTCTAAACCCAAATTCAAATGATATTATGTCTATCCTATCCAACCTGGCTTTGAAGAATTCCCTATGTTCAGTCCAAAGTTTCTGCACTGGAAATGCTTATGTAAGAAGCAGCTATTGTTCATCATGAAAATACATCATAGAAAAGAGCATTTTCAAAAATTTACACTAGAAGATTGAAAGAAAAAGTATTCCTCTGTCTTGGATTTAAAGCATTTTTTTATTGCTATTAATATTAAACTTTACTAGGACTTTGAATTGAACTCAACTTCTGAGCCTCAGCTGGTATTTTGCAATTCTACCCTTCAGCCTAGTTTTTTTAATTGAAACTTCTAGAATACACACTTTCTGTTCAGCTTTTGCAACTTCCTGCATGAATGAAATATCCCCTAACCCTGACCAGAAAACCCTTCCACATCTCTTTCAGAAATTCGCTTCAGCAAATGTAACATCCTCACCAGAAGGAAACACAAGCTATAAAACATGCTGCAGCCTTCCTCTCTGTCTGGCTTGCTTCAGACTTCATTCATAAAAAAAAGAGAGTGAGAGAATGCGAAAAAGTGACAGTTGATTGAGAAAGTTGTACAATGTAAACACTCGTCCACAGATGATGCATTGAGGGTTGGTGTTGCATATCTTTGGGCACAACATATGCCTGTCTTCCACACTTGGCAAATCCTAACGGCCATTGTTATCAGCCCACAAAAGCTTACAAATTCCTACCTGTCACTGAAATTCTTAGAAAATGAGAAACCATAACAGACTGAGAAAAAATAACTGTGATCCTTCCTATTCTGCCACCACCCAGGCCCTTACCCTTTTCTTGTAAGCACAACCCTTCCTCAGCAGAGCCATCCTATTGATATTCTCAAAACTTCTCAGTCTTTTCAAGGGATGCATATACCTGCATCACTTTTTTATTTATAAACAAATTTAGAATAGTCCTTATGTGACAGAATTAATAATTCTAATTATTAGTAGTATTGTTATTATTGTTTCTACTTTGCAAACAGAGGAACAAGAGAATGTTAGCCTTCCTTTTCAGCCTTGAACTGGACCACAATTTATGTTAAGGTTTGCCAAACACGCAGGCAGGACAAGGATGAAAATTTTCCACCCTTCTGGGATAGCAGAAATGTCACTTTCTCCTGAATTTTAAGGCTTTATGAGTCCTTGCCCACAGCACACTCTAGGCGGAAGCAGTACCCTTCCCACCTTTCTAGGCCTCATTAGGGGGATGGAGAAACAGACAGACACCATAGCTTCTCCTCTTCTCTGGACCTCTCTTTCCACCCCAGCTCAACCTCCATGTCCCCGTGATCGGAGATCCAGTCTCGCCAAAAAATCCTTCTTGGCCCCTGTCTCAGTTTCTTTCTAGCAAGCAGTGGGATTTGCACTGCATCAGGTCTCTGGAAGCAAGTGAGCATCCAGCCCATGGGTGCTTCTGGTGACTCTCCAGGAGCTTTCTCCCAGGAGCTGCTCCCCGGCTATATCCGTCCCCAGCGGGGGTGGCCCGGCAGCCCCGAATAGAAAGGCATCCCTGGCACTGGGGACACCAGCGGGAGCTGCGGCCGCCCCCAGAGCCGCTGCAAAGGGTTCCCACAGCCTGGGAGCTGGCTTTGAATGGGCTGTGTGTCAGCAGGCGGCAGGAATGCGGGGAATGTTTAACTGCAGGGCAGCCCACTTTGGGGGATTAAGGCACATGACTCCCAGACAAGAGCGATAGCCATAGCCGCCCTGAAGGCCAAACCCCCCAGAGAGCACTTTCTTCCCCCACAAGAGGTGGTCTGAAAGCGCCTGCTACTCCAGCCCGCAGGAGGAAGCAAGATCTGTGTGCCTGATGCTTAGAGCTTCCTACTTTTCTTTGAGAAAAACAAGAGCATGACCAGTGTCTGATAGATTATCTTTCCTGCGGCAGAAGATGGGTTTAGGAGATGGGTAAGGGATGAGGAGGTATTTCTTCAATGACTTCCGTTTCCCACTGCGTGTAAAGGTTACTTCCCTCCAGGTTACTTCCCTCCATCACCTCTCTGGATCCTGTCACGCGCTTCCCACTTTCAATGAAAAGCAGAAACCGCCTTTCTGAATGAAACCACTTCTTTCTTTGCTGTGTTTGGGCAGCCAGGATCCCCTCCCTGCTGCATGTCCTGCTGCAGCTCAGTTCAGCCCTGAAATTCCTGCATCTCTGTTGGCAGCTATTGTGGCAGAGGACCTTGGAGCTCTTTGTGCATTTTGCTACTGAAAGTGGGCTTTGTGCAGTTCACTGCACAGGAAAACAGGTTCACTTGGCAATGCCATGCTGTGTGTAGTTTCCAAATCACACAGTGAAAGGATAGAACCATCTCTCATTTTTCTTAATAAATCCCACAGGCCCTCAAGTGTGCCTGAGGTTATATATCTGAAGCACACTCTGAGAGGTCTCCGTCTTGCCTCCAGAAGCTCAAGGAACCCTAAAGCAAATGGCAAGAACTCCCTTCCTCACACATCACCTGGCATTAATGCCACAGGCAGGGAGAAATCCCTCTCACCTGATACAGCTCCACAGTCATTAAGGGTGACAGTGTTTCTTAGTACATTGGGCCAGCAATAAGTAATGGCACAGGTTTAAGAAGTTCTTACATGGTCCAGAGATGACCTGCAAAGTATTTGGAAGTGGAGGGATGATGGAGTATTTGTCTTTCCCTCTTACTTAACGAGATAGCTTTAAAGAGCATTTACAAAAAAAAAACCCACACTCATCCAAATGTTCCCAATTGTCATTTGGAAACTACACCTGCACTGCCAGTGGGATAAGCAGAGGACAGAAATGAGGAGCTCTCTCTGACTCTGCTGTATTTGCCTCAGGAAGAGAAGACACCATGACATACTAAAGGCCTGATTCCGCTCATTGTCACACTGCCCCACATCCAACAGTGGCAAAGGAATCCTTCTCTGTTTATCCTCGTGCAAATAAAAGCAAGTCTCCAAATAGTTTGTGCATATTTTCAGTCACAAACATTTGCTTGTGAGATAAATAAATGGTTATCATTAAAGCTATATACCAAAGAGGGCAGGTTTCACATTCCTCCTTTCTCCCCAAGAGCTCAGTGTCCATAGCAGAATACCATCTGGAGTAAGAACATGGAAGTTTGACATAGTTGGCCTTATCTTTGCTGTGCAGGAATGGAAAGCTTCATGTTTGTAAGCTAACACCCAGATCTTTTATTCTTTCTGGAGAATATACAACCACGCAGTTTTCCAGATAAGCTACTGCTTTTGCAGGTGATAGTACGTGCAAAAAGTGTGACAATGCACATTCAGATCTCCAGTTCCATTCACAGATTATTAAAATATTGTGAAGTGTAAGAATGGCTGTTCCGGATCAAACCAGAAGTTGAACGCTCAGTTGCTGTCCTGAATCTTAGCCCCTGTCACATTTAGGAGGAGAGAGAGGGGGTACATTAGGTTTAAGGAACAGAGCAGAGCAAGTAATGTGCAAAATTATCCTTTTCTAATCAATTAGCTAATAATAGCTTTTCTAAGTTCATCATATGTTATCATTGTCAGTATGGGCCTCCTTCATAAGGTTGCAAGCCTTTTAAAAAATACTTTATGCCTTTGCCGTCTATATCCCTTGACAGTGGTTTCCCCTGGTCAGTTCTGAACCCTGTGAAATTATTTGCTTTGCTTTACATGAAATTTAAGACCGTGACTTGACAGACTAATGCAGCAAAAGAAGAAACAACAAAGAGAACTCACTAGAGGAGATACTGGTGCTGGTTGAACCAAACTACCCAAGACAGAGAGGAGGTGCAAAGCTGGGAAGGGGTATAGCCAAGGGCTGACAGAGCAGACCTCCATTTGGAGCCCTTTAAATTAGGGAAATAATGGCTCAGCACTGTGGAGCTGAGGCAGGTAGGACCTTTTGGCTGAAATAGGTATCTTAACCTGGAGTTTAATGCTCGCTTTAAAGCACCATAAACCAGCACTGCAACTAGAAGAAGTAGTCCTGTTGCTGCTCCATGCAATGTATTTCTGCAATTTATTCACCATGCCTTGGCGCCAGTGTCTGTGGCTTTACAATAAATCAGAGCAGTCAAAATAATTTTTGGTTGCTGTTTCCTGGGTAGTTTTAAACCAGGTGACTACCAAGACCCTCTTACCTGCAGAACTGAGAAAAACCTACTCTTGGTCGTGGCTACAGGAAGGGCAGGGAAAGGCAGAGCTGCTTCTTTGAGTGGCAGTGGTGGCTGCTGCTGGCTTACAGAGAGCTTGAAAGCACAGCTCTTGACTCCTGGGCACCTTCTGCTTGGTAGTGTGCACTTTGACCCCAGAACAGCTCAGCCCAGCACTTGGGCCACCTCACTGAGGCAAAGAGGCCGGGTCTGTCAGCAGCGTGCTGGATGTGTCCTGATGGACACACTCCCCGCCTGACAGACATATACCCTGAGCCGAGCCACTTGCTCCTTGCTCACACTTGCTTTCTATTGACAGAGCATTTTCTCAGATCTTCACAACAACGTTTTGAGCAGTTAATATACATATTAGGAAATAACTGCTCTTTATTGGCACTGAATAAACCTCTTTGCCTGGCTGAGACTCGGGAATGTAACATGTCATTTACAAAGCTGTCCCAAGAGAGCAGAGACAGATTACAAAAATATGGCTTGTATTCAGTTCATTTAAGTGAGTAAGATGACAGTACAAGGATTATGCATTGAATTTGCATGCTGAATGGTCACACTTAGAAACCTGACAAATTGCTTTGGAAAATTAAATAGTACTACCTTAGAGCAGAGACGGTGCCAAGTGCTCTCCCCAGGAAAAACAGAAGAGTAGAAGGGAAATTGCAAACACCATGATAACCTTATCTGCTTCAAATGAGTAGCACTGTTTTAAGAATGGTGGTTTACAGGTACACAAGGCACAGTCCCACTGCAGCAAGTGAGCCAGCTCCCAGCTTTGAGACATTCAGAGTAAACGGGCAAATAAATTCCTATTTAAATTTTATCCACCAATCTGAATTTGGCTTAATAAGCATAGGGATTTGAATGGACACAATTGTTCCTGTCCATTCAAAAACAAACCTCATGTGATAGCTGGCATTTTTGATGTGCCCATGCACATTTAAAACAATGCCCCACGTGTTGCCTCATGCAGCTGAAATACTCTCTTACACACTCACTGCACGACCCATGCTGGGCCTGCAGTAATTCAATCTACACCCTCTCTTAGTATGAAATACACGATGTGATGTTATCAGCCTGGAATAACACCAGTGACACCGTGTATCTAATCTCCACACATTTCTTGTCAGAAAACAAAACCCAAGAATGTGCCCATCCCCAACAGGAAAACAAGCAAGGAATGCATGGGGACAGAGTACTCAGGGTCTCCATTCTTCATGATTGTTTCCAAGAAAAATCATTACAAGTTAAAAGCAAACGTTTACCACTGAGTCAGATGCTTGACTTAGCAAAGTTTTAGTCACAGGCCTTTGTTATTTTTTTACAAAAAGACCAACTCTGATCTCATTCACAGTGGTTTGTACTCATGTAACTTCCTGACTTGGTTTGAATTACTCCAGTCTGGATGGAAATGAGAACAGGGTCAGGATGAGGGAAAAGACTGACAGTTCAAACAAAGGGCTACTAAAATAACAGCAAATTATGTCAAGGATCTCCCCTGCTTTTGTTAACATAGGTTAATAGAAGGGTTAAAAGGCTTCCCCATCTTGCCCAGCCAGCATTGGAAGATCCCAGTGTCTCCACGGTTCAGCTCAGATGTCTCTCTCCTGTTGTGTACAGAAAACCAAACAAATGAAAGCGAAGGTCTTTATTTGCAAGGCGCCCTCAAGAGCTGACATGACTGACAGTGCTTACAGAAAGGTGCCAAGTCACGATTCAAGGGAATTTCCTCGGCACGGCAGCTCGGGCAGGTGTGATGAGGAGCGCAGAGGGAGGTTGGAGCTTGCTGGGGCAACAGCTCCCTCTAATGATGGCTGGAAGTCTCAGGGAAGGAGAGATCCTTGCTCGGGTGTTAGGAATCTGTCAGAAAGACCCATAGGAAGAAGCTCTCCTCCTGGTAATCTGGCTCCCAGATGGAGCTGGCATCTCCATTTACCGGTCAGTCTTTACTGACAAGCAGCAATAAACGGTATTTTGACAGGAGGAACAGATTAGGGGATGACCTGCTGTGGCGTACACATGCGCTGTCTTTATTTACTGCGGCCCTTGCAGCTCCAGCTGACATTTTTCATTTGTTGTTGGAAACAAACCCTTTATCAACACAGAGCAAACTAACCATGTGTACGTACCTGTATACCTGTAAAAGACTGCCTGTGCAATGGAAGGAAAGTCAAGCTCTCCTGTGGCTGCACAGGAAGGCCATAACTGAGGTCAGAGAGGGTAATTTCTGACCAGGTTGTGCTGGTGTTTGACCCAGCTGCCTGGCACCATTCCAGCTTTTTATTTCTCCCACTGATCTCTGCCTGTTTGGGGCAACTTGCATATCTGATCTCATATCTAGAGAAATCAGCAAGAATTTTCCTGGTGGTCTCAGGGAGAGTGGGGCTGATAGTAGGTCTTGATTCACATAGCCATAGAGAAAGCCCCACAGAACTCTACCACATGCACAGAAATTTCAGTGATTTCTAATCCTTGCCTCTCTTGTACCTTTGGGTTGATTACAAGACTCATTTTTCTAGAAGAGTTTTGAATTTTTTCCCTTTGGAGCTATCAACTTCCCCAATAGCACTAGGTTATCTATGTTAGTAAGGGCTGCATAGTGGGCAGCAATCATTTAGAAGATCTAGAATCAGCCCACACGCCTGTGGAGTTCTGTTAAGATTACTAAGTCAATAAACTTTTCCCCTAAAATTGTGTCCTCAGTCAGTCAGGAAAGAGAGTCACTTAAGAGCAGCCCACAGCAACAGCACTCTTTAGTGTGATGCTGAAAGTAGACTGAGCTTAATTTGGACTATGCAGAGTGGTGCGCACTGCTGCAGGGTGTGTGAGGTCCTTCACACCAGACCAAAGTGAAACACAAATGCTGCAGCTCTGATCTGGCAGGACACCACAACCACTCCCACCCTTTGGGTGCTGGGAGTCCACACTCCATGTGTGGTGGAGACCATCCTCTCCTCCCAGCTGGACTTGTCCAGCAAACTGTCCAAAATAACACAATATCCCACCTGCTCTGTTTCCTGAGCAACTGCTGCCTGATTTAAAGATTTAAGAAATCAAACGTTGTTTAAAAATAGTCACATGGCTGCTACTTTGGACCAAATCTAACTAATAGATTTGGCTGAGGGACAGGCATGGAGCTGTGTCGTGGAGATTTAGGTTGGAATTTAGGAAAAGATTCTTCACTCAGAGAGTGGTTGAGCAGCAGAACAGGCTCACTGGGAAGCATCAAACAGTACAGAGCTCAAGAAACACTTTGATAACTTTATCAGGAATATGGTGTAATTTTTTTTTATAAAGGGCCAGGAGTGGGACTTTGATCATCCTCATGGGTCCCTTCCAACTCAGGGTATTTATGATTCTAACAGGATTTTGAGAAAGCAGGCATTTAATTAAAATTATTAATTTGCCTAGGGAGGCATTAATTAGAGGAGGGGGAATGTTTGCTTGTAATAAGTGTAGAAACTTCTGATTGTTGTTTAAGGACCCCTTTCTAATTTGCTGTGTGTGAAAGGTTGTTTTCTATCTTTGCAAAAATACACTTAACAAAAGAACATAGAGATAATCTTTCTAATATACTTATTGGTCTGAAACTGGATATCTAAATGAAGTCATTGGCCTGATTTTCTAAAATATAGTGCTAGGAAATTGCAGTGCATGATGTCCTATCCATGCCTAAATGGGATGTCCATATATTGCAGCTGGTTGCTGAAGTCAGCATTTAAGTGCTATAGCAGCTAAATACCAATTTGGTTCACCAGGTTTCCAACTTCACATCTCTTGGGGCTTGCCTCTGGAGCCTGGGATGTGGGCATCAGCCTTTTATATAGTACTGCCTATTTCTACAGACCACGAAGGAGGGAAAGGGCTTTCAATAAATTGTGGAACAAAACCTTAAATATACAAGGTCAGACTACGTGGTAAGAGTCCTTTCTGCTTTAAAATTGATGGATCCCAGCAATGGGATCCCATCACTTGTGCAGTACACCTAATTGATTGCACGTTTGCCTTGCACACCATTCAGGAAATTAGACACAGCTGCCATGAGCATCACTGCAAAGAAGATTCCTGCAGGCAGGGCAGTAGAGTCAACATCTTCTGGCTGTCCCTAACAAATGGCACAATTCTCAGCAGGCACTTCCACAGAGACAAGAGGAAAGTGAGAACAAACAATGAGCAGAAAATGTAAATACCAGGCAGTCAAAGTGTAAAAGGGAACTGCTTTCCACAAGCCATGTTTTGACTGGAGTCCTGGGAGGAAAGGCAGTGTGTACCTTGAAGCAATCACATTATCACCAAGTGAAACCAAGAAAACAATCCACAACTATTACAGCTATTTTGAATCATTCATCTCAGCAATTCACCTCTCCTTGTTACAGGAGAAAATTTGTGTGGAGGTGACAGCCCTGTGAGGCTTCCTCTTGCCATTATTGATAGGACTTGCTGTATTCCATCAAACATATATTGTATTGAACAGTTTTTTAATAAAAAAAAATAAAAAGACATGGGAAATTTCAGTGCACTTTGCATTCATCACTATCACCCTTGGCAGGTTGAGAGCACTGAGCTCTGCACAGTGCACAAGAGTCTTCCTTCCTCTCAAGTGAAGAGAACACCAAGTGAGTTTCGTAATGCACACGTGACCACTAAACCAAAATAGCAATGTCCTGAACACAGCCTAGCACCAATATTCATGTTCAGTTCAGGAGATGGAGAAAGTATTTCATTATCTACATATTTCAGAAACAATAGTTTGAGTTTTCTGCTTTGTGTTGGGTGGCTCTCTCTGGAAACACCACCTTCCCAAACTGTCCTGTGGACCAGCTCTAAGTTTAATCCACCCAAGAGATGGCCTGGGACCCAGTCAGAAATAGTTTGTGATTATCAGCATCCTTATAGTGCTTTTGTCTATGAACAGACCCGTACACTGTGCCACCTGTGGGGTACCCAGAGCCATGGCCTAGAAGGGGAAGCCACACCACCAGGGGCACAGCATCAGAGCATCCCAATCAAGGGGAGCAGAGCAGGTCAGCACAGCATTGGGGATGTCAAATACTCACAAATGGGTGAGCCATGGGATTTGGAAACTCAAGGTGTCAGGCTAGACATATCCAAAATAAAGAATATTAGGACAAGTGGAAGAAAAGATTAACCTCTTTTCTGAGCTCAGAAACCAGAGGGGTCAGTATTGTTGGCTGCCTGTCTTCACTGAAGTGGGACTGCTGCCCTTAGTGGGGGGTGGAGCTGGTCCTCTGCAGTGATGAAACTCCTCACATTTATGAATGCTTTTAACAGCCTAGGCTATCAATGCCAAATCACTTGTCCAGTTTTACTGCAGACAAAATAAAATAGCTGTAGCAAGATAAGCATATCCTGGAAGGCTGGGATTTTCCAGCAGAGAGGGCCAAGTCTCTGTTGGTGGCTATAGCCTCTGTTAAGCTCAACTCCACGGACAGGTGCCAAATGACCATAGCAGAGATTTTGGCAGTGGAACAGCAGTTGTAATAAATGACTCTGTGAAGCCTTGCATGCACTTCTCCCAAAGTGCTACAGCTTGCCCTGCCCTTCCAAAGCACTCCAGAAGTGTGGGATTCTGCTTATCAGCACAATGAGCCAGCAAAAGCCCACCAGGAAAGTTCACCACCACTCAGGGGTGTGAAAGCAGCAGCCACCTTTCCTGTAGCAAGGAGAAATCCCAAGTGTCTTTTCAGAAGTCTCCCATTGCCTCAGCTTCCAAGCCACCAGCCCCAGGGGAAAGAACCACAGCATTTGGATGAGGCTCTGAGGGAGGAAGGTTGGCACAATAACCCCAGCCACAACTGAGCACAATAGAACTATGGGTGGCTTTTTTTCTTCCAGTTGCAAACTCAAGGGTTCCCAGACAGCCATCTCATCCTTTTTCAGCCTCCTGGGAAATCAGTGTTTTCAGAGAGACCACAGTCCTGGTGATTCACCCCCTGGCTCAGGCTCACCAAGGGACCTCAGAGAAGCTGCAGCACTGAGGGTGGTATTTGGCCTCTGCTGGGCTGACATGTTGAAGGAACCGTCACGCTGCTTTGCCCCACTCATTGCTGCATTGGTCTCACCTTTATCTGGCATCATTCAGATGTTTCCCATGCCAACATCTTGACTAAGTCAAATGGTTTCTTTACATTAAAACCCTGTGGAACTGCACTTTGTAAGTCTTCAGAGTCCAACAGATGTTTGGCTTGGGAGTTCTGAACTGTCCTGTCCCAAAGCCAAAAAAATGTGCAGGTCCAAACAGAATTTCACCCCAGAGTTATTGAAATGGCCAGTTGCTGCAGAATGCATGGAAAAGTGGGGAAGGGAGTAGGAGTCAGGCTTGTCACTATTTGACCACTTGTTGATCACTGTAGTAGCTTCAGCCTGAACTGAGTCATGCTGAAGAGTGCAAAAATAATGTGGAGCTGTGCCCTTGTGTGGATGAAGCTTGGTGCCCCTTCTTCAGTTGTCCCTGGTGTTTTACACCTGATAACTCATATTTAACATAACACACTCAACAGCTGAGTATTCACCTGGGTGCCTGGTGACACCTTTGCATGCCTGCTGACATCTTTAGCTGTCTACCTGCTCTCAGCCAGCACCCTGTGGAGGCTGAGCCTCCACACAAGGACTCCCAGTGTGATTTTATTGTATTTTCTTTAATTAATCTCTGCAGGAAGCCAAAGGTCGTTCCTATCCCTGGAAGCAGTTCATTAGCTGGCAACCCAAACTTCACAGAAAGAAGCAACATGACAGTGGTAATGGAAACAAGACAAAAACAAAAAACTGTGAACAATTTTATTGCCACTGGAGCCATCAGCATCCACAGTGTATATTCAGAGCTGTCAGCAATGCCTCTCCTCATTTGGGACTCAGTCAAAACAAAGCTCCAAGTCAAATTTCTTGCCTGACCATTACATCAAATTTTAGTTTCATTCTCAGTCACGGCCTGACACTGATTACATTATGAAATTCATTAGGGAAGGGAAAATTGCAGTTATTCCCTTGATGGAGCCGAGTGGTACTATTGCAGAATAGCCAGGAGCAGCCAGGGAAAACATGCCCATTAGAGGCTGGTGTAATCCCACCAGGATCACAGCCAAGCAGTCACAGGACAAAAGCAGTGATGGGAGGGATGCACTGACAGAGCACAGAGTAGCTTTTTACAAAGGAAGATGTTTTCCAAGGCCTGATCTTTTGAATCATATTGAGAAACAAATGTACATAAATGTTCAAGGAAATGAAAAGGGAGAGACTAACTATATTCCAAAGATTTTCCTGCTGTAGCTATGTGTTATAATAAAAGAACCTGGTGGCATATTTTATGATCATTAGTGGTTTAATTAGGAGACATGTCATTTCACATCTCCCAGTTCCCATCTCACTGCCATTAAATGGTTCATTTCCTATCATTCTCACAGCAAAGGTAATGATAAAAATGACTACAGGCTTCTCAGAAAGTGTTAGAAGGAAGAAAGCACCAAGATCTTTTCCCACAAACAATCTCACACTTTAGCAGACACAAAAATGAAAAATAAATCAAAAAATCTCAAGGGAAGCATTGTTTCATTTCCACAGTGTGGTTGTGATTGAGCACAGGTAGTTTTCCCAAGGCACTTGCATTCTTTGTGGGACTAATTTGAACAATTTCCCACAGAATGGAGCCACCATGCTGGAAAGTTTGAAGCCGAGAGCTGAGGACCCCAAACCAGCAGCACAAAGGAGTGCAAAGCCTGCACTGGTCCTGACTGCTTTGGATAAGAGAAGAGTGTAATTCTCACAAACCACAACTGACAAGGTGCACTGGGAGATTGGAGGGAACTTGTTTCTTCTGTTAGTAACCACAGGAGTTTCTTGTGGTCAGTAGTTCTGAGAACGGGAAGCTGGACAAGCTGTAGGTGCAGGAGATTCTTGCTGCCTCTGGGGTTACCCACCCAGCCAGAGCTCAACTGATTAGGAGGGTATCAGAGTTACATAATGACATTTCTGGGATGTTTTACGGTAAATATCTGAGGGGCCTCTTTGAAGAGAGGGATGGGGGTTGTGGATAGCAAAACCACAAGAAATTGAATTAAAATGGGAGAGCAATTTGACAAATTTTTGTAATATATAACATGCAACAAACCCATATAATTGTAAAATTAAATATAGCAAGTCAGTATTTAAAAGCTATTGAATCTATTAGTGTGTTTAGACTTGGAGTTCTGCTTTTAAAATGCCTAAAAATTTGTTTGTGATCCACAGTGATCCATCTCTCCTAACATCACACATCTGAAACATTGGCATCTATCTCTGAGTTAACTCTGAGAGCTCCAGAAAGAGAAATTAAAAGACCATTAAAAGAAATATGCACTTTAAGAATGTTTTTAGAATGATCTTTTAGCTGTTTTCTTCAGAATGCATCAAATTTTCTCTGGTCTGCAGTGACTACTGAGAGTGCATAGTTACTAGCCCATGTGTAGATAGATGTGTAGTAGATGCTTGTTTTACCCACAGAAATCACATCCCAAATGTCCTAAAATATGTTTAATAACAGAGCATAATAATAGCAACTTTCAACACTATTGTAGTGGAAACTAGTTCAACTTCCTACAGAAAGTCTTTTCCAGGTTTTTGTCATTATAGGAGGCATCACCCACCTCCAAATTACTTGTGAAATGAATGCCTTGTGCAGGATGCCTTCATCAAAAGCCAACAGATTCAGGTTTTATGAGGCAAACATGTTAGAAGGCATTGCTACCCCTCACGACAGCTCTCAGGTGGTTTTGCAGACACAGTGGTTTTCTAGAAGCAACTTATCACAAAAATGACCATGAGGGATCATACTACCTGAAAATAGATCAGAGGAAAGTCAGCCTTCATACTCATTCCTGCCTCCTGACACCAAGTGGAACAGTGGTTTCATCAATATACTTTTGACTGTTTAACAAAGAATCATTTCAAAAATACGCTTATTTCCAAGTGAGAATCATCTTCTTAAAGCAAGGCAAAAATTCCTCCAGTGTGTTTTTTCCCTCTTGGATTTCCTTATGGCTAAAAAATCTAAGTCTGCTTCTATATATCTCCCACAGCATTAAAATTGTATATGGATTTTAGATGGGAATATTCATTAAACACAATCAACTCACAGCAGAATAGGGGAAAACCTTCCTTCATCATCTCACTGGATGGGGGAAAAATAACAGAAAAGCTGCTATTGTTTGGATGTTTTTTGTGATAATACTTTGAGAGACAAAACATTTCTCCTCCCAGCTCTAAAGCTATTGAAGGGATTTTCCTGACACAGTCTAAAATGATTTATTGTAGGTCAGAGGGCAATTGGAAGAAAAAAAGATCAATCACACAGGAAGAGATAAGTTTTCCCCTTGATCTTTCTTTCTTTCTTTCTTTCTTTCTTTCTTTCTTTTTTTTTTTGGGGGGGGGTGGGTGGGGCAGGGTTTAGATTGAACAGCTTGTAGGATTTTTGAACTGTTTCAGGGCTCTAATTTCTTCAGTGATCATATAGTCTCCAGTTTGCTTATGGTTAAGCCATTTTTTAAATCAGAAGAGCTAAGTTCATGGTTCTGACCTCACAAAAGGCAAAATCTGCAGTTGTGCTGTAAGAAATAGTCAGGTGAGATGTTGTGAATAAGATACTTTTAGTAACTGAAAAAACTTCTCTGTGAGTGAAGAGAAAAATATAAACCAGTCTGCAGTACTCTGAAATACAGCCCAAAGGTGTTAAGGTTCCATAGATGCCCCACTAATTCATCATGAATAATGTTATCACAGCCTGGGTTGTCCCAAGGGTTGCAGTAATGATTGGACACTTTCCATGAGGAACTGTGAAATGATTTTCTTTTTTTTTTTTTGCTCTGCATGCAAGACAGAGAAATCATTTAAGGGCAATAGACTGAGCAAAGCTGATTACTTTCAGGTACAAAATCATTGCATTCATAATGCAAATGTTTTCCTTCTATCTAATATTAACAAAGGACATTGTTCTTTCATTTCTCAGGGAATTAGTCATGCATATCCTATTGTCTGTCAGGAGAATAGCATGGCTGATTCCTCAATAACAGTATTCAAAATAAATCCTTACCTGGTAATTCATGTTTATTTTTCTAGCATACTGCAAGTACAAGGAAAGAAGGGATAAAACAGTTTTGTGTTCATTGCAATAACCACAACATTTGGGATTGCTTTTATTAGCCAGACATTATTTGCATAGCTGTAGTGTCTACAGTGTCCCAGCAGGAGCAGAACTGCAGATGAGCTCTGCAAGAGACAGAACCTCCTCCAAACAGTTCTGAAGCCAAGTCCACAGAAGATCTGTGGCACAATTCATGTTACAGGAGCTAGGACAGGCAATGACCTCCCCAGCCAGTGACAAACAGAACCAGCCACATCAGGTGGTGTGGCAAGTCCTAGTAGTCAGCCAGGTCTGATCTAGTGGTGCTGCTCCTGGCTGTGATTCCAATTCCCACTCTCTCTCCATGTCGGTGCAAACAGCTGGTGCTGTGCTCTTCCTGACAAAACCCATATCTCAGGAAGCACAGAAGATGGTGTGCAAAGAAAGGTCTGAGCACTCTGATGAGCAGGCAATTCTCTAGAGATGGGTACCTGACCACCTTTACCACACATGCAAAGCAAGAGAAATGAGATTCAGCACAAGCCTGAACCTGACCTCAAACTCATCCCCTGCATCCATAGAGAAGCCTCCTCACTTTTTGTCTGTACAATCTCAGACTACCCAAGCCAGGAAAAAAAGTCACCACTTTCATTCAGGTAACCTGATAGTAAATGCATAAACCTGGGTTATTTCAGGTATTTTATGTGCCCAATTCCCAGGTTTAGGTACAGTGCCATGAAAGTCTTTCCTATTTTTGCCTCAGGTAAGGTTCAGAACATAGTTGTCAGTTTGAGCAGCATAAGCTATGGAATGAAATCATACCCTCACTAAAAGTACAAGTAAATCATAGAGAATTGTTATGAAAGCTGGAATTTTACCCAGAGGTTTCACTGATATTCATATAGAAAGAGTATTCATGTCCCCTCTGGCAGAGTGGACAACCTCTAAAGAGCCCAGAGTTCCAAAGTGACACTTGGAATGCAAGTCCTAAGAGCTGTGGTGCCAAATATAACTGCTTATAACATAGGCTTATAACCTGAGCACATCTGCGAAGTCAATCCACAGCTGATCAATAGCATCTATGTCCTTTAGGGAGCAAGATAGACAGACCCCAGCACAGACAGACCCCTGACTCAAGAGGTCAGATCTCACCCTGAACCCCATCAGCTGCATTGGGACTTCACAGACTGCCACAGAGATCCAGATCCAGACACCTCCACTCTGAACACCTGAAGTTAAAACACTTGAAAACCAGCCTTAAAAGCTTCTCTCATATGAGTTTTGATGAACAAAAACAATATAGAGAATGGCAGAGTGAGAAAACAAGATCACATGGATGCTGGTTCCAAAAAATATTCCTTCCCTCCTTTCCCACTCTACAAAAAGTAAAGAATTTTATATTACTAAAGTTTAGGAAAGATTGAGCCATCAATTATTACTGTTCTTCATGTTTCTGTAACAAAAATGGAGAGGCATTAGTTTGCATTGTATCGTATATCTGCAACTCAGTTTAGAGAAACTGCTCTTAGTGTCTAATTTTTTCACGATAAGTCATAACTGTCTTCAATGAATGTTTCTTAGTGTGAGATATGGGATTCTGTCTGCTGGAAAGTAGCTGAAAAAATAATTTATCCTCTCATTTTCAGTAATGACATAAATTATTCAACATAAACTAGGTAAAGACTCACCTTTTCCATCGTCTTCTGTTCTCTTCTGAAAGCTGGTTCTGTCCTAAACCCCACCTCAGTTAATTACAGGGTTTACCAACTGTCCAGTTAGTCTGTTTATCAGTAAAACAGGTTTGTGACCATTTGGCCAGTCTTGCTGGTGGAATGGAGTTAATTCCTTCTGTTCCTTCTTTTTATTTTTTTTTTCAGCATGTGAAGGAAAGCACCTGAGTCATTTGGTCACCCTGAGGTGACCTGCAGGTCACGCTATCACGAGCCACCTTGGCCACCACACTCAGCTGCATCTCCTTCTCATCTGGGTCAAACTCCTCAGCTCCCACAGGAGCTGAAACCCAAATGCTGAGTACAAATATCCTTGAGCTAGAGGAAGCTAAACTAAACACACTGTAGACAAACAAGAGTGTTATATTCTAGGTGGGCTTTTATTCAGATGTGACAACGCAAAATCATCAGAGAAGTTATCTGTGTGGGGTTTTTTTCCCTCTATTATCCAGATGTGTAATTCATAATGCATTAATTGCAGGTGTAGAAAAGCTATATCAAAGTTTGCCCACATAATCAGTGATCATAATCTCCTGAATGTGGTGGTGATGCTGCTCTTTCATTGCCTGGCTTTTAGAGTACAGTTAGTCTGCTTTGAAAACACATTTATAGTGATCCACCCATTACACTTTTTGGATATTCTGTGAGATGGAAAACGAGAGAATTCATGAACATATCTGCACTGTTGTGTTTCCCTAGCATTACAGAATCTGCACCAGGTAGCCAGTGAGGAAATCCCCTGGGCGGGTCAATGGCAAAGGAGGAGAGCAGAGAGCCTGGTTAGCCACAGTCCAAGAGGAGCCCCTGCTGATCCCAGAAGGGATTGCAGTGAGCACTAAGAAAATGGTCATTATTTTGCACCCTTCAGGCAGAGAAATTTTGTTAATACGAATTGAAATGTGACAGGAAAAAAAAAAAAGAAGGATCAAAAGCAGTTGGAGAATGAAAAACTAAAATGGATTCAGTTAAATGTGCTTTCAGTTGGTTTTGCAATGGATATTTTTGAAATTGGGAATCTCTGAAAAAGATTTTGGCCAAGAGAAGTTTTTTAATAGACATAATCATGAAAAACACATGTGCTCTTGTGGTTTATCTTTATTCACATCCATTAGTCACCCAAAATAAATATCACTCATCAGACAGACAAAGCAGCTGAAAGATTGGCATGGATTTTTGAAGAATTCATAGCAAATTAGTAAGACTAAACAAAACACCACTTGCATATAATTACAGAATCATGATTTTGTGATTCTGTGAAAACATCACTTGCATATAATCATTTTATTTCCTTGTTGATTGAATATTCCATATTTTCTTTTCCCCATGGCCCTTCCAAAATGGAGGTCCAACTGTGTTTGCATTTCTAATGCCCGAGACCAAAAGTTGCCCAAGCTCAAGAAGGAAATGTGTGTCACAGCACAGAATAAAGCCTGGATTCCATAATATCAGGCTCAGCTCCCCCAGAGGACCACAGACAGTGTGTGATTCTTGTACCTGAAGAATGTACCTGTTCTATCCAGAGATCCTGCAGTGCCTCAGTGGTCTTCAAAGCAGTGGAACCAACAGTGTTCTACAGTCTCCTCTGCTTCCAACATGAGATTCACCATGGTTTACATACAGGTTTACAATCCAAAGGCAGAGGACCTCATCTTCTTACATATGTACTTGCTATTGCCAGTTCCATCTAAACTTGATCCTTCAAACAAATCACACACATAATAATGTACATTGTACCACTATCTGGTGGTTAAAAGACGATGTGGTGCCTTCCAGAAGTGCAGTGGAGAGTTTAGGAAAAGAGCAGGAGTCTGAATGATCAATGAACCCACGATTGTACCAATGTGTGTCTCACACATATGCAGTATAAGCATCTCTGCCATTCAGTGCAGTTCATCTTAACTCAGAATGATGGACAGCAAAAGCTATCAAAACCCATACACAGTATATGACAGATTGAAATTCAGATACTTGTTTTGGGGCCCAAGAAGAATTGAGATTTACTAATAATCTGGCAGGATTGGCACTAGCATTATGTATCCTGCCCAGAGCCTGGACACCAAAAGCAGAGAAAATAATCCCAAAGTCCCATAATCCCAGGCCCATGGTGTGATTTTTGAGGCTGCCCTGTACAGGGCCAGGAGTTGGACTATAATGATCCTTGTGGGTCCCTTCCACAAGGATCATTGTTTTGGGATTCTGTGATTCTGTAATCTTACTTCTCTCACACTTTCATTAATGCAAATCTATAGTATTCGTCTCTCCTGTCACAAACAGTCACAGCCACTAAATTCTAGGATAGAATTCATGTGTGCCATGTGCTCACAGCACCACTGTCAGAACAGAGGACCTCTGCAGCCCTCCCTGTGCACACTCCCACTGAGATAAAATAAAAGGTGAAGTTGCAGACGGGAAGCACAGCACCCTTTTCCTCTTGTTAGAAGAAGGGTGTCCATGGGAGGAGAATGCAAGTTGCAATCAAGCAGGATGTAGATTTGAAGTTCAGCTTCCTTGTTTAGTTTTTTTTTTTTTTGCAAATGTCAGGACATCTTTCATAACCATAAATATTCCGCGTTCTTTTTTATCTCTGGTATGCTAGCTGGGAACTCCATCAGCTTTATGCTTTCTGTTCCAGTCAGTGCAGAAAGAATGCTCTTGCTAAATCACCCACCCCCTTCCAGAAGCTCCTGTGCTATTCCCTAGAGATCTCACACAACTTAGATTTTCCTGGAGGTAGTGTGAGCACAAACACATAAAGCCAATAGGTTTCTATAACACAGAACATTTTTTCCAAAATCTGTATGGTTTAAGTCCTGCCATCTAATTGACTGCACACTACTCCAAACAACTGCAATAAGAATTTTCTCTGAGTGTGCAAGGACTACAGCTCTCTGCTTCAGCAGTGGTATTGTCTGCACAAAATATCAAAATTTTGCAATATCACTGATTGTTTTTATAAGATTGGAATATACTGGAAAATTTTCAGCAAAACAATCTGGGAGCTTTACTTCAGGGAAGGAAAACTATCAAAATCAAATATATTTCCTTGTCAAATTATGTAATACTGAATTAATTTTCCTGCAGGGAAAAAGAAAAGTTATAAACATTTTATTGTGGAAAAACTTTGAGGAAAAATCTTGAAACCTCAGTAGATAATTTTTCAAAATTATATACTGCACTACCACTGCTCACTTGTCACAATAGAGCAGAAGAGCTGAAAGTTATTGTCACTTTTTGGTCTGGCTTTTTAAGCCACTAAAAGTAGTCAGTTTATCTTCTTTAACTCAGTGGCACATATTCATGTAGCAATTCTTCGTCTACTTTGTCATCACATTTGAAATTGAAACCAATTTCAACCTTTCTTGGGAAATGGAAGCTCCAAGTGTCATCCCATACAGATGCTAGTCAAGTATATCTGCCCAAATTTGTGTCCTCCATCTTTCTGGACTATCATTAGAGAGGAAGAACAGTCTGGTTCCCATTCAATACCAGCCAGTCATGTCCTCCTCCAGGAAAACCTTAGAATAATTTAGGTTAAAAAAGATGTCTAAGATCATTGAGTCCAGCTGTAAACCCAACACTGCCAAGTCCAGTACTGAACCATTTCCCTAAGCACCACATCTACATGTCTTTTAAACACCTCCAAGGATGGTGACTCAACCACTTCCCTGGGCAACCCATCCTGATGCTTGATAAAGCTTTTGGTGAAGAAATTCTTCCTAATTTTCAATCTAAACTATTTTGGTGCAGCTTGAGACTATTTCTTCTTGTCTCTTTACTTGTTCCCTGAGCGAACAGACCAACCCAACCTAGCTACAGCCTCCTTTCAGGCAGTTGTAGAGAGTGATAAGGTCTCCCCTGAGTCTCCAGGCTAAATACCCCCAGCTTCCACAGCTGCTCCTCATATGACCTATGCTGCAGACCTTTCCCCAGCTCCATTGTTCTTCTCTGGACACCCTTCAGGTCCTCAGTGTCTTTCTTGAAGTGAGGAGCCAAAAAGAGAGTACAGGATTCAAGGTGTAGCCCTGTACTACAAGGGGACAATCACTGCCCTGGTCCTGGTGACACTATTGCTGACACAGGCCAGGTGCCATTGACCTTATTGGCCACCTGGGCACACACTGGCTCATGTTCAGCCTCTGTTGACCAGCACCCCCAGGTCCTTTTCTGCTGGGCAGCTTTCCAGCCACTCTGTCCCCAGCTCAGAGCACTCCAGGGTGTTGTTGTGACCTGAAAGCAAGACCTGACACTTAACCTTGTTGACCCTCATACAAATGGCCTTGGCCCTTTGATCCAGCCTGTCCAGATCCCTCTGCAGATCCTTCCTGCCCTCCAGAAAATCCAACCAACTTGGTGTCATCTGCAAACTGAGAGTGCTCTCAATCCTCCCTTCCATTTGGGAGTTATTACCCCGGGCAATAACTGCAAAACTTGTGTACTCCAGTCTCTTGGGCCATCACTGGAGAGAAAGAGCAGCCTGGTTTCCCCTCTATCAGCCAACCATAACCTCCTCTGGGACAAGTAAGGTGGTAAGTCCCTTGTGTCAAAGTTATAGTTAGAGAAGTCTGCTAGAAAGTTCTGTGATGGCAAGCAGAGGTTAAGGACAAGATTATGAGGAAAAAGGTAAGAAAGAGAGGACAGTAATAAATTTGATTTACATTAAATTTCGTAGGGCATTTGCCTCAGACAAGATCATGCTTCAAAAAGCCACTGTCAGAACACAGAGCAAAGTTCTGAGGATGAGGGGATGAGATGAACAATATCAGGGCTCATTTCATTTATCTGGAGCATAGTCAAGTAAAAGTGACATTTTCATCTAGAAACTACTTTTCTCTATACTTTCCCTCGCTGATAATGAATTACAACAACTCAACAGTGACCAGAACAGGAATAGTCTTTCCACACAGCTATGTCAAAAAAAGTTTTATGCTTCTAGTGGTCCTAGAAAGATAGATATATACTAAAAAAACCCAAGCAACAACATATATATATATATATGGCAAATTTTAAAAGTTTGAAAACAAAAACCAGAGCAAACAGTCTCACAAAGTCAGATCTGAGATGAGTACATAGGCCTGGGAGGGGGTAATCTCTAGAGATGTGTGCATACTCACATTACAACTAACAACAGTACAGCTGTTCTTTGTTCTTATTGAAGGATGAAGAAAGTATATTTATGGATGGATGCAATTAATGTAAAACTCCAGCTGTTTAAAAGGAAACTTGGAGCTGTCTTGCACATCCTGAGCATGTTATTCCTTATGAAGCAGTTGAACCTGGATGTCCTTATGCACAAGAGAGCCAATGGTTAGTACACTTAGAGTTAGCCAGACAAATGTGAATTAAGGTCACCTAAACTCTGAATAGGAGCTTCTGTCCTGGCTTTTAGTTACAGTTGACAATTTCAATTCCATTTCATACCTTTCTTACACTTGGATTTGTCTCCTAATGTCCTGGTATCCTGTGGTCAGTGTGGGGATAGGAAGAGGTCATTATCCTCAGTGAGTGAAATCCCATGGAATCACAGTTGCCTTTATCCTATGGGTACAAATTTAGAAATGCCCAATGATCCACAAGGAAACAGCTCTGGATTTATCCTCATGCATGCAAACAGTGACTCTTGCTCACTTCACTTGTTTACAAACAGCTTTGGTGTCCAGCCAGCTCTTAACACTTAAGTTTTTCTCATGACCTGCTACCTATTTATAGTATTATAAATGCATTATGCATACATTAGATCTCAAAATGAATCTGAACTTCCACAACCTTTCACATTGAGGATGTGTCTCCCCCTTAACCCTGCTGCAAAGATATTTGGTTGATATCATTTCCTTCTCTCCCTGTTCTGCCTGCACTGAACAAAATAAAGAAGTAAAACAGCTCTATGAACAACCAAATTATATCAGAGAACAATGAATTTCTAACAGCCCTGAAATGATTTGCCCTAGAAAAGACACCTGGTCCCTTAGCATTAGGGGACTGGAGCCAGACCAGTAAAGGGGTGGCATTACTTCTATTCCCAATTCAGCTCAGCATGAGGTAGGGCAATAAGGTGCCCATTCCTACATTTGACTGCTAAACATTAGGCAGATAAAGCCTGGCACAGCTTTGATTACAGGCATGTAGTACAGTTACTGAAATACAATCAGAGCATGTAACAGTCAAAGACAAGGATGTAGGATTAAGAGTCCAAATGTAAAAAGCTGGAAAGGTGATGGAGTGTTGCAGGTGAATATGTTCATGACTGACATTTCAACAAGCATAGCACACCTTCTCCAAAGCCCTTTTTCTGTGAGAGAGGTGCCCTTTATGGCAGGCTGGAAGCACATACAGCTTTATATTTCCCACTTCCAGAAAGCTGTTTTATGTTTCCCACTCTAAAATCTATTTCAGATGATCATATACTTTGCAAAACCTTATCCTCGTGAACACAGATGGCATACTACTTTGGCTTATTTTTTTACATGTAGATACGAACCAGTGAAAATCTGAAAAAGCTGATCCATGCATTGCAATTACTGAGTAAGAAAATACACTAAAAATTAAAACAATTTAAATTTGTTTTTAAAAAAATTAAAACCAAACCAAACAAACAAGGCAACACAAGAGAATCTTTCTTGTGCACATAGTAGATTTTTGCCATTTTATTTAGAAAATTCTGGGACCAAAATGGCAGTTTTGCTGAAATTGCAGTGCTACATGGCAGCAGAGGTGGAGGCTGCTACAAATGAATGTATCTAGAAACAGAAGGGAAAATAAAAGAGTGAAGAATGTGGCACACAGAGGGCCAAAACAGCTTTGGCCCTGTCAATTCACAGCAAGCAACTGGATCAGGCCTTCATGAAGGCAAGCAAAGATATTGAAACAGGTGACTAAAAGCAGCCTTTCCATTGGAGAATCACAAGCCATGTCTGATAATATGCATTTAAGTAAAGGTCAAACTAGTGATGAGATTATAATCAAGACTGAAAAAGACTTTCAAGATAGAATGAAACTTTTGAGAGTAATATGTGACATGATATATGAGAACTCAAAAAGAAGAGGAAAGGGACTTTTGAGGTTTTCAGAACAGAATTGTGACAATTGCATCAATTGTGTTGCTTGGAGAGTTTATGGACTCTTTAATTGGAGGTGAAAGTTGCAATGGAGAGACAAAACCAAGAATAAGATTACAGAAAATATTCTCACTTTAGTTTGGAAAAGGCAATTACACCATAAGTGGGGAACATAATTTTCAGATTGAAAGCTCTGAAGGAAAACAGGTCATATTCAGATGGTTGTGTTCATTAAAGGAGCAACTGGAAGAAAATCAAAAGCTCAGAAAGAAATAGGAAAACTGCAAAAAAATTTGAAAGAAGGATCATGACAAACTACACAATAACTGGGAGAAAACACAAACCAAATTTACATCTAGCTTTTGTAAAGAGTTGCCATGTTTTGTACCAAACACAGTAATTTGCAAAGTCCTGCCATAAAAACAGGATTTACACAAGTGGGTGTAAACTATATTACCTCTACACAAGCAAGCCTTTCTTTATTGGAAACACTTAAGCAAGACTTAAGACCTACGTGGAGCAGATTTTGCCTAGCACATTAACAGATCCTTTATTAATTTAAATTGGGTGCACAGAGCAGGGTGATATCTGATTTACAGTACAGAGTGTGAAGACAGAATCAGTAACAGCAATGCTCAGCTCATACAGGGGACACATCATTCCTGAAGAGGGGGCACATTAGGACAGTCATCTGGCTGGAAAGGTGGCACTGCCCAGAGGCTTCCAGGAAGTGCACTACCCAAAAAGATATCTTTGATTTGAACAGAACCTTCACTTTTTAAAGTAAGAAAACCCAGCTTTGTAAGGTAAGTGGAAGAAGCAATATTTTTACATAACCAGCTCCTGTCCATGGCCTCTGCCCTTCCTGGAGGTTGTTGTTTCCAGCCAGCATGAGCACTGCTGAGTGGCAGCAAATACTGTCCAGTGCCTTCTGCTCTCTAGGGAGATTTTCCATTCATTTCTGAGGCCTAACCAAACTCATCAGAGTCTTAGCACATGTTGCAAACTCTCAGGGTCCAGCTGCATCCTCAGTAATGCCACAGCCATGAACCCTGGGTTGCTCCCAATGGAAAGGAGAAGTGTCCAGGGTTGGGAACAATATTAAGCCAATCTTCTTACTGGATCATAAGCATGTGATCTGTGAAAACCAAAAGAGAACAAACTCTTCTGTCATAAGAACACAAAGTTGAGATAGAACAAAATTTTTAGAAGATGAGGTTTGTAATTACTATGTCAGAAGGTCCCCCTGAGGCACAGCGAACTGGGAGAGAACAGATCAGAAGAGGAATGCAGGGAAACAGGAAAAGATAAAGCAAAAAATAAAAAAGAAATAAGGAGGAGGGAAAAGTCATTAAATATGGAAATTACAAAAGAAATCTCAAAATACCCAGGATGTAGAGAAATGTCATTCACAGAACAATACTGACTAATATGATCTGAGTAATGTTGCAAAGGAAAGGCCATTTAAAAGTGCCAGAATAGACAAACAGAAGCGGTACAGAATGACAACTCAAAAAACTTTAAATAAATTATTCAAGATTAATATCAATTAATTTGGCTGTGCTGAAGAATAAAAATCTAGAACATCATCCCTTTTTACCCATAAAGAGCATTTTTATAGGCTATAACCCCAAACATGACATCTCACATGTAAAACCTTTCTTTGTGAGCCACAGTATACCATCTGCAGCAGTAATGGCTCACAGGCCACAAATGCCATGGCTCTGTTTTGAGAAAAAAGTTTGATTTAAAAATAGCATTATTTCAGCTCTAGGATAGTTATATTTTATTGTTGCTATAAAAAGAAACTGTTAAAGAGCCCTTAAAAGAGATGAAGAATTAGACCTGGAACACAGCAATACCCTCTGAACAGGACTGCCACCTGCAGAGAACAGTTCTGCCCAGACCAGCATGTTATTTTAGGTGCTGATGCTAAAAAGTGGAGCATTTTCACACAAAAAAAGTGAAGCAGAAAACCTACCATGATATTGGATAACATGAATGCAATGGGTCTGCAGGACACACTGGAGTAGTGTGTTACATTAGAGGACAATAGCCTCTTGTGAAGTTGCCTCCCTCCTACAAGGTAATTACTAATGGAAGACAGATCCACAGTTTCCACAACAAAAGGAAGATAAAAAAAGAGAGTCTGGACTCTTGATATCAAAACCAAAACCAACAGAAGTGAGAGATAAAGCAAGAAAATGCTCAAGGCTGAGCAAAGCAGAGCTAAAACTCATGAAGTGCTTTAGACATCCACAGGACAGAGATGGTCGACTCAGAGACTGATTGAAACCTGGTGATACCTTGTTAGAAATCTCTAATTTGCCTCTAGTAGGAAAGAGTTGTTAGAGTAATTGGTCCTTTAGGAAGCTTGAGATAAAATACAATTTATTCCTCCTATAGTGTGAGAGTTGAAAGCATGGTCAAGGGAGCCAGCACTGAGAGCAGTGGCTCCAGCAGAACACAACTATCCCCTGTTCTTCCTTCCAAGCTCTTCCCTACAATGCCAGTTTTTCTGATGTGATTGCATCAAAGAATCATTACAGTTCTACACTCCAGCCCAAATTTTTTCTTATTTCTGTCTTAAACCCACTTCCCCTCCATGGCCTGAGCCTCCTGTTTTTCAAATCTCCTCATTTCTCTGTTCTCCAGAAACATCTTAGACACTTATAGGCCACATGTTCCATTTTCTTCAAGACTGTAGAGGCGATGGGGACACACTGATTCTGTGGATTAACTTGGCAGGGCTTATACACTGTATATAAAGTGTTTGGTTGATCCAACACCAAGTTCAGATTCCTAATGATGTTATAAGTTGTTTCCAAATTTTTGGATGTGCTGAAAATATAATCTAAAAATGCACTGTGTTCCAACAAAGAGATAGAAAGGAATATTTGGATTACAAAGATAATAAATACATGATGAAACAAAGGCAACATACCCAGCTACTGTCTGCAGTTTTTCTAGGTCTTTCAAATCCATAATGCTATACTCAGCCTGCTTTTCCCATGTTCATTCAGAGCAAAGGACAAAAGTGTTTTAATCTTCAGCTGTGACTGGAGGTGCAGGGAGCCATACCTGACCATGCACAATGAGAAATCATGACCTGTATTAAAAGCTATTGAATCTCTCTGCCACCAAAAATGAGAGTGATAGGTTAACTCCTTTGGCATTAGTGAGCAAATATTTCCTTTAGAGTTGGCATAGCATTTGACTCCTAGCATGACAGAAAAATGCTTGGAAAATGAGTGGTGCTGCATTGGGGAGCTGGTTTGTGTGGGTCTGGCAAGATGAGCCTCACACTGACCATTCTGAACTGAACTGCCCAGTGTTAAGTGACCACTGTGCACGGGAGCACCCGGAAGTGCAGGGGTATGCAAGCACATCGTTAAAAATGATTTGTTGATACAAGAGATCAAGTTGGAGCTGCCTGAACAATTTTATCTTCTTTATCTCCTAGTTTGGGAGTTGAATTTGCCACTATTAAATTTGCCACCATTGCAGGCTACTTTTAATACTTATGAAAGGGACTTTTACAAAGGTTTTGACAAATATTACAAGGAACACTTCTGAATTCCTGTTCCTGAGGTGCTCATTTGTCAAAGCTGATGGCAAATGTCTGCCCCTTTGTCCTAAGAGTGTCCCAGGAGCAGGGACAGGGCACCTGTGAGGTGCTGAGAAACTGCTCCTGGGAGCTTTGCAGTAACAGCTGCAGGGGCTGTGTGGGACATTAGGTTTATTGAAAATAAGGATATTGCTCCTGTAAATGGAAGGGGAAGGAGAGAAACAGATGTCATGTCCTCAGCCTGTTCAGCTCCTGCCAGAAAGGAAAATCAAGGGTTAAGTCTAATTTCCATTTAAATTTATCACTGAGAGGAAGATCTGACATTTTATGTGGTTCTCTAAGGTTATAATAGAGCCATTTAAGAGATATTTTTAATTTACTTATACATAATTCAAAATGGATCAAGAAATATTATTCACCTGTAACACTGACTATACTTCACCTGACCACATCAGTTAAGTGATTTCAGCTTTGGCTAGATTTTGGATTGCTTTAAAAACCAAAGAGCCCCAAGAATAAGCCACACGGTCACAAGGGATCACTAAACATCAGTTTAGTGAGGTGAGAAACAGTTTTTTCTAAATGGAGATTAATCTGAGTAAGAAAGGTTTACAGATGCACAACAGAGAGCAGACCTGTGATACATGGGCCTGAGTATCAGCTGAGAAAGGGTTAAGAGTATAAAACATGAGGTTACAATGGAGTGAAGCAAAATAAAGATGTCTGATAAGCCAAAGCAGCAGCTTTTCTGTGCATGTGTATACCAAAGATTAGAATCATCATGGTTTTGAAATTTGTTTTCACCTGTGATAAGGTAGGTGCAACATACAGAGCTGACAATAATTTACAACCCCTTTGGAAGGGTGTAAGAGATGAGTGTAAATGATTACCAGGAACCAGGGTGTGCTGAGACCTGAGAAGCATTGACCAGCTTCCAACACTAGAAATGGCTCTTTTTTCTTTGTATTTAATAACTTCCCAGAGGGGCATACCACACTCATTTCTAGTCCTAGGGAAAAAACCAAACAAAATAAAACATTTTAAAGTTATGATATTATTAAGTATCAAAAAGCTATTTTACATCATTTATTATTTATCTGCTGAGGCTTTGAGAGCACTTGAGTTTCATCCATGCATGCAGAAAAGATAAAACCCAGTCCCAAGAAATTTATTAGCTAAAATATTTGCTATAACTAAACTCGAGTCTGATTTACTTAACAGATTTCTAAATAGATTTACATGGTGCAAGCCTTTCTGCAGACAATGTAAACTTAGCTTAGATTTTACTTACAGAAATCTAATATCTATAATTAGTGACTGGAATTAAGTAAACTGAAGTGAGTCTCACAAGTTTAAGATGTTTATTTTGTGGGTTGTGTGTCTGCAATGTGTAAGTGAATTGCAAACAAAAATTTTCAAACGCATAATTTCTGTAAAAAAATCACTTTAAAAAAAAGTGTTCTTTTATGTCTAGAAAACTTCTCGTAAAACATAAACCAGCTTTTACCCATCATTTTGCTGCCTGACTTTATAGTTAGCACCAGCTGCCTAGGTTTTATAAGGTGTTAATAAATCTGCCCATACTATTTTTAAATAATTTGTCAGAGAAATGCTTTCTCATTCCTGCCATGAAGATTGAATTTGTCTGGGAAGTACTTGGCTGCTATACAGACAGGTCCTGTAGAAAACCCCTTGATAAAGATAGCTGATTGTGTTGCAACCAAAAATAGTTTCTGCCTGTATTAAGGACACACACTGCATGGAAAATCTGACAGTGAAGAGGTGCTTAACACCTGTGCTTGGTGCTAATCAGGGCCAAGCCAAAAGTAGCTTGGAGCCTGACAGCCTCGCTGCCCCTCCTTCCCCTTCCTCATGCACAAATTTAGGTATAGCTGAACTTCTGTGGGCTAGGGGGATGGGCTAGACAGTTCCCACAAAATCCCTTCAGGTCCTGATTTCTATTGCTTTACACTGAGAAGCTGAACTTTCTTAAATAGGAACAGAGATGGTCAATTGCACAAGCAACATAGGGGTGTAACAGTGCAGTGACAACCTCTGCTGCAGTGGGATAAACTCTGGTCAGTATGGCTGAAAATTAGCTCTGATTCTTGAAATGGGCAAATGAGATTTAGGAATCTTTCTCAAAATTCACTGCTGCTCTCTGTGGTAGCCCAGAAAAATTCATCATAGGTAGTGGTGCTTTCCATTAGTAGACCTTCTGCATGCATTTTTTGCTGAGGAATTTGAGTCAGATTTTGTACCGCATCAAGTTCAAAGTGGGAGACTCTGGCAGTGGGTGAGTGAAAAACACATTAGAACACAGACCTGTGAATAAGCATACCTGCATTTAGTCTAACCTTAGCATGCCTTTTAAGGCAAAGGTTTGTAGTCCTAGGTCAGAGACTGTAAAAGCTGTTTAATACAGGTCTTTCCATTAGACAACCAAGAAAGTGCTTCATTGAAAATTATGCCATTAAAACCCCACCATTATCAAATGGAGTATCCACAACTTAGAATTAAACATGCAAAAAGGGATGATAAATGTATAATTTGGAAATGCAGGGTTCAGAAAGGCCTTACAGAGACATGATCTTCACTTTTCTTTCAGTGTCTCTCTGAATGCTGCTTTCCCTCTGCAATAGCAGGCAGTCACTGTGTCAAATCCAGACACTGCTGTCGAGCTGGGGCCTGCCCAGTGCCCAGCCTGGGGCTCCCTGCCCAGAGCCACCTCTGTGCTCAGCCTCTGGGCTGCGCAGTCTCACTCTCATTTCCTGCTCTTCTCAGACCTTCCACTTCTAGTGAAGCATCCAAATTCAACTTGCACTGCTCTTGTTGCAAATATCCCCTAGGCATGCTTGGCAGGATGCTCTTCTCAGAGGCGAGGGAAGTGGGTGCACAACTGGCTGTGAGCCACAGCCCATTGATCTCATGTGAATTACGTGGGAGAGAGGCAGCTCAATAGCCAACCCCTGTGCAAACCACAGTGACACCATCCTGCGTCTGTTCATAGCATGTTTTATCTATTTATCTCAAAAACCTTGCTTACAGCAGTGGAAATGGATATCACTCTCACTCTCAGCTTCAGGAAGGAGCCAGTGAAGGATTCAGTGCATTTATGGACTGAATTGCAATCTACACAGGTGTAAAAAATGTCATCCTTGGCATCAATGACTTCCTACAGAAAAAGGAATATTGCTGCTAACGTGAGCATCCAACAGACATGCAGCAATGGCCAAACAAATGAGCATCTCCTCTGGGCTCACGCTATCTGCCTCTGCATTTTTCACACTCAGGGCCTGATCTTGCTTCTATTAAGAAAGATGGAAACACTCCAAATGCTTTTGGTGGGAGCAAATGCCTGCCTCTATACACTCTAGACTCATGGGGTGTATATATTGTAGAATGTATTCAAGCTACATGCCTGTATATCTTTCATATGCAGTTTCAGGTTTTATAAACTTCTGGAGTTTGCAGCTTTGTCAGCAATGACAATGACAAGTCTCATGCCAGCTGGTACATTCCCAGGGAAAGTTCTTATTCCAAAGAAATGTTATTTCCCAATGAAAATCTGTTCTGCTGAAAAATTTTGCCCTAGTTCTGTCCTTTGGGCTAATTGAAAGACTCATCTTGCTTTCAGATGTCCTGCACACTCAGGAAGTACTGGATCAAGACCTCTGATACTGGAATGATTACATGCTTCTTCAGTCCACCTTCTGCAAGAGTTAAAATGCACCACTGTGGGTCCTCATTCCAGAGGGAGAGGGATGACAAACTGTGCCTGGTCATTTGTTCCTGCTCTTCCTGCACAGACAGTAGAAGTTGAGGCTTCCAGATGCTTTTCTGTTTGTTTTTTTGGGACAGAAGTTAGCAACTTTTGGAAGGTCTTCTAAAACACAGTACTCAGCCCTGCAAATGTTGTCAGTATAAAAAGCAAGCACCTGGAAGAAGCCTTCAAAGTTTAATAAGAAATTCAAATGGCTTCTTCTAGATTTGCATATATATTCTTGATTTTGGCTTCTTCTGCTCATGCTATGTACTCCTCCATGCATTTCACATCTTTGGATACTAATACAGAGCATATGTTCCCCATTTAGTTCTTCCTTGATTCTTGTTGGCATCACATCTGTAGCAAAGTAGAGGGAAAACAGCTATTTTGAGAGAAAATACTTGTTTGCAAAACAAACTCTTCTTTATGTTTGTATGTGAAAACAGTCTTTTTTGAGATAGACATGTCTGCAAGAAGAATGTCCTTCATGACCATTTAGGTTATAAAGCAAGGGTCATGTTTTCATGGGGCTTATATAATAAAAATAAAGTAGAAGAGCATGTTTTAAAATCTGTTTACAGTCTTAAAACTACCTGTGTGTTTCATGTGTATAGAACCAATTGGTATCTGAGATGATGCTGGAATCTTAAAAATTAAAGAAAAACCTGCTTTCAAATAAATTATATTGTCCATAACTGAAAAGTGTTAGTGAGCTAACATTTCAATCACTGGTTTGCAAAATTCTGGTTGGTGTCTGTAAATCCATAGGGAATAAGCCTGCCTGGGGACCTTCAAAGTGTGAGGACCAGGAACCCAGGGAGAAAGCAACGTGTACTAAGTAACCACTTGTGAATCTCACCCAATAGAAAGACATTTTGGAGACACACATATGCCAAAATTGAGTGAACTAGATGTTAAAAGACGACACATCTGGGAACAAACAAAATGGAAAAAAGACCCACAACGACCCACAACCACCATCACCAAGTACAAAATCAAAAAGAAAAAATTCAGAGTAGCTTTGCTGCTCTTTTTCTCAATGGCAACAAGAATACATCATTGAAGTCAACGCTGATGATTTGAAGGTTTTGCCATATCCTTTAATGGAAGTTGATACTGACCAGATCTGGGATATTTTTAGAAGGAAATCCTGTCCCAGGAGTTGCAGGTGTTCTTTTGCTTCCTACAATTTCACCAAAAATTACAACACCCTTTTGCATCAGTGTCAGAGGATGGCTGTGCTGGTAGAAATACAAAGGAAGCACCAAACACATAGGCACCTTCCCTCCTTTGACTGGAAAACACTCTGGAATTGCCATGGCTTTAGCTCCTGCAGAAAGTCAATGGGACTGATATTGGAGCTCTTTGTAGAAGACACAGGCAAGGGGGAGATCTGTGAATTAGTATCACTTCAACCTTCCCTGTGCTTTCGTCTTTACCAGTATTTCCTGATGCTAAGCCAAGGGGGTGGTGGTGGTGAAGGGGTGGGAAGTGGGGGGTCTTTTCAGGGGAGTGAAGAGGACAGCAAGTTCTTAATTCAGTTAACGATTGCAGGAAGTGGTTTGTCAGTTTGGAGGGAGTCCCTGCTCAAAGCCAGTGCCCTTCTCAGAAATTAAGTCGCAGTTCTCTAAAGATAGATTGCGCAAAACACCAGGGGGCCCTCGGGAACCTGCAGCCACAATTCCCCAGAGAAGGAGCTCCAGGGAAGCGGTGAAATGCCCCCCTTCCTGCAGCTGCTCTGTGGACTAAACCAAACTCACTGGAGCGGGTCTCTTATGCAAGTTCTCAGGTTTCATATCCGCAGTGACCAAGTTTTGTTAAAAATATGACAGCTGCTCCTGTCATTTTATTTCCACGTAATTTTAACCGTTGCTTCAAACTGCACACGCATTTTCTGCCTTCCAGCAATGGCAAAGGAGGTTTGCATTAGCAAAGGACTTACCAGGAGTTGCCAGCATTGGCACTGAAGGAAAGCATCCCCTTGGCCCACCTCATGGATAGCATAAAAGGCTTCAAAAACTGCAGCCAGTAAAGGATATCCAAGGTGACGTTCAGAGCTGCCTATTCAAGCCATGTGACAAAGTATGATTTGGTTGGGTGTAATTGCAACAAAACAGGAAATTCATGGACTTCCAGGAATAACTCCCAGGTTGCCTTGAGCAATAGTGAGGATCTGACCAATGTAACTATAAAGCATCAGGATGCCTCATCCACATTCCCGGGAGACATACAATAATTCCTTTCACCAGAGCCTCTAACATGCCCTGTGAGACCATTCTATTCACCCTTAAAGAGTCACTTCTGATAACCCATCTGAATGGCCACATTTTGCACTGGTGCAAATCTAGATTATCTGCACTAATGTCAACAGATTGATTCAGAATTTAGAATCCTTGCATCTGGAGAACAGAACCTTTGCATTACTTTCAACACAAAGCTTCCTCAGTTAATTTATACTCCCTTTGATAACCAGAATTGGCACAACAATAAAAAGGAGTGCTCCATAAAACCCAGTCTCCCACCCATGGCAGAAGTAACTACTTCATGAGAAGACGTCTTAGAGCAGGTCCATCCTGGTCCATAATTGCAGGCCACACACCATGCAACACAACCCTGTTATTGGGAGCGTTATGGTCCAGTTTCCATCCCAATTCTCACTTCAGCAAGAATATATCAGTCCTACATCCAGAGAGCAGGAGGCTGGCTGTCCCTTCCTCAGTAGCATTGTTTGGTTTTTAAGCCTTTGAGATTTTTGGTTTCACCAATAATGCATTAAATGCTAAACAGTAGAGAGAGATGGGCCTATTTTCAGGTGTTTTAGACAGAGAGTCACAAAGCCTGGCAGTAGCCCTTTCTCACAGACCTCAAGCCAGGGCTTGTTTGGTCTTATCTCCCATGGCAGCAGCCCTGTGAGCATTCCCCTTTTTTTTACACCTGCTAAGGATGGTAGAGAAGCAGAGGCAGTAACCAACGTGCTCCATACAGCAAAGAAATAGAGACTGTACAGAAAAAGATGGCAAAAAGGTGTACAACAGAAATCAATTCACTTTGGAGTGGATGTTCCAGAACAAATGATGATAATTTAGTCAGGGTTCAACAGCTTTACTAAAACAGCTTCTTTCCATAGGAAACAAATCTCACCATGCCCTCTCCTGGTCTGTGGCACCTCTAGAGCTCATCTGCAATGGTTGCTCAATTCATATCTCTCTTCCTGAAACATTTACCCTTAGTTTTAAGCACCCTCCTCATTTGAAGGTGCTTTCCTCTGCCCCTGCTTATTTCCTTGCCAACCAGTCACACTGGCAAAGAAACCTTTTAGGGATCTGCAGAAGACAACTGCTGTGGTGAAAAAAGCTGGAAGAGGTGATTAACATTTCAGTTGCTTCCCAGCACCAGGTACTTCTTGTGTCAGGACTGGTCTCCCCAGCTGCATCTCCTAGCACAGGAGCTTGTTCCATCCTGGGGATGATGGAAGGTGGTTGGAAATGGTGCTGGCATACACAGGACTTCAAGCACACAGGCAGTTTGTTTGTGGTAGCAGCAATCACACTGGCACTGTGATCCCTTCCTCGAATGTTGCTCAAAGACTCTACACACGTGAGTAAATGCTCCACAGACTCACCCAACAGCACATGATGCAGCAGGCAGATTTGGCCTTGAATCATTTGTTACCAAAGCCTCCCCATGTACCTCCTGCATACTTTTAATTGAAAACATTAGCTTTCAGGAGAGCTCATAAGATGGTCATGTGTTGTCCCACAGGGAACAGGAGTCTGCTGTGCTCCCCAGTGAATGAAACAGGCTCACGAATGAGTAGGCTCTGTCTTTCCAGCTTCCAGTTTCTCAGTCATGGCTCATTCTTGTGTTCCTCGTTTACGCTGAATTCCCACACTGGGCCCTCTTGTGTAATTTAGACTGAGATTTTCTCCCTTTTCTTTTCCCTCCCTCCCTCCCTTCCCTCCGCCCCCCTCATCCTCTGTACAACAGAGCTGGCCACACAGCAACAGAGGAAATGAACAACATCTGGTGAGATTGATTCCTCGTTCTTGTAAGCAGTGTAAGCTAACAGCTGTGTCAGGCATTTCATCCAGCTCTGGAGTAGAAAAGAAATCAATCACACATTCCCCTTTACCACACCTCCTCATTCTGGTGTCCACACTGGTCCTGCAAGAGAATTGCCTGGTTCACTTTCCTGAAAATATACTGGAATCCCACCCTTTGTACAGAGCACATTCCTCAATGCAAATGTAATCATTCTTTTAAAATACAGGAGACTATAAAGGAAAAAAAATAGACCAGAGCACTTAAGCACATGCTCACCTTAAATAAAGGAGCATTTTTGATTGCATAAAACATGTGAGCTTACATGTGGGTTTTAAAAACCAATGTTATCTCATTCTGTGCCTTTAGATGCCTAAACATTATTGTATCCTATGTCTCTTGGTAGTATCTAGGCACTGCTTTTAGATTAGGGTTAGGGTTAGGGTTAGACATGAGTTGTACTGTTATGCCCAATGATGCCACAGTGGCATCGTATCTTGTTGGACTGAAACCTTTCTGCTGACCATTCTGGAAATCAGAGCATGGGGACAGAGGAGATCCAAAGCAGTAGCAGCCACCAGCAGTAGACACAGCAAGACATGGGCAATTTTCTTGTAACTTATGGGCCTCCGAGCCAGCTTTAGAGTTAAGGTTTAATCTCTTCTTTTGAGTGTTTCATCTGACACTACCAAGAAGCCACCAGCTATTTCCAATTGCCTGGGCAGTTTCTGTGATGTGGATATTGGACCACTAAGAATTCATTGAAGTTCCCCCAACAAGCCTTCAGTAATAATTACTGCCCAACAAGCTCATTTGTGACCACAAAAAGTGCAACACAGCTCAGGATGAAGGATTCAAAGGTAGTGTTCAAGAGAACCTGGAGCAGTCAAGCACTGGGCAGCTTGCCCTGTTTGTCTCACAGCTGCACTTGCAGCTCACAGATAAGGAAGCTGCAAGGAGCCACAAGGAAGGAGCTTCTTCACCTGTCCCTTGGGGTGCTGTGCACAGCCATGCTGGTTTTGACTGCATTTCACTGGGATTCTGGCAAAAAGTATGGCCACAGAAGTCTAGAAAAAGCAGTTCATTTATCATCAGCCTGGACAGGTATTTGGTCTATAATCATAGCCAAAACTTGGACCCCTCTGGTAGATTGTGCAGGCTGCATGCTGGGCTTTTCTGCAGAGATTTATCAGCCTGTGTTCTTGCTATCAAACTGCTTTCCTAGAAGCTCTTCAGCTTAGTGATATCCACCTCCACATCTCCAGAGACATTTCCTGAAGGCCTTAGAGGATTATTCATGACCGTGAATAAAGCATGATGCTGAGAATGATAGCAAGGTATGATATTGCATGTGGCACCCTATCCTGCACAGTTTTGCTAACACTGGAAATGGCTAACAAGAATGTAAAAACACTTCTGAGTTTTTTTAACCTCAAGTACCTTCACAGGTGCCTCACGCCCTTAGGGTATTTTCCAGTACTGCTGCACTGACAATCATCCTGAAAATCTGGGCAGTATTGAGCACAAAATCCCTATGAAGTAAAAGGTAGGACAAGATGTACCATCCTTGCTGTCAGCTATATGCACTTGTAAAAAAGTCCTCTTCCCAAACCATTGGGATTCACTATAAAGTGAAATGAAGAGTTTGGAAGCAGAGGAAAAAAAACACCTAAGAGAAAGTGGGAAGCAGCCAAAAAAAGCCATATGTAATCAAGGGAGGCAAGCTATAGTGCTAGGGGCTTCCTTGGGGTTGAAGATTTTCCAATAAGCAATGCAACAGAGCAGATTTATGATTTCACCATAAAGTTGCATGATACCATTTAATGAATTAAACATTCGCATACAGGTTCAGAGAAAATATTACTGACTGGGAGAGCATAAAAGCATTGGGACATTCTTCATGTTTATTACTCATGAAAAGCTAAAGAAAGAAAGCAATCACAATAGCAATGAAACATACTTTTCCACCCACATAGCATCTGATCAAATATTCACAGATGGAATTTATATGGGGGTTATGGCAGGGGGTTTTTTAAGCTGCAGTTATAAGTTAGGTTCTGCTAAAATCCAAATATACATATATATCTAAGGTATTTATTGGAGTCCTATTACCATAATAATTGAGCACTTCATCCCTTTTAATGTATTTATCCTCGCACCATCCTTAGAAGGGAGAATGGGCTACCCCAGTGCTGAGATGGGAACTAAGGCATAAGGGAGGCTATGGACAATAAAATGCCTTAACTGCCTTCACTTTGGATATTGTGATGCCTAGAAATTAGGCATTTGGCCACATCAGAGTGCTTTGAAAAGCCAGCTCTGGACAGCTTCCTAACCTGTCAATAGGAAAGACTGCATGCCTCCTTGGATAGAACAAGGAGAATAATCTAAAATAAAATTAAATTCCCTGGAATGTTCGCATTTTGGAACATTGACAAAATGAGAGAATCCTTCCATCCAGCAGAATTCAAGTAAAATGCAGTTAGTAAATATACAGATCTAGACACCAGGTGATGTTTTTTTTAAACTATATGGTCTTTGCAGATCACAAAGCTCTTTGGGTCCTAAATTCTGTGTAAGCAGCCTCTGAAAAGCTGTCTATCAGGAGCAGCAAATGGAAGTCCCATCAAACGGAAGGGGAAAAGTTCTGAGATTACAGTTTTGCTCTGTTGGCTTCAGTCCCACACCATCTCACCAGTGGCCTCATCCCACCAGCACTCAGCTGTGCAGGGAATGGCTTCCCTCAGTTACTACCCAAGTGTTTTCCACTCTGACACTCAACCTGAACAGGTCCCTGATGAAATACATTTATAGAAGTAGCAAGATTGATATTTCTGAGGTTATTGAGCAGGAACAAATAACTCCCCTTTCAAAGACTCCAAAATTCTGTTCTTTCTTTGGACACACATCATGGGCATGGAAACATCTCTTGTAAGCATTAAGACAGTGGGTCAGGGAAGCCTTGAATACTGTGGGCTGGTTGTCAGAAGTATAATTCATCAAATAAATGAGGTTGAATATATTGTCTGAGATCCAGGATTTTTCCAACTCTTCTCCCATCCCCAACTCTAAAGATGAGCTCAGAACTGCTCAGTGTCCAACATTTAAGAAAATATTCTTGCTTTGGCTGGGGTAGAGTCATTTTGTTTTCCCAGTAAATGGAATGGGGCTGTGCCTTGGAGGTATTCTGGACAGAGTGTTGATAGCACAGGGATGTTTTACCACTGCTGGGCAGTGTTCATACAGACAAGGTCTTTTTTGCTCCTCACCCCACTCCACCAACAAGGAGGCTGGGGGTGCACAAGCAGTTGGGAGGGGTCTCAATCAGGACAGCTGACCCCAACCGATTCAAGGGACATTCCACACCCGATAGCATCTTGTTCAGCATATAAAGCTGGGGAAGAAGAAGGGGGAACATTTGGAGTGATTTTATTTGTCTTTCCTAGTCCTCATTACAACTGATGGAACCTTGCTTCCCTGGAGGTGCTGAACCCCTGCTTGCCCATGGGAAGTAGCGAATCAATTCCTTGTTTTGCTTTGCTGGCATGCACAATTTTTGTTTTACCTTCAAACTGTCTTTATTTCAACCTGAGAATGTTCTCCCTTTTTCTCCTCTGATTATCTCACCCATCCCACCAAGGCAGTGTGAGTGAGTGGCTCTGTGAGGCTGGGTTTCTGGTTGGGATGAGACTGTGACAGAAGGATATATGTGTTACCTTAAATCCACTTTGACAAAAAATTAAAGTATATATCCATAAATGACTGAGCTCTATCTAGTTCCCAGTTACCAAATGGAAAGGAATTTATACAGCAAAATCCTCAGAGCACACAGGCATCTGGCTCGAGTGCTGCATTCACTCTCCCCAAAAGACACACAGAGGCATCTTCTCTGATCACTGATGGCCATGGAACACAGAAGAGGAAGCACATCACTACTACAGCCATCAGCTGTGGCTGAACTCAGCAATAGCTGACAGTGGCCAGCTCATCCTTCAGCTTGTGACTTCTGCAGGACACTGAGCCAGACCCTGCCTGGCCTTCTCCAGCATCACGATCCCAGCCTGGGCCTAGAGCTGCTTAATCGTGGCATCCAGCAGGTTAAATAGGGACCTCCCTCAACTACCTGTTCTGCTTTCTAGACACTGTGGGACTGCAGAGGTTACAGTCAAACTCTGTGTGTTTTGCTGTTCCCAAACCATCTCCAAGTGTCTCCAATCTGGGTGATTTTAACAGAGCAGATGCAAATGGCCATAGTTCAAAAGTTACTTCACATGGAACTCAGCTTCCGGGAAAAGGAAAGCGGCAACCTTTGGGAGAAGAAGGGAAGGAAGTACTGGGGAAGGCAGTTAACCCTGCCATCTATGTTCCTATCTTCCTGTTCTTATGAATCAACATCCTTAGGAAAAAATCCATTTGGAACTTTGCACTATCCTGCTAAAAACATCCCACATGTTATTTTTTCAGCAATGTGTCTCAGTGCATTATTGGTGTCATCTTAGTTGTTATTTTAATTTTTAAAAAATGTTTCATTTGAAATGAGCAAAGAAGAAAAACCTCAGGCTCTTTTTTTGGGGAGCATTTCATTGTTTCTAGACTGAAGTTGCAATATATAAAAATCACTTCAGCTGGGTTTTGTCATTACTAGAAATAAAATAATGACTTAATGATTTACTATCACATGGCATTCAGCACAAAAGCAGCACTATATAAAAACCAATGCGGCACATATTAAATGGATTAAAATTGAACTAAATTTCTAATAGGAACTGTATGATGTGGTTACTTGAAATAGCTGAGGATTAGACTCAATGACCCAGGAGGTCTCTACCAGAGTTACACCCCTAAAAAGCAATTGTTAATAGGAAATCATCATCAAAGGGGGGCATTTTCTGTGCATCCTACAGAGATCTCCTTTTGTCAAAAGTTATTCAACATCTTTAGCCAGGATGGTGAAGTTTTCAGAGGACACAAACACTTGGAGAACACTAAACAATAATGGGAATGGGCCAGTTGTCCTCAAAGCTTAGATGACACCGTTATTCCAAAGTTGCCCTGCAGTAAAACACACAATTTCTACATCTAGAGATCCACTCTAAGAGCGTATTCAGAAGCAGGTGCTCAAATTCCTGTATACTATCCTGTAAAACAGAAGGTACAATGCTTGGATATACAAAGAGCATGTTGAGCCAAATGGAATGTTGTTATTACTTCAGCACCCAGTGCTGGTGAGTCCATTACCCAAATAACATTCACAATCCAAGGAGGAAGCTGAATTACTGGAAAGGGATCAGAAAAAGGCTACAGCAATGATTCTATGTCTGGAAATTCTGCCTTAAAACAAAAGATGTAAGAAGCTCAGCCTTTTTAATTTCTCTTAGAAAAAAACTCTGAGAAGCAATGGAATCATAGTCTGTATTTGGGACTGGAAAATATTTCTGACAATAAAAAGTTGCTCAGTTTAGCAGACAAAAGGCATGCAATGTCTGACCAGCTAGAATCTGAAATCACACAGGTGAGATAAAATATACATTTTTAAATATGCTAATAATGAGTTCAGATAATCACTGAAATAACTTACCCAGGAAAGCAGTAGATTTGCAAATCTCATGACATCTGAAAGGCCAGTTTGTCTTCCATAATGCCATGACCTGGCTGAAAGAAGTATTCATGGGGATGATCAGGGCCCTTGCTGAGAAGAAAGCAGCATGGGAGATCAAAGCCTCTTTACTGGTTTTAAAATCTGTGCAGTAAGATAATCTGCCCACTTCTATGAACCATCCCATACAGCTCTTGGTCATCATGTAGAATGTCCCAGGAGCTCTCCATCTGAAAAACCCTTTTAGTTTGACTTCAGTGAGTCACCTATTAGGCCTTTATTTTTTCTAAACCTTTCTATTCTTTGAGTTCTGTTTTCATATCTTCCTTTAATCCAATGATTCCTTCTTGCCTTCCCATAAAGTTGTCATTTCCTTCAGATGCTCAGACTGATGAAAGAGGCATACTGAAATAAAAACTAAATGAGGTGAAAATATATCCCATAAAAACCCCCATTAAGGACTTTACGGAGAGATTTCCTACTCCTCTGGCTCAGATAGTCATATTTTATTCCTTCTAGGAAACAGAAAACCCTTAATCCCAGAAGAATGCTGCCAGAATCAAAGAGCAAGAAGAGGCATTAAGTTGCAAGAAGAGGAGGGGGGAAAGAAAGAAGAATTTTATAGTCAGCTCTTCAACACAATGTGAATGAATGGGCTATCACCAGAACTACTGCATGGATCACAGGCACTGAGCAGAGAAAAATATGATAAACTGGAAATCTACACAAAGTCCATGGTCAGATAGCATTGGGTTAACATCGTGCAATAGGCTGTTGAGTGCTTAATGAGCCAGAGGCTGTTAGGAAAAACGTCTATTAGAGGGAAAGAACAGAGCGAGCAGAAAGGCGTGAAATGCTTGTGTATGGTTGTGATTAATTAAGAAATTGAGGGAAACGGTAAATTTGATAGCTTCTCATCCCATACACAAGAAACTGATTCTTCTTCAGAGCAAAATATATTCTGTCTCCAACCAGCCCTCAGGTTATTGCTTCCCCTACCTGGTTTGTTCCTTTGTTTGTTTGTTCTGTGTGTGTGCCTGAGTGGGTGTTAATTCTTTTGTATTGCCATCTGGTCAGTGATCACACAAGATCAGAATCAGTGCAATATAACATCCCAGGTTTTGGAAAGTAGTATTTTGTGAAAGGTAGCTGGTATAATTGTCACATCCTTTTTTTCAGTCTGCTCAAGTAGTTACACAGTTTTGTGCATTATTTAATTTTCAATTTTGATCAGGGTATCCTATGTGTTTTGTTTTTTGTTGTTATATATTCATTCATATGATATAAATAAACTTCTTTCACTTATTTCTGATTGTCTCAATTTAGCAACAGACAATGGTTAAACCTGTGTCTGCATTTTAGTAAATCACCAGGGCATTAAAAGATAGGTACAGATTTTCTGGACATTTCTATATGTTTCTGGAACAAACCCTGCCAGAACTTCTAGCACTTTCTGCTCAAGTCATGTCATGGACTGAGAAATTCAACCAGGACTTGTGTTTATATAATTTCAATTACTTTTCCCTGAAAAACAAATCCTCACTATTTTTGAAATTTTTCTTGTCTTAATTGTTGTCAAATTGCTTCTAAGAGATGAACACATGGAATTCATCGAGCATACAACAAAACCCACATTCAATTAGATATTGACGATCCTGAGGGATAACGGCAGTAAAATGTGGCTAAGAGGAAAAACAGTTCACGAGTTCTGATGACCCATGCATTGTGGGCAGAGGAGAATGCTGCATAATCCAAACAACAATGAGGCCAGCATAAGGAACCACATTGTCTTCTCCACACCCCATCACCACAGCACTGTTCCTGGAATCAGCCCTGCCGCTTGTGAGAAAGCCTCTTTGAAAATCAAACCCCCAGTTTTTCAAATCACTTTTCACCATGTGGGCCAAAGATTTATCTGAACTGAGCCTGGCTAGTTCTTGGCCATAAGTACGATGTGTTTTCTCACTCACATCCACTACAGCAGTCAGAGGTCAGCAAAGGGAGATGTCATCTGTTGAGCAGTTCTTTAGGAAGCATGCATTTTGCCCATGAAATGGACTTGTCCTGAGGAGATCACCATATCATAACTTCTAGTGTAGCCTTTCTGTTGTCCATCTTTGGTTGTTTATCTAGTCTGAGTTGTTTGTCTGGATTCTATCCAGTCAAAGGAGAAGGATTCATCTTAGCATAACTCATTTGCCCCAGCAGAGCTGCCCCAGGTCGATGCCTGTCTTGCTGTATTGATGATATGTGCACCAAATATGCAGATGGACATCATAGATGACTGAATCCCATCCATACTTCTGACTTCAGAAGGCACATTCCAATGGATGTGACAGTGAGCTTATTGAAATCCACTTTATTGACTCAACTTGTCTTTGAACAAGAGCAAGCATGGGATAAGATCATGGAGAAGGATGCTTATTCTCTGTGAGACTATTATCCTTCCCTGCCTTCAGTGGTTACTGAAGGGGTCTAAAGCTGCTAGGATCCTGAATGGGACACTGCACTTGAATAGCTGCAAAAAACACACCTCATACAAAAAATGAGGTGACCTAAATCTCTGCTTTCCTGATGTTCTCTGCAGTTATTTCTTTGCAGCACCTGGACCTGCCATCTGTACAAATTCTACAGAACACATCCCAGTGACAACCCCAGCCCTTTGCCTGCTTTTGTAGAGATACATTCTCCCACCAAAAGCTGAAATAGCCTAGGCAACCATCAGGAGTGTCACTCAAACTCACACTTTAAAGCTCCAAGTGTATTTTCTTCTTTATTCTCCTCCTACTCACATTCAATCCCTTCCTCTCCCCTGACCTTTTCTAAGTCTATACATCATGAAGTTTCCATGCGACACTCGTTCCCATTCTCGCCTTTACAGTGCCTGTAGAAGTTTATATTAAAGATATCAGCCCTGTTGTACTGTGGTCTGAGCCACAAGAGAGACACATGTCATAATCTGTATAAAATACACCCCTTCCCTAAAATTCACTCCCACTTTCTGCATTTGTTTGCAGAGAATCCTCTTAGGGAAAATAGAAATAATTTCCATTTTGACCATACTGGCTTAGTAGCATGGTTGATAAAACCTACTAACTTCCTTTCTTCCTTTTAATGATAACCACGTCTGGACCAAAGCAAGTTGCACAAAAAGGAAAGATATCTTTTTGAAACAGCTAAAAACAACCTGCATGGTACATCTGCCATTATTCATGACTTGCTTTATCAACTCAGGAACAGGATGACTTCATCCTCAGTGTGTTTTGGGGCACTATTTTTGGCCTGGTTGGAGAATGAAAGCATGGTCTAAATACAAGCAAAGATAAGTTCCACCCAAAAATGTCTTTTCTCAGAAGTTTGTGAGCAGACCTGGTCTTTGGGAGTTTTGCATATGTCTATCATGGCTCCATGACTCATCTGGTGCTGTCATCTACCGGAAAGGATTATTTCATTTCCATATAGTTTAGCACTGGTTGTACAGGATGAGGATATACTGTTCACTGATGTTCTGATTTCACACATCTCTCCATTGTGCAGCCTGCATGGATCCAAGTCATAAAGCTGAAAGACTACAGGGATATTTCCCTGAAGGATGTGTGTGAGTGAAATCCATTTCCCTGCTGCAGACACATCTTTGGAATCAGCAATGCCTTCTCATCCTGTTCCTCAGAGGCAAACTATGGTCTCTCCAACATCCCACTCCACAAACCTGGGATATTGCCAAGGCTATCTGCAGCCAAAGGAGGGGAATGGAGTTTCCTACCACAAGAAACAGAGCTGCCACTGCAGATGTTTAATGTGTACTCTTCTCTGAAGATCTGTGCTAAATAGGGAAGCACTACCCAGTTCATATGGAAGAACTGATGTGAGCCTTCATCCACAAGTCAAACTACAACTGGTCATGGAGTTTGCATGGGGAAATGTGGGCCAGGAGCAAATACTCTGGCACTGGACACAGCTTTGTGTTACTCCAGTGCAAACATTGCTCATTACTTACACCATGCTGCATAAGCCACTTCAAGGAGTGGCTTAAAACTAATGCTAAAACATTACAGAACAAGAATGATGTGGGGAATATAATTGAACCATGCACTGGAGCTGCTTCTCTCCACAGCCAGAGGTCCCAGACACTACCAGTGGTTTGCTCACATGTGCAAGTTACCAGTAATACCTTCTGCAGCAAGGTTAGGACACAAATTCCTGGGATGTACCTCACAATTGAACCTCTTCCTCTTTAAAAGCAGTCATAGAGGTAAGCATTGCTCACATTGCTTGCTGCACATATTCCTGTATTTAAATTCACTCACTAAGATGCATGACTGCTTGTTTTGGTCATACTCTATGTGAGTTCATATGACACCTGTAACTTATAAAGGAACATTTTCCAAGCTGCTATGGCATTCATCTTCTTGATGAGTTCAAACAACCTCTGTTTGTTTATTCATAAAAAAATCTCAGATTTGGGCGCCAAACTTCTGGTCATGGAATACAATTACTCACAAAAAACCACATCAAGAAATCTGGAAGAGCCAAGACTTATTTCTAGTTTAGCAAATCAGTTAGAAATGGAGCCTTTTTCTTTTCAGGTGTCCAAATAATATGCTTTCACATTTTCTACATATCCATTCTCTTGTCATGAGACAATTTTTCAGAGAATATCAGCTAACACATTAGGTTACATATGAGTTTAACTGAGATGAACAGTGTTGGCCTCTGTACAGACTTTGGACATTAAAAACAAGGAACAAATGTCCTAAAACATGCCAGCTAAATCCATTGAAGGTTCATTTATCAGATAATTTATACCCATTGAAGCAAGTTTTCTGAAGCATACAAAAATCTACATATTAAGACCAGCTGTCAACAAAGGGTTTTTTAGACATCCTTGCAATTTGGGCTTTTGTAATCACTCTTTCTTGTAGAGTAGATACTTAATTCATATTCCATTACCTGCTCATGCTGAGGAACCAGCATTTCTTCAAGTAACTCATTCTTTTTGTGTTAGTTTTGCATCATGCATCAAGTTTTAGAGATTGATCCTTCATTAACACACCCTCCCTGACCACCATTATATGCATAGAGAGTAGATCTAAAACTGTTCTGAAGCATAGAAATTGTCCTGCATAAAAATTTTCCTTCTGCCATCATGCCCCATCCTCTTCCCACCAGCACTGGATGCAAACCACAATGCAAATAATTAATATGCTTGCCTCTCTTTGGGTTGACTGATAAAATGAAATCAGACAAATGAATTTTTGGTCCCCACTGATCTTTGAGTACACTGTGTTATGACAGGGTGTGAGATGGCATGTCAGATAATGTATAGTGTCACACTCTCCAGCTATTTGATGCCATTTAATGTAATGCATCCTGGCATGCCATGATGGCATGACACAAAATGAGAAAGAAGCCAAACTGGAAATACCAATTACTCACTCTTAACCCTGAGGCAACAGGGGGAAAATATGCCTGTGTCTGGGTGACCCTTGCCCTGCTTATTGCCTAGGCTTTATCATTCAGGGGGTTTGTTTCGGGTACTCCTCAGTCCGAGGTCATTACCAACCATTCCAATGGTCAAAGTGTCTGTAACCCTCCACTTCACTGAAAATCCAGGAGAAGCTGCAGAGAAATCAACTGAAAAAATTGTAAATTGCTGCTCCCAGAGTGTCAAGTTGAGCTGATATTTTGTGTCTAATGAGCTGCAAAGCCACAGGGTATAAGGAATAAAGAAAAGGCAGGAGGGAGCAGGGAGAAGAGAGAGTGTGCTGGCAGGCAGGCTGAGTCCAAGCATCCAAGGACTGCACAGACAGACAGGGTTGAGGCTTGTGAGCTGCCTAGCAGAGTGGAAACAAGCAGGATGTAGGAATAACACACCCTGTTCTGCTGCAGGCCAGTCCTGGGGAAGGTTACTCTCCCAGCCAGCCCTGAGAAGCTCACTGTCACCTTTCCCTCCATCTGAAGTCAACCCTCTGCCAATCTCAGTGGCCAGTCATTTCTCATCACAGCAGTCTTTTTGCCCCCATAACTTGTTCCTGTAACCCTCCCAATAACTGTGCAGCCCCACTGCCTGTTTCTTCAAGCATCAGTTTGAATACCTACATATGGTTGCATATGCCTCCCCATCATCTGCTCATCATTTTCCCAAAACCCATCATGATGGGTTGGCTGAAGACACTTGTTTCTTCAGATTTATAAATGGGATTAAAGGAACACAAACATTTTTACATGATACAAAACACTTCTCATACAAATCCTGCCCTCAACATGTTCTTTATTGAAACTTCTACAATAAAATTTGTATTTCTGAGCTTATTCATAATACTCTTAAAAAAAAAACAACCATACATCATAAAGTAAACAAATAAATAAAGAAATCCCCAGCACAATTAAAATCAAAATGACACTTCCATAAATAATGTCATAAATATACATGCATTCCAAATATCTGTCAGAGGCTGTGTTGGTCTGTTCCCACTCAGGCTAGCAACGCTCTAGAAAAAAAGTGATAATATATTGTCATTTATTTCTTCCTTGATTGAAAAAAACATTATCCTAGCTATTGAAAAATATTTCAGCAATATAGTGAGAAAGATGGGGAAATGCTCCAGAGCACAATGAACACATCTACTTATATCAATTAACAGTTGCAACTATGAACATGAAATGACAGATCATAGCTACATGGGACTCACATAAGTAAAAATAACATATTTTTCACAAAATTGGGAGATTCCTCAGGTCAAAGCTGAAGGAAGTCCAAATTTATCAAAAGAAAAAAATTGTTTTGTTGGGCTGCATAGTGTTGTTTATGTAATTTATTTGAAGCTCTACTTAAGCATAAGTTCTCTGTTTGTAAGAGAAAAAGCCCAGCCAGTCTCCAACAGAGTGGCAGAACTGAACAAACTGCAAAATCATACAGTGTAATTGCCAGAAGAAAAGTGCTAAAAGGATGCAATCAAATTCCAACCAATGGAATATTGAAAAAAAAAAAACAAAAAACAAATAAACAAAAAAATCCAGATATCTGAAACTATTGCACCAAATCAATGTGGCAGCTGCAGAGTTTAAGCAAGGTCTCTGTGTGAGGTCCTGAACAAATGATTGTGAGCAGGAATTTGAACATGAAACACTCTAAGTTCAGACAGAGACACAGAATAAGCCCCATGAGTGACAGGGCTCAAAGTTACAGGGTTTTTCAGACCTGATGATGGCAGAGGTGGATTTTTTGAAACACGAAGTTTTCAACACGTGTTCAATCCTTGAGACAGCTCTACATAGAACCAAAGTACATTTAGGACCCCAATGGAGGCTAATAGACAAATCAGGAAACAGAACAGGCAGCCTTGAGGTAATCAGCGGGATTCACCTTCACCTAAAACAAAGAGTAGAGAGTAGAGCTGGTCCTCCTGGCCTCCAGTAAGTTGCATCCCTGAACCAAGTGATAAATAATGTTATTTAACACTGTCCCACTTCTGACTCCTCATCCTATAGCCCATCTGTGGAAAACACCAGCATAGCCCAGCAATCAGTGCTTCTCTGTTGAAGTATGGGTGCATCTGTAAAAATGTGTCTATACTGATATATACATACATTAACAACTCTCTATAAATAAAATATATTAGTGAAACAAACCTCATCTACTTCCCAATGCATGTTTAATATATTTATGAATGATTTTTTCCTCTTGACTCCAGACCTTTCTATGCTGTGATCCTCCTACAGTTAAAATAACACACTGGTGTTCAAGACTTAGATTTCTCACTTTATAGACTATAAAAATTATAGTTAAACTTTAAAGAACAGGCACTACAAGCACAAGAACATAAAGTCAAAAAGATTCCACAGGAGCCTCTCAATTGCTTTAATTCTTTATTTTATTGCAGAAAAACTTTGCATGTTTGAGTCATTCCTGTCTCAACAAATTGGTAACTGCAGGTAAGCAAAATGCTTAAACCATTTGTATAGTGACCAAACTCTCAGTCCTGTCAATGACTACATTTCTGCTGTTAGAGAACTGTTGGTGCTCTGTGAATCTAAAACTCTGCTATCCAAAGGTCAAGCATAAAAGCAAAGAAAAGGCATTAGCTGGTTAGTTGATAAACCTATGAACACTATAATATCCTGGACATTACTTTTATGAGCATATTTTCCCCTGGAAAACCTTTTCCTCTAATGTTCAGCACTTGATCAGTTGACACAGAAAAGACTTATCAATATCCAGCCCAAAAAAACTACAGTGGGCTCTGCAGGAGCACTTGCTGCAGGAGTTACACTGAGCTTTGCTCACAGGGCAATCATGTGTGTTTAGTGGAAAGGAGATGCCAAACAAAGATGATGTGATCTCAGCATCTGTGGTCAGAACAGCTCCTCCATGTCATGTCAGAGCATGACACCTGTGTCTGTGCCAGCCCTGCTGGGGATCTTCAGCAGAAGGGAACACAGAAGTTAGAGTAGGAGACCCACATTGTTATGCAAGGATTTTCCAGTCTGTAGTCTCACTATCCCAGTATGTGCTTCCAAGTATTTTGTTGGTGGAATATTCCAGAAAGCCTTGGATTTCTTTTCAGTCAACTAATAGTCCTTGTGGTTTAAATCAGGAACACTCATAGAAGATATTATGTCACTCATACACCAGACATTAGAGCAGAAATGGTCTAAGATACTTAGTCAGGAAAATCTTATCCCAAAGTTTATATTTCCTGCTAACTTGGTTCCTTAAATAAATGAGTATGGGTTTAACTCCACACTCTGAGGGCCAGCCTGGCAGAAAAGTGGCTATAATAATTAGTGACACTGCTCCTCCAAGATGTTTTGTAAATCAAAAGGTTTAGTAAGGAAAAAATAACAAAGAAACAAAACGTTGCAGAAAGCAAATAATAAACTGTCCTCAGGCGCCTGAGAAACCTCAGACACCTTGCTAAGACATCTCCAAAAGCCTCTACTTTCGTGTTCTTTCTTAAGTACTAAATGTTTTAGGAGGGATAACCTGGCTAAGAGCCAATAGAGTGGCATACAGGGTTTGAAGAACAGTGAGAAGATCCAATAGATGCTTCTGTCTTGGCCCTGAGCCAGTCCTTGTCAGAAGGGTAGGGAAAAATCTAGGTTCTTTACCTTAAGAGGTGAGCCTTAAACTTTCCCTATATGGAAACACCTGCTGGGTGCGTGGGGTGCATGACTATAAATGAGGCTTAGGATACTGATACCTCCTGTCAGACAATCCTTCACCATTAGCTTGAAGATGTGAATCCACATCAACCAAAGGTGGCAAAGGAATAGCAGCATCAGAGAGGCTGCATTCTGGATACTGGTAACTGATGGGACAAAGGCTTGTTACTGACAGCAAGGTCGATGTGCAGAAATTTCTTTTAGATACCAAGAATCCATAGAAATGGTACTTCTCATGCTTGCCAATAGACAAACACATAAGAAACAAGATTTCTGAAGTTCTACTTCCCTCCCTCCATCAGGCAGTAGACTATACTTAGAAAGACCAAGAGTCAAATTCCTTGTGTTAACCCAAAGCAGAACATCTCCCTTTACGAATAAATTTCATAAATAGAGGAACAGCAAGATCAGGATTCTAAGGCCCTTATTCACAATGACAAGCAGCTGTTAAGACGTGACTTTATGTGACACTTCAGGTCATTCACAGCTGACCAAAGGGAAACATGCATCCTCTGGAAAAAGGTATTACTTGATATTCAATCAAGTATCAGGTGCTAACCCATAAACTGTGCCATCACCTTCGTGAGGTTTATATGGGTATAAATTTACAGTAGTTCTAAATTAAGTCTTGAGCATTGTAGCTATCAGATTTAACCATTCTACCTGATGTCCTATCACTTACCATCAGAAGCATTTTTATTTCAGAACAGTAAACAACCAATCCTTATCTAGTTAATTATCACTGAAAGAACAAATGATACAATGTGAGTTAAGAAACAGTAGACATAAAATACTATTATTCAAGGCAAGATTTCTGTAGGTAATCCCACCTGAATAATTAGCAGCACCATCTCTGTCCCTCAGGGCTTTGACAGGAGTATACAGAGGTACATGTACCACTCTCTAATCCTATTTTGCAAAATTGATGGCTTGGTCAAGAAATACAACTGGTGAAAATTGAGGGACTCTGGAAAAAGTGATGGAACCAAGCCAAAAAGAGCATTCAATACGCTGTTAAGTTTGCCTAATTATAGTCTCCTAAGAGGATATTCTTTCTTATACTCACAGAGGGTATAGGGAACCCACGTAATTCAATATTTCTTATACAGACATACCTGATTAAAGGTTTTGTGGCTGGATTGTTGTTTTCACTTTCACTGAAATCTTGGGAGCCAGTCTGAGAAATGACGTAATATTTCAGGAAGAAATGCAAGAAGTAGGGAGTTCTCTTCCTTTCATCCTCTGCAAAGCAACTCACAAATTATATCAGAGGATTGAAGTTCTGGGGACCTGTGGTCAGCCTTGGCAGGCACTTTCCCACCTTCCTATACAGAGATTTGGGCAGCATTTTGAGAAGTCAGAAAAAGTGATCTGCTTCTCAGCTGACATAAAATGTAATCAGAATATGCCAGGAAAACCTCAGGAAATGCAGCTGAAAGAAACCACGATTCAGTGAAGCAAAATCCAAACAGATCAGCCATGCAGCTTCCCTCACTTTCACTAGAGCACCAGAGTAAAATTTGTGAGAGAGTGAATGACTGCAGGTTTTCCTATACAATGGACCTCCTGATACAGTTAGGGAAAAGAAAATTAGATAGGAGTAGAGGAATCCTCTGAAACACACAGAGTTCAGGTGAGAAAGGAGAAAAAAATTCAACAACAACAAAAAAAATCTTTGTTTTAAAACAATTCTTTTGGCATGAGCTAAGCATTAGCATAGTATTTTGTTCTGTTTATTATTCGTACATCAGTAAGACAGAGATTTCCAAGAACAAGGTTGTTTGTGTTAGAATGCTCACACTGTCTTTATAAATAGACATGACAAATATAGCAGCATAATTTTCTGCATGAGGAACTAAAAAGAAATTAATAAACATGCCCGAGGACATTGCAGAAATCACTATCAAAGCACTCATGATCCCAGCTCCTTGGTCACAGTTACTAGCAAATGACTGCTGATACAGGAATCACCTGACCTAGCACATTAACCACATGTTAACCCTTCCTGACTACAGCACCCTCTTATTCAGTCCTCAAGTGTTTGTAGAAAATGAAAAGTAAAGTACATGACAGGGCATTAAAAAAAATCTGATTTTTTTTAAATTATGAACATTAAAATGGAAAAAAAAATAAGAAAAACTGCCACTTAGTTCTAGCAAAACCCACTTAAGTATGATCTCAGACACCTCCTTAATTCCTGACACTAAGATCCCTGATTCCCTATTGACTGTGGGCTCTTTAGGTGCTCACCAATTATTCCAGCTTACTCCAAACAGTTCTGCCCCTTACCTAAAGTCTGAGGGATCTGTCTACCTTTATCAGGTGACTGGTGACGTGTCTGAACTGGCTGCTCTGAAGAAAACAAGCAGAATCACACTCTTGACATACACTTTTCAAAAGCCAGTAAGAGATCACAATGAGGACAGCCAGGCATTGGAGCAGAGAAGTTATGGTCTCTCCATCCTTGGAGGATTTGAAAGCCCAATGGGATGAACCTCCAATCTCACAGATGATCCTTCTTTGAGTAGAAGGCCGGGCAAAAAAATTTCTGCAGTCTTTTCCAATCTGGGTTTATCCCGTGACCTCATGATCTTACTGTGCCAAACATTCTCAGCAGAATTGGAAGTGGATTCTTAATTTAAAGATGTCCCAAATTTTGCAATATGATTCAGTTAAAATTACGTCTCACTGGAAGAAACAGAAATAATAGCATCTCTTTTTCCACAAGGATTTGATACTAAACAAAAACTTCATTTGTGTCATTGATACCAGCATTGGTGTTTCCAACAGCAGTCAGAGAAGCTCAGGTGATTTCCTAGAATTATCTAGGAAATCTGATAGCAGTGTGATAGGTGAGTTATTGAAACTTGATCTCCTGGCCCATCCTGGATCCTGTGCTCCTTTCCCTGCCTACCTGACTAACAATTCTCACACCCAGCAGGGCCACTGAAGCACCACAAAGCTCAGCCTGTGCGTGTAGCCAAACACGCTGGTCTCAGATGAAATATGTTGAATTTGCTGAACAAACAAATTGCAAAACACATGGGCAGTAGAGGCTGAATCTTTTCAGTAAGGGGTGGGCAAGGCAATAGGATACAAACCTGTAACAGAAGTGAGTGTTGGTGTCTTACCTTACATAATGTCACTTGAGGCAGACAGACTTTGTCTTCTATCTGTGTTTTTCAAAAATACCTATTATAAAGGGTCCTGCATTTTAACTAGGCATATTCATTAGTACTCAACACATATCAGAAGCATTTCAAAGTTTCTAATCTACAAAATTATTTTTCTTGCTTCTTACTGGAAATTTACATGTCATATTTTTCCAGATGCAGGATATTATTTCACTCTGAAAACTTTGATTCTGTTGTGACCATCTTCCCAAAATTATATGCCCCTGTTGTATGACACATTTGATTGAAACAGATTTTGCTGGATAATGTGCTATGAGCTGTGACACAAAAGTTTATAGGATACACTTTGGCTGGGTTCATTACTTACGCTGTTGGTTGGTGACTTCCAAACCAACTCAAATCCATCCACACAACTTTGATTTCAGTTTGCTGAAATGTGCAACTGCCAGCACAGTTTTAGTCTGATGCTTCTGTGGAATCATTCTACAGAATATTAAAAGAGAGAACATGGACTACCGCTGTGACAACCTTGAGGTTTTGCCACTTCACAGAAGCCAGTAGTTCTATCAGGTACTAATATCACTAAGGACTTGGTGCACACAGTTGAGAAACAGTGGTTTCACTAGTTACCACTAATCAGCTGAATTCTGGAGACTGTCCAGAGGATTGCTTATCTCCAGATATGTGGAAATATAATGCAACTTTAATGCTCTTTATCACAGCTTGAGATAAAAGACTTGACCTCACTGTCAGGTCAAGAGCATGTGCTCTGAGGGTTGAGGACAGCTACATCAGCTCAGCCCCTACACTTCAATGTAGGATTTAATTACCACATCTCTGTTGCATGTTTGAGCCCTATGTATGCTTGATTTAAGCTGTTTGACCCCACTGCCTGAGATCCCTGTGTGTTGCAGGGATCTAGATCTCCACAGCTTCCATCAAAACTGTGCAAAGCCACAAATATCAGCTTTGACTTTATGAGAACAGCAAAGGAACATGCAAAGACAAAGATATTTGAAGAAAAGCATGGGACATCCCAATAAAATCATATTGTGTAACTGTTTAAGGCTAATGATGGTGTACAGTCAAGGATCTGCAAAAGTATAACAACAATTATTGGCACCATGCTTTCTGTTCCCCTGAGCATCAGCAAACACATCAGATATGCAGCAGCAGTTATGTGATAGGAAGCAATAATTTCTGGCAATTTCCACATCAGCATATTATATAATGAACACACTGATGTGGAGCAGACCAACGACCAAGCCACAGGAGGATGGAACACCAGCAAGCAGATTTATAACTCTTGAAATAAAAAATTTAAAAAGCGGAAGAAAAGGTGTCAGCTCCAATACCATGCTTTCTCAACTAGAAGTCTTCCAGGAACTCTATGAACATTGTGCAACATGATTCCACAGAGCCCCAAGAAAAATACTTGGGTACAAGAGCCTCTATTTCGTGTCAGGGTAAAGTAAGGGGAGGATGAGAAGTTGTAAGGTAATAGAATGAGACTGCAGGAATTTCGATTCCTGTGTCAGTCTCAACAGAAATACACAAGGTGAAATTAGAAAAGCTACTTTGGGGCGAAATTCAAAAGTATCTTAAAAAATCCATTTATCCAGACAAAACTTGAAATATTTTGTAGCTGGAGATTATTGGTTTTATGGGAAGTTAGTATGAAATTTCTCAGGAATCTCTATAGAAAAAAAAACCAACTGGCACCTCTTGAACCTGGCACTCATGATTAACTCTGAAGACTATACATGTGTTTTGTGTTATACATGTGCCAATGTGTAACCTTGACCTAAAATCTCTCTTTGAACACTAGAATTGTTCATATTGTCTTCTCATGCATTCTCATGTTTAGGAGCTTTATGCAGCAAAGACAGTCAGTAACCTTCATTTTATTTTCTGACAGATCCCCTTGGGAGGAACTTCTGGAATGGCAAAGGAATCCAGGAAGGTTGGACACTGTTCAAGAAGGAAATTTTAAAGGAGTAGAAGTAGGCTATCCCCTTGTGCCAAAAGATGAGCCAGTGGAGACGATTGGCCTGACTGAACAAAGAGTTTTGTCTGGAACTTAAGGAAAAAAGAGAGTTTATGGCATTTGGAAGAAGGGGCAGGCAACTCAGGAGAACTATAAGGATGTCATGAAGTTATGCAAAGAGAAAATTAGAAGGGCCAAGCCACAATTAGAACTTAATCTGGCTATTGTCACAAAAGACAATAAAAAATATTCATAAATTATTTTATAAATTAATGTTTTTAAACTCCCATCCTTTATTGGATGAGGTAGGAAACATAGTGACAAAGGAGAAGGCTGAGGTATTTAACACCGTCTTTCCCTGAGTCTTTAAGAGGCCAGTTGTTCTCAGCCCCTTGAGCTGGAAAACAGCGACAGGCAGGAGAATGAAGCCCCCATAATCCAAGGGAAATGGTCAGTGAGCTGTTACAGCACTTGGACACACACAAGTCCATGGGGCTGGATGGGATCCATACAAGAGTACTGGGGGAGCTGGTGGAAGAGCTGACCGAGCCACTCTCCATCATTTATCAGCAGTCCTGGCTCAACAGGGAGGTCCCAGCTGACTGGAAGTCAGCAAATATAAACACCCATCTATAAGAATGGCTGGAAGCAGGATCTGGGGAGCTACAGTCCTGTCAGCCTGAGCTCAGAGCCCAGGAGAGCTATGGAGCAGATGGCCTTGGGTGCCATCAAACAGCACATGCAGCATAATCAGGGGATCAGGCCCAGCCAGCAGGGGTTCATAAAAGGCAGGTCCAGCTTGATCAATGTGTTCTCCTTCTATGACAAGGACACCAGCTTGGAGGATGAGAGAAAGGCTGGATGTGTCCACCTGGCCTTTAGTAAAATTTTTATACCATTTTCCACAGTATTGTCCTGAGAAACTGGCTTGCCATGGCTTAGACAGGTGCACTGTTCACTGGATAAAAATCTGGCTGGATGGTCAGGCCCAGAGAGGGGTGGTGAGTGGAGTTAAATCTAGCTGGTGGTCAGTCACCAGTGGTGTTCCTCAGGCTCAGTTTTGGGGAAAATTCTATTTAATATTTTTTTCAGTGATCTCAATGAAGGGGTCAAGGGCACTCTCAGTCAGTTTGCAGATGACACCAAGTTGAGTGGGAGTGCTGATCTGCTGGAGGGTAGGATGGGTCTGCAGAGGGATCTGTATAGGTTACATTGACAGTTTGTAATTACAAACCTATAAGTAATTACTAATAATATAACAGGCAATATTAAAAAGTAATATTTGAAGAGACAAACTCAACTATGATTATGCTCCAGCTCAGGACATCACAACTTTTCTAAGGTGAAAGAAGGCCCAATTCAAACCAGGGTTAAGGTTCATCTATGTCCACTTAACTCTCTGGGATAGGAACCCTTCCCAGGACATACCATAGAAAGCCACAATCTTTGTAACCTCAGTCTTGCATAAAGTACAGTTTACTGTGACTGATAAACACACAAAAGGGTCATGGTACCTCTTCTAGGAAAATCAATTGAAACTTTGCATAAACATCAAGGAAACCACCTGTGGCCCAAGTTAAAAAACTATCATTATCCCTGTGGGTTTTTTTTCCAGCAGTGAAGTCTACAGTCAGGGCATGATGAACAAAAATATCAGAATATACATTCAGAAATGGCAGCACTGGGTTTTACAAGTGACAGACTGAATGCAACAGGTCTTTAATTCCGGCAGGCTGTTTCTTTGCAGAGTCCTGAAGGTTATGCAGACTAGGAGACAATTGTTTTTGTATTCAGTCTGCAGAGTCATGACTCTGGGGAAATTTTTTTGTTTTACCTTAAAGTATTTGAAACATTGAATTTTATAGACACAAAATCACATCTGCTTCCAGACTTCTAAGACATTTACAGGTGATCTGACCTCTTTTCAGCCTCATTAAACTTGTTAAATAATTGCAAGCAAACAATTAGACCCCCGAATGAGAAAAGCAGCCAGACTGAGAAAGTAGGATGCACTCTTAATGGGCACATCCATGCACCACTGACTACTGCTTGGCTCGTTGCTGCTGTGTGATTTAACACAGTGGTCTGTGCTTCCCCCTGGGTCTGAGAGTAACGTGACAAGGGATTTTAAAATGTATACATCTGGGAAACATAATAAAGTAAAAATACTGGGAAGAAACCAAAGGAGCAGCTGTATATTTATAGCAGGTTTTGTGTACACGGGGCCAAAACACAGCTCTACCAAAGTTTGAAGTTGGGGAAAAGGTGATGTAAAGATGTATTTGGATAAAAATTCATGGCTTAAAAGTGACAGAACCTGTGGATGTTTGGACTCACTGAAAATTATGCAGTCATAGAATAGTTTGGATTGGAAGTGACACTTAAGGGTCATTTAGTCCTACCTTCATGCCGTGGACAAGGACATGTTCCACTAGATTAGGTTGCTCAAAGCCCTGTCCAACCAGACTTTAAATACTTCCAGGAAAACAAAATCTAAATGTCTCAAATAGGGAACCTAAAATGGAGGAATAAAACCCCTGATATTCTTTTAATAGAAACACAGATAGTTCATTGCTTGGAATCTGACACAACCACAAGGATTTGCACAAAGAATTGAAATCCAGGATTCTGTAAGTGTTCTCAGTTTAGGCCAGAAATGTTTCTATAGTCATGCTTCACTCCCATGTCATACATAGCTCAGGAGGTGTCAACAAAGGCAGCACTCTGCCAGTTCTTGATTTCTTCTGTTCTTCATTTCTTCTGATCTACAAAACATTCATCACATTTTTGGAAGGAACAAAAATAGCATAAAGAAGTGACACCTGAGTGGTCAAGAGCTGTGTGAAAGCAAGTCTTGGCAGTGCATCCCCTCTCACTGTGACACATGGTCATATTGACCAAAGAAAGAATTTGCTTCAGTTATTTTGATTCTCCAAACTTTGTCCTCCTCACGGGGAGAATTTTTCTTCAGTTCACTAAGCAGGCTTTGGTGGCAGTGTTTGAACAAAATACTTAATGTGCCAGAGTACTAAACTATCCTTCCACAGGCATAAATGTTGATTTACAATGTTCTTTACAGTAGCCTCACACTTTAGAAGTGGTCCAAAGTGGAAAGACTAGAATGTGGTTTGTGGGAAATCCTGGGAAATTCTAGTTACACACATGTGCAACTTTAGTCCTGAATGTTTTGAGATCTCGCTAGAATATGAAGCAAGCTCAACTATTAAGGGATCAAACGTGCCTCTAACTTTCCCTCAAGTAGCTAATGATGAATGTTGATTACCCAAAAATCTGGTCCAACAAAACCACATCAATCCTGCCCCCAGGAACACTGCAGTGGTTGAAGGAGGAATTAATTTTCCACAATCAAGACACATCAAAGTCTCTGCTGAAAGCACAAGCAGTGCTGTTAATGTAGCTCCACAAGACTGCTGTACCCTAGGGTGAAAACAGGTGTGATCACTGAAACATATGAGCAAACCCTACCAACTCATTCCTCTTTCCAAGGGAGAATTTGGCCACTGCCTGGAAGGGGTTGCTGCCGTCTGGAAATGAGAGATTGTCATGGAATTCTAATCCTGTCTGTCAGCTTCTTCTGGAGTCACCTCTGTCACCAGGGACATCTCTGCACTTACAGACATCAGCATCAACCACGTATCTCAAAATTTTCTTCAGCTCTCATCAGCACAAAGGAAGTTCATAGCAAAATTCTGGGCAGCCCACACCCAGCACTGAGGTTCAGTAACTTCTAGCCTGGAGCATTAAGAGGATAGAAAGAGCTTTCTCTGTTTCACACGGACAGGGAGATGTGGAATGTTTAGTCCAATCTTGTGTCCCATCTTGGACAGCAGTCAGGAGCTATAGTCTGAAAAGGCAGTGGGAGAACCAAGCTGGTCCACGGATGCGGACTAACAATGCTGCCTGAGGAATGTGTGGTCCTCCACTTTTTCACAGCAACTGCATCACAAATCAAACCCTGTTCCTCTCTCCCTAGAGCAGTACAACTCAACTTTGAGTCAAACCCACCATTTTTACTTATGTTATTTCTAATTATTCCAAGGATTTGGAGCAGAGTTAATGTGTTTTATTTCCTCTCTTTCAAAGAAAACTGTCCAAGTATCACTGAAGTCAAAAGAGGGTTTTAGCCCTTGATGCAATCTGGATAGAGAGCAACAGAGAAAAGCTGTGTTTCAGGGGACACCCAGCAGAAACTCACTGACAGTGATCAATGGATCCCAAAGCAGAAGAGGGAAGACTGGGAACACTGATCTCATTTGGCATGCAGACAGCATCTCCAGTTCACTGCATGTCCAGCTCCGTGGCAGAGCGATGAGTAAAGGTCGCCCTGGTGACCCCAGTCTGGGTAATGTCCTCACATGGTGCACTGACACACAGACCTGCACAATGAGCTGTCAGAGCAGAAAGGACTGGACACTTCTTCACAGTCAAATTGCACTGTCAAAAACTTAAGACAGAAACATGTATTTTCAGTCTTAAATCACACTGCTCAGCACAGACTGAAAAAAAGTTTGGGCTTAGAAGGCTTTTCAGAGTCTGCTTTCAGTAAAACAAGGAACTCTGTACCAATTTCCCCATAAAAAAAATCATAGCTGATACAGTAAGATTTATTGGATGAGATTATACAGAACCATAACATAATTTATGAAGATTATTCTCAATAACTATGAAGTTAATTCAAGAATGAGATCCTTTATAGGGGTTGCTGAATTCATTCTGGAGAAGTCAAAAACAATACAAATATCAACTTTTTAGTCAAATAGCATAACCACCAGGATACTGCAGACATTAGAACTACTCGCCTTGGCTGCTGGAGAAGGGTCCAATGATTCCCTCAGTGGAAGTATTTTGTGCTTTTTTGATCTGGTAGGCTGGGTCTGAAAAGGAGCCTGGAGATTTTGCAGACTGTGTACAGCCAGTCTGAGCACCAGAGGGAAAGGCTTTGTGCTCTAGACTTTGTATCTCCACCCAATACCTTACACCACAGACCAAACAATTCCCACAGAGCTCATCCTTGATAGACATTGATGAGGTCTCCTTTCAGTCATCTCTTCTCAAGGCTGAACTGGCCCAGCTCCCTCAGCCTTTCCTCATAAGAGATGCTCCTGTCCCTCCATCATCTTTGTTGCTCTCCACTGGATCCACTCCAGGAACTCCATGTCTCTCTTGTGTTGAGGAGCACAGAACTGGACACAGCACTGCAGATACACCTCACTGGGGCTCAGTAGAGGGGCAGGATCACCTCTCCCAACCTGCTGGCAATATTCTTAATGTGCCCCAGGAAACCACTGATCTTGAATGCAAGGACACTGCTGGCTCATGGACAGCTTGTTGTCCACCAGTGTTGCGGTGCGTGATTTGGGTTTTTGAACTTGTATTTGTATTTTGTTATTTGTCTGTACTTGGTTTGTTCCATTCCAAAATACCCAGACCCCTGTACCCCTGAACACACCTGGTATCACCCTGATGTGACCACACCCCTCCCTTTCCTTCCCCCATTGGCCCAGAGTGTTCCCTGCCCAGGCTGCGACCTGGGAAAAGGGGACACACAGGCCCGGTCTGGCTGTCTGGTTTGCAGCTCTGGCACATGTTCTGGCCTGCTGTTCTGGCTCTCTGGCACATGCTCTGGCAAGTGCTCTCCTAGCACATGGAGCTGGACTGAAATAAACACCTTTTCCAACCCAAGCCAGGCCCACTCCTTTTTCCAGCCTTAACCACCCTTCAACCAGCAGATTTGGAGGAATCCACGGACTGTTTTGAATTGATCTGGGGAGGTGCTTCAGCCGGAAAGCACCCTCACAGAGACACCAATCTTTACACCAGGACCCCATGTCCTTCTCCACAGAGCAGCTTTCCAGCATGTCAGCCCTCACCCTGTGCATCCCCAGGTGCAGGACCCTGCATTTGCCTTTGTTGAATTTCAGTTGGTTCTTCTCTGCCCAATACAAGCATTCTTCTGCTCCCATATAATTTCCACCATCAGATACCACATCACCTGAGTATCTTTGATATCTGTAAAACACTTCTGCAAAGGGAAAATTTGGCACATGCATATGTGCCCTCTGGCCTGGCTGCTTTTTACTCTTACTAGTCACTGTCACTGAGAGCAGTGGCTGAGATCAGGTGCTGGGAGAAGCATTGGCCTTAGAGCCATGCAGATGCTTGACACAGACCAGCACATCTCCTTGGCTAAACACAGGGAGGAGTGTGTGACCATCTGATGACATTGACCCTTTTTCTGATATGCCAGGCTTGGAGACAGTCCTTGCTGCATCACCTCACAACAGGCTCTGTGGTGAGTCAAACTCCTGTTCATAGAAACTCCTGTCCTAGAAGATACATGCATGGTGGAGGGAGCTTTGAGATTTCACAGTGAGACAGTACTGACAGGGAGAGGAGCAATGGCAGATTCAGGGAACTTGGAAAGCCCAGACTCATCCCTCTGGATGTATTAAATGGATCAAGAAAACCCTTTGGGTCAGCAGGACCTGAATATATACCTAGTGACCATTTCTTCTGAGGACCCTTGAAGTCCTGCCTGGCAGAAACAGTGTCTCTGCCTCCCACAGGCTGGAGCAGAGCTGCATGCCTGGTGGCACCAGCCAGGACATTTCTGCTGGAAGAGGAGCACATAGCACATTGCATCCAGGAGGGGCTAAGGATGAAGATCAGCCTCCCACATGCAGTTACCTAAAACATCCTCTAAAATGTGACTGACCTGAACCAAATCCATCTGCTGGCACATGAGGGAGAACTTGGTACCTTTTATATCTTTCTAAACTGCTGGTAAAGTCTCTCTGTGAACTGGACCACAGCACCCTCCTTGGAAGACCAGGCTGGAGCTGCTTGCCCTACATGTTCACTGTTGATCATGATTAACTCCTCTGTCACAGAGAGGGACACAAGCATCCATCTCTGCTTGGGCAACTGGAATCACTGGCCAGCACAGCCCGTGCCATTCATCACCAGCATTTACATGGGAGAGGATGACAGCAGGTGCCATTGGTGTCAGTGTCACTACATGAGTCGACTGATTAATTAAAGCCACATGGCCCCCAGCCTGCTGGAAGGGCAAGAAGGAGCAGGAGGGATCATTTGTTAGCTCTCCCTTAGGTCTTGCTGTCTCCTTCAAAGGCCCTTTGAATAGGTGAACAAAAATCCCATGGCACCTTTGGGCATGGAGGTGGGAAAGGTGATGTTACCTGGGAATGGCCCTTGGAGGTCACTGCTGGTGGAGGTCCCTAGTCCAGGAGTGGGCATGAGGGCTCCATGCACTCACTCCATCTCCTGCAGTCTTGTTTTTAAACACACTGCTTTAAATTGTGACAAAAAGGAAGAAAAATACCAGCAAACACTGAGATAATTAAACAATTGTCCCACATCCTGTAAACGAGGAATCTCTATTATTCATGGACCAGAGCTGATGGGTGCAATACCACTTCTTTTTGTTCTCACACTACAATGCATCCATCCAGTTTCACCAGCCCTCACATGACCCTCAATTCAACCAGTTCCAGGAAGTCAGGACAGATCCTGATGTGAGACCAACACTCACCCCTGCAAGTCCCCAGGCTGTTAGAGGAGGGCTCAATAACAGACCCCAGAATGCTCCTTGCCCATTTTCAGCCAGGATGAGTTTTGTAACTACATGAGTCCCAGTGACATGATATGCCATTTAAGAGTTGCTCAAGGCAAATTCGGGTATGAGGCAGGTCTGACTCACAGGGGATGAGGCTACACATGGCACTGAAGCATCCATTTGGGATTCCCATCCATTCCTGCTACAGAGATGTCAACCTACTTCCCACAGCACTGCCATTTCTCATTCACCCACAGTCAGACAGTTTTCCTCACTGCTCTGGGATGAAAAACTCTTCCTGACCCTGATCAGTGGCCAAAAGCATTTGCCATACTTCGAGACTAGGAAGTAGAAGACACATTTCAGCGTGCAGAGACATCAGCCAGAACCCTGCTACTTTTCAAAACTTGCTCACATCTTGCTGGAGCAAAGGGCATTGGTTTCTCTATTATGTATTGCAATCAAAATAAAGAAAATTCATGAACTTTTAGCACCCTAGAGGTATTGCCTATTTCCCAGACTCAAAATAGCCAGTTGGCACAGCTTAAAGATGGCTTTCACTCAGCCTGCCAAGTAATGCTATTTCAGTGAATGCACTGCAGCTCCCACTTCCCAGCACTTGTGCACACCCTCTGCCCTAGTCCTACATCAGCTAAAGCTAGAAGGAGACTAAACAAAAAAAAAAAAAGTTGATTTTGCTGGAGACTGAACGTGGCTCTTTCATTGGATTGTCCAAGAGGAAAATACAGGTTTTCATATTATCAAATACACATGCTGGCCCCTGATCAGTTTTCTAGAGCATTGCAACTGACAGTTCAGGGAAGAGTTTGTACAGTAGCAGACAAGTGGGTAAATTTCCTCTGCTCCCCAGCAGCAGTTCCAGGGACACCATGGTCAGCATCAGGCTAACATCTGAGTTCACTGAGGAGCATTTATCTGGATGTATTCCCCTGCATTTCTCAACCCTCTGAGTTTAAATGAGAAGACGCCTCCCAGNGCTGATCTGGGATGCTGGCCTCTCTCTGGTCCCCTGCAGAACTCCCCACAGCTGGCTGAATAATGCATGGCAGGAATTTCAGTCAGGCAATTCACCCTTTTCTTTCTGCAGGTTTAATCGTTAGGAGATAAATTGCCCTCATCCCTGGCTTCTTGGATGAGGAATCATTAGGGGCCAGACCTGCAATTTATTATATTTTGGCAGAGAGAAGGTTTAAACATTCTGGGGTGGGGAAGGAATGAGGTCTCACAAAGACCATGAATTAACGCTGCTAAATACTCACCTCTAATCTCATGTGTTCATAGGAAGAGTGATTGCTTTTATTTGGGGAACAAAAAGAAAGTGAGGCAGTGGAAACTTGCATGAGACTCTGCAGAGCCAAGACCAGGCACTCCCTATCACACTCTGTTACTTCAGGCTGCCAGTGGGTACATTCCAACATCATCCTCCCTTCTCTTGGTACCCAGAAGCATCTTTCCAGAGCACCACCTCAATGTAAAAATAACAAACATTCATTCCTATAGAAAGGGCTTTCTCAGTAAGTTTCCAAGCACTTTTGGGACTATTTGTATATGTCCTCTCTCACTGGAAGAAGACAAGAAGTAGTTTAGTCATGACATCTGGGACTTGTCCTTGATTATTAGTGGAGAAGCACTCACTGTCTCCTGATTTGGCTTAATAAGAGTACAAGTAGGACCTGGCCTTTATGTCACTGCCTACCTCCATGTCCTCCCTCTTTTCCAAGGAATACTCTACAGAGACATTGTCAACATCCACTGGGAAGAGCACAAATCCAGGTGTTGGTTTTTTTTAAACACAAGAGGAGCGAGTTGTGAACAGTTTACAATAGCGACACCCTGCAGCTTGCACCCATCCAACTGAAAAAATGAATAATTGCTCAGTATATATTTTAGGAATGCTATTTCTGGGACTCAGGATTTCCTGAGTAGGTTCACAATGACCACACAGGTTCTTCAAGGTCTCATTTAAACTACAGGTGATTAGTCAGGTGTCAGATCATATGAATTACCTCTGACTTTCATTTTACAGTGAAATGAAGACTTCAGGGTGAGTGAAGAAGAGGAGGATTCATTCGCTTATTTGGCCCTATGTATATTGGCATTTGACACTTGATTACTCTGTATAGCAGATGTAAAGATAAAAGAAAGTTTTAGGGATATCAGAATACATTTATATTGCACACAATGAAAACCTTCTGCATAAATACACTAGATTTCTGAGATCACCAATTAGCACAATCATAATTTTTGCTCAAGTAATAATTTCTCTTTACTGGAGGAACAAAATAGGCTTTTTTTCTCTGTTTTGCTCTTATTCTCTACCATCTTAACTATAAAGTGACAGAATTAAGACTTCAAGTCTTGGATTATGAAAAATGGTTGGTATTTATGGAAACATAAATACCTTTAATTCAGTAGTAAGGCTCTGTGATAAATCCTTTGCTGATGTAAATTTTCATCACTTCATTAATTCCATCTTAAAAAAGGATTGGCTGATTTTCACTAAGAAGAATGACTGGCCATAGCTGCTGGAAAGCTGGTAAGTCAATTGTCAAAAATTTGTTATGCCTGATAATAAGACTGGAGAAGTTAGGAAGGCAGAGAAAGCCTCTCTGCACCTGTAGTGACTCTCTGGTCTACTCTGTAATTTAATTACTTTATAATAACAGAAAATCTAGTTTTTTAACCTCTGTGAATTAGAAAAAAAATATTTCAAGTATCAGATCTGAGACTTAATGAAATAAACTCCCAGTATTTTAAAGTGTGCATAGGGGGAAATCTATCCATCAGGCAAGGAAAATGTTCATGTAACATTATGTAATTCTACTTAAATTTTCCTACTCATATAGTGGCAAATCAAAGCATATGGTGCTTTGGCTCTGTAGAAACATTCTCTCCCAAATATAAGAGCAAAGGTTTCTGTTGGGAAAGATATTTAAGACATAGCCACACCCTCTGCAGCGTTTTGGAGTTATTCTGCACAGAAGCCTCACAGCTGCAGGTGGCAGGGCCAAATATCTCAGACATATAATTTGACTTGGATTTTAACAGGCTTTTGAACTTGTCCCATGTCTTGCTGAGGATATCAAGTCAGACCTTCAGTTTGCATGCCATTGTGTGCATAAAACATAGTAAAGGCAGCGAAATTCCATTATTATTCTCATTATTATTTCCATTACAGGGAAAGACTGGGGAAAAAAATAAAATAAAATAAATTAACAAATTGGAAGAATTTACACATACTTAATTTTTGATTTTCATTTAGAAAAAGGCTTTGTCATTCCAAACCAGAAAGTTTTTCTGTAGAGGTTGTTCCACCTGCTCAGTGGGAATTTCTGTGATTTACAGGAACAGACTGATGCTTTCAAGGAGCCATGCATTTTCAGGAGAAGGAAGGGACTGATCAGTGTCCCCTGAAAAATAATAACTTCTACAGAATATTCTTCAACATGATAAATGCCTTTGCATGTGCAATGCAGGTGCATTTTCCACTGCTAGCATTCTGTAAGGCAATGCAAGTCAACAGCTGCTGCTCTCACACACAGTCCTGCCCTAAAAAACGCACACCTACAGCAAAACCAAGGGGCAGGAGTGTTGTTTTTATCACAGGCTAGTTAAGAGGATGCTATTTCTTCCCCACAGCTCTTACAGATGTTGAAGGCAAATGTTTAGCACTTGCTGGGATTCTCTTGATTGCAGCTGGAAAAGTTTAACTTCCAGCCTCTGCCAGTCTCAGCTACATGAGATGCTACACACCCCACACTCTCCCAGTCTTCATTCAGAGGTTTCCAGCCCCACAGCTCTTGGTTCAGAGCTCCAGGTAGCCCAAGTGACCCCACCCAGTCATCTTTGCCCTGAGCTCCTCATTTCTGGGTTTGCACAAACTCGTGCCCATGTGCAAGTGGAGGAATGCCGGGGTGGGCAGCATCGCCCTTCGCACGCACTCAGCCACCAGAGGGGAATGACACCAGAGTGTCACAAGGGAATGGCACAAGTCTGCGTCACTGGGGGAGGAAATAAGTTGTGGCTTGGACCACAACAAACACTTGCACTCTGGCATCCCACTGGAGATCTTGTGACTCTGGTTGTCCCCACAAGGCAAGAACGCTCTTCTTGCATGTGTCTGCCCCTCACTGTAGCAGGGGCCTTGTTCAAAGGCTTGACATCAGGCACACAAGTGCAAAATCAAAGCCAGAGCTGGCTGCACTCCAAGGATTCATCCTGCTGCTGTCTCAGCTGTGCCAGTTGGAGTTAGCTATCACGAGAATACAGAAATGATACTGCAAGTGCTGAAGGGATTGGGAACGTCAGGTATGGCATAAACAGGAACTGCAGAGCTGTGGCTGGACCAGCCTGACCTTTGCAATGTGTGAGAAGACATCTTGTGGATTACTTCAGCACAGCCTTAGTCTTCCTCAGCCCAGAGGCAATGCTCAGGGACTGCTAAGGCAGTTAGCCCAAGGGTAAAAACCAAGGGCTTTCTAAAATATCAGATGGAATTGCTGTCTTTTGGCAAAATGGACAGGTTTCTTCCTATCTATATTCTGTCTGACCTAGACCAACTCTTCATACCTTAGCCTGGTTCCACTGGCAAGCCCAGCACCCAGGTTTGGGGTTCTCAACATCCACAGCTGCAACAGCTAACATAAATCACACTAGGCAAGAGGGGAGTCTACCAACTACAGGCTCAGTCCCAAAGTTATTTTTTGGGCTCAGACCCCATCTCCAGGAGCTGCCTTCCCCAGGCAGTTTCTTCATGGGCTACAGATTTCACTGCAATGGGAGAACTCCCTGTCTGATGTCTAGAGCTATTGTAAATTCAGTCAGAGTCTTTATTAAAGAGGCAATAGATACAAGAAGAAGAATACATTCTACATCCTCCCCTACAATATATTCCTGTGTCTTTGCTGGAAATGCTTCCTGCACAGATAAGCAGTTTTTGAATTTCCTCACGTCCCGCTCACTGCAGCATTAACAGACTCCAAGTTTCAACCTGCCCAGAGGGGCAGAAAAGACACAGTTCTCAGACAGCTTTTGGACCCTGCTTTTGCTTCCCCAAATGAGTACTCTGCAGATCCTGAAGGGTTTGTGTGCCCACAGCATCACCAGGAATCACAAGCTGACACAAAATGAGAACACACCGACCTTCTGGATGCTTTAAGCTCTGGCCGGCACCAGACAGAAAACATGTAAGTCAAAAATATGATCTTCTTGGGAGACTTCAGATGAAAAAGAGTAAAATGCACCATTTAAGTCCGACAGTTGTTACCAAACCCACACATCTCTCCTTACCTCCCTGTCACATGAATCAGATGCCTCATCCTCTGGACAGGCAAACACATGTTTCACATTGACACAGGTTTCTTTCCCACACATCTCTGCTGTGTAAGGTGACCATTTGAACTCATTAATTCACCATACAAAGCAAGTATGTTCCCTTAGCTGGTATCCTACAGAGCTCAGGTTAAGGGCAGAAGAGTGAAAAGGGCTCCCAGTTTGGGGAAAAGACAGGAGGAGGGAAGGGAGTACATGAAAAGGCTGCACTTTAAACCCAGCACAACTTGCCTTCTCTTCTCCCACAGCATATGGTGTGCACACAATTTGAATGCAAAAAAACTCCTCATTACTTCACAAGCTGAACATATCTGGAACTGGGGGGTCCTCAAGACAATTTTAGCTTGAGGAGGAAGCACTGCAGCTTTTTCTCAACAAAGATACCTAGAGAGATTCAGGTTCTCATACAATGTTTCACTGTGTGTCTCAATCTCTTAGCTGAAATAGTGATGAGGCTCAGATCAACCAGGTAAGAGAGGCTGAAATAAAGCAGATTTGTTTTGGCCTCACCCTCTGCCTGACCACATCTGAGGGAAAGTGTTCTCCCCATTGTCAGCCCAATGTTGGGAGGTCCCATATTTGACACCAGCAGCCTGAGAGAAATAAGCTTCTCTTTGCTCTTCCCTTTAACTGCCACACAATTTGGTATGAAAGAGGTGAGAACTCGTCACTAAGGTGCAGAGCAGTAACAGCTTTTAGGTAAAGTGTAGATCCTGGCACCCCTGCTGCTTCCTGCTCCACACCCATGTGTCCAAGCCCCATCTGTGCTCCATCCCTGTGGTACCTGGACCCACAAAAAAGCACTTTTACTCATACAAAAGGCTGAAGAACACTCACAGCTCATGAGTAATGTTCTCCATTCCCTCTGTCAGAGAAATCAGTAATAATCTGGTAAATCTGCACCAAATTCACACTTCCCCTTGGGTATTATTAATATTAGAGGTTGGGAATGACTCTGTTTGTAGCAAGCAAAAAAACTGAGGGGAGGAAGCAGCAAGAAAAGAAAAAAAAAAAAAGGTAGACAAATGATTTTAATGAAATAAATACATGGTTAAAAGTAATTTCATGATCAAGAAAGAAGTTTCTCCAGGAAATTTACTGGAGATGATATGTAAATGATAAACCAGAGAAACAGGTGAAAAAAATTATAAGAAATTACCCACACCCATATGTATACTCACTTGTTTGTTAAAACCCTTAATGCAAAAATTATGCCCTCATCTCCTACTGAACTTTGGGGTTCTTTATCATGTTTCACAAAGAAATGTCAGTCACCCGGAATTGTAATGGAGATGAATTACTTGCTCTAGGATGCTCAGTACTCCTGACTCCCACAGACAGCCCTGTGCAACTGCCTGAAAAGTCCATAATTAGTAGCCATAAACCATAGATGGAAAAAAATCCATGCCAAATATTACTAGAATGCAGTGACATTATTTCCAAGGGATTTTGAGATGTATCCAGAGCAATGGAGACCTGGCTAATTCCTTTTATTTTGCTTTTGGCAGAAAGAAATGGAGAAAAGGGGTTAGACTGAAACTGCCAAGCAGCACAAAAAATGATAAATCTGCCATGCAGAAGTTGGACACAGCGGGTCACTCAGTATAGGGTATGTGGGGAAACAATTTGGGTCCCCTCTTCACCACTTCACAATGTCAGAAAATTCAGCTGATGTAAATTACTGTTCCCCCTTTGACTTCAATGGCATCGTGCCAGTTTGTAGCAGCTGAGGATGTGACGTAACAGTTTTCACTCCCAGCAAACACTGACAAAGTTATGCAAAAATACAAGAATATAAGAATTTGAGGTCTAACATCCTACTGGGGTAATGCCACTGATGGCCCTGGTATTTACATGAGACTATAAAATAGGCTTTTTAATCTTTTCTTGTCCTGACCTTGGGTTTAAGGCATTACAAGGGTGGATGATAAACAAGCAGATAAATTCTTACAGCCAACAAGCAAAGGATCATCACAGCCACACTGATTCTGAGCTGGAGTATTATCTCAGGCAGTGGAAAGTTTAAAGAGAAAAAAGTCAGCTGCAACAAAACTGCCGGCTGTGAGAGCAGCATGCGTCCTTGTGTTCATATGGCTGCAGCATGCCAGGAGGGGAAATGTCTGGAGCCACTGACACCAGCCCACTAGGGGCCAATTCTCCTGGCACAGCATTGAATTAACAGGAAAGAAACGTGTCCTGCACAGATCAGCACTCTTACTTTCACAAATGGAAAATCCTCACCTGGGGAGAGACAACAATCCTGTAGGACTTGTGTGGGAGAACTCCCTTAACACAATGCAGGTTGGAGGATTTGCCATCCCCATCTGTCCCAGGGCCCACTGTCATTGTTCCAAAGCTGAGGTGCCCTTGCAGTGATGTGCCAGGACATGCTCTTTCTTTGCTGAGGCAGACACTCAAACAAGATGTTGAACCAGCAAATCCAGATGAACCTTGCCACTAAACCACTTCAGGAACTGAGTGACAATGGCCTTACACCTAACAGCCTGCAAGTGAACACACTCTTCCAAATAACCACAATTCTGAATCTTTCCACTGGAAGCAAAGGCAATGGCAAGTAAAGCAAATGTTCTGGAACAGTGACAGGTGAGGACATAGGCACAGGCCAGACAATTCAATTGTCCTTCCCCTACTGTTTCACCAGTCTGACCTGCTTCCTGCAGCCTCACAGCACCAGGGAAATATTCCTGTTGTAGCAATAAAGTTAACTGGATCTCAGAGAAGTTTAGTGCAATAGGCAAGACAACGTTCAAAATTCCAAGGGAAATAAAAGCTGGGGCCCTGCCTTTACACTGTCAATGTAAAGGGCATTTTAGTTGTAAAGATTCTGCATTTTATTTCTGCCATCCTCATAAGGCTGCAAAGCAATTCTAAGAAAACAGTAAAACCCAATACACAAAATTCAGCATCGATTGTGTTTTCACATGCTAGCAACATCAAAGATCTTGCCCTGAATTGGAAGAGGGCAGTAAGCTTTGACTTTCTGTCTGTGCTCTTCATCTGAAGCAAACATTGTGCATACACACACACACACACATATATATACACACACAGACTACTTATGCAGGAGGAAACCTCTAACAGTTTGTCTTACCAAACATCCCCAGTGGCTTTTATTACAGCACTGCAAGTTTCCTAATGTTTTATGTCCTCAGATCCTGAAGGGAACTATTAAAGGGCCGACGTGTGATTCAGCATCCATTTGTGGATGAGGAATGCTAACGGCCGGCACAGCCGCGGCCGGGGGGCGGCAGGTCCTGAGCCATCTCCAGACAATCAGGAGGCAGTTCAGAACACTGCTGCAGGCATGTTAATCCCATCTCAGCCTGCAGTAAAAGCTCCCTGTGCCATTTTGCACTGCGGCAAATGTTCTCCCTCCTTAGAGCAGCAATTTCTTCTCCTCTCGGTTATGTCTTACAGCATTTAAAGCCAGTGCCGAGGTCCTTCCTTCTCCAAAATCCCTCAGATGCAGCCAAAATACTTGCCAGATATCTAGGGGAGCCACTGAATTAACAGTGTGAATATGCAGAAAAAGATTTCCCGTTTTAAAAGAATATTTAATTTCCTTAGAACTTCTCTTTTCCCACTGCTGCCTCCCAATAAACAACTGTCATCTATGTGATATCTCAGCTGGAAAGGAACCATAAAGATGATACAAAACTGCTAGGCACAGGACTTTTCTGTGCAGAACTACAACACCAAGGAGCAGCAAGATGAAGGATCCAGCGGTCCAAGGGGGCAGCTTGATCCACGGGTTTTCATTTAGGAGTTACAAATTATTGCCTCCAATCCAGAGTTTGAATCCTCAGCCAGCAGATGCTCATTTAACTCATGGCAAGATCTTGGCAGGAAGTCTGACATTTTCAGAAGATAACTGCAGTTAATAGCACAGATCTACTTAATCACTTTAGTTAGGACACAATGACCCAGTGTTGTCTTTTGATCTGATTTATGAAATGATGGCATCAACTAGTATAAAGCAACTGGATGCTACAGTGTTGATGACATCTTCTGCAGTGCTCGAACACATGGTTTTGGGGCAAGGAAGAAGGAGAGCTAAAGAAGCTGCTGTGACAGGGGGTCACATCTTCCTCAAGGACCCCAGCTTGGCATGCTAGCATCTAAAGAAATAAAAATTGGGACACACTTTTCCCCACAAGGCAAAATTTAGGCTTGGAAACCCACACAAGAAACCCACTTGGAAACCCCGTAAAAGACAATCTAAAGACATAAAAAAATAACTAAAAGGGGAGATACATTTGGTATTTCAAGTCTCTCCTCTCCTAATTCTCCTCTCTCCTGAGAGGCCCCCACCCCCATAGGGCTCAGCACATCAACACCACAGTGACCATCAATAAACAGAGCTGGCTCCTTACTGTAACCCCTCCACGGTCACCTTCAGGCCAGCTCCTTCAGAGGAGTCACCTCATCAGTTCCCCCACAGCCTCTGAGATTTACCCCCCATACGAAGCACTAGTTCAATCCCCAAGTGTCTGCTAAACCAGTGGTCTGCAGCCTGTAAGGTGTGGACCAACCAGTATGGGCTGGAACTGGCTTGTGGAATGGGAAATAGGTCTGTGAAATGCTTCAAGGAAAAACGATACAAAAAAGGACTTCTCACTCATCAGCAGGACTTTGACAATGTCTATGGAGAACACTGGGGACTGGTCAATTGCCAGGCAAAGATCAGGATTAATATTTTGTTATCATTGTTTCTCATTTAAGAAGTTTTTAATTACAGCTTTGCACAGGGTTACAGTTCTGATGATTTTACTGGTGCAAAACAAACTGGTCTGCAGGTTTTTCTCAATAAAGCTCTATGGTCCAATCACTTAACACTATCAGTACACAGACATCAGGCTATCCAGTCCTTGGTGCTTTCAGTGTAGAAAAAAAACAAAATGGAAAACGTCAGGATATATTTGCACCAGAGTTTTGTGACCTCCTTGTCTTGCAGACACTTTACAACCCAAGGGTCTGTGCCATGAGTTTATAACTGCACCTGTGCTGGCTCAAGTGTTGCCCTTCAGAAAACAGCAGCAATAAACCCATCATCACAGAATCATCACAGAATGGTTTGGGTTGGAAGGTACCTTAAAGATCATACAGTTCCAACCTCCCTGTCATAGACAGGGACACCCTCCACCAGACCAGGTTGCTCAGGGCCCCATCACACCTGTTCTTGAACATTTCCAGGGATGTGGCATCCCCAGCTTTTCTGGTTAACTTGTTCCAGCATCTCACACCCCCACAGTAAAGAATTCCTTCTGAATATCTAATCAAAACCTATTCTCTATCAGTTTAAAGCCATTCCCTCTAAATTTATCACTATGTGCCTTTGTAGATTGATGTGACACACCTGACCACAGCCACCTAGATTCTCCTGTAGTCACAAGAAGAGATACCTGGAGGTACCAGGGAATGCTCCAGCCTTGGCCAGGCTGCCTCCTCCCATCCCACCTCTCTGCTGCCCATGGATGCCAGGGGAAAAAGTCCCATCAATTTCAAGGTGTGACATCAACCCTTTGGTCTGCAACAGCCAAGCAGTGAGACACAAGCACTAGGAATGCATCGCCTCCTTCCAGCACACCACTTTGCAGAGCATTTCCTCACACATGGCTTTTGAAAAAAACCCCAACCAACCAACAAAAAAAAAAAAAAAAAAAGGAAATCTTATTGGATTTTCTTGAAAGACTCAGTTTACTATTTCTAAGTGTTTGGATGAATTTGAAAGCCACAATCACCAGCAAATTTTCTAAATGAAATTCTGAAAAATGAGGATCATGTAATGTCATCCACCATCTGATGGTGAAATGAAAGACAGAGGAGGAAAATAGTTTTCAACACAGTCAAAATAACACCCTAAAATGAGAATGACCTTTATGTGTTCTTGCTGCTGCATCTTCAGGTCTTGTATCATGAAAAGCCACGTGACAAGATGCCTGCACAAGATGCCAGGCGTTTCCGGCAAACCGTACCGACCACAGCATCGTTAATTTAATCTTCCACTAGCCGACTCTGCTCCTGACTGAAAAATCAATGCTAATAAGGAGCTTTGGGAAAAGACTCTGTTGATGCCTCATCTTGTATGGACTAATTTTAACCTGCTATCTAATGACTAAGTGGCTTTAAAGAACCTATAAACCCAACAAAGAGATTTTTAAATGTCTCCTTCCCAAACGGTTCTCTCGGCTGATGAAGACATCTAAATGCATGAGGATGGGTTTATGTGCTACCTCAGCCACTCTGTCAGGAGTGCTGGGGGTGGAGGCCAAAGCTGTGCACTCCAGCTGCATCAGCCCCCACCATGGCGTGCAGGAAAGCACCAGCAATGAATCCCACAAAGAGCAATTCCACGCCCTTGGAGACAGTAATAGGATCTGAATCGGCTGCAGCTGAAGGGAAAGAGCGTGGTGCTCTTTGCTCATTCAGATAAATTGCTGCTGGAGCAATAACCAAAGCCTGAGGACAAGTGTGATCTTAAGCAATGGTTAGGGTGGTTTGACATGGCTTTGGGAGACCTCTTCAAAATTCCCTGCTCCCCTACAGATTTCCTTTGGCACCATACCTTAACCTTTTTGTCCTTTGAATGTAAACTGTTATTCTTGGATGTGAGCACTGTATGGTTTTAACGTCCACAGCAAGCAAACAAATTATATTGTGCCCCCTGTATGTGGGCAGCCCTACTGTAAATCATGCCATCTGGGGACCACTAAGTTGTGAATTAGGATACAGTCATTTTTGAAATACTTCCTTTTATGACCAGTCAGCTCTTACAGTTCATTTGTCTCTTCTATTCCATGTTGTATTCCAATCTGTAATCAACAATCACATTCGTCTGATCACCAGAACAGCTGCTCTCTTATTTTTTACCACTTTCTACAGCTTCTAGCACTGTGAGTGCTCAATCTTTAAATCAAAGCTTCTGAGGTACCTTCATTTGCACTCAAATACAAATAAGCACGCCAGTATTATTAGTGGTTAGGAAAATGCTCTGTTTTTTGAAGATCCACCTATCAACACTGGAAAGTGTCTATAAATTTTTCTTCCAAATGCAAAACTTCCTCCATACTGAATAGAATATTTACTGAGTGCTCACTGAACCTCCAAAAGAAGTTCAAATTTGTTTTCCCTACTATTCAGCAGCTTTGACCATGGAGGCAGATACAGGAAAGAATGGATCCAAGATTAAATATTGACTCGGCCTGAGCAAAAGCTGCCTCCCTTGAACAAGAGAGACTGAGAAATTCTCAACTGCCAGTTTCACAATTCCCTCCTGAACACAGTAATGCATTTATAATAATGCCTGCTATTAATGCAAAAAAGGGGGGAAAAGAAAGCCCTGGCTGCAGAATACTGCAGAGTATTTATCCCAACTAAACATCACTGTCTTATCACTGATACGAGTAGGAAAGAAACTAAACTCCACCACATCAAACCAGCTTTTAACACTGAGATCCATCCTGATAACACCACAGTAGACAGTTTATCAGCAGGATCTCATCCATCACTAACGCCAAACAGGGAGTTCTGTGATGAGGTATCATTCCACCAAAGCCCTGTTTCATTCCCCAGTGCCTTGCTTTCATCCCAGTATCAGCATACCTGGCAGAGACACCAGTCCAGCCCCCATGGGGCTAATCCCAGAGGGACCAAAGTGTCTCAGAAGAGCTCTGTGCTCCAGCGAGCTGCCAGCTGCAGTGAACCACTGTCACTGCAAACCTTGAGGCTGGAATGAGGCTGCTCTCACCTGTTGCACAGAGCCCCAGCCTGTGGCTCACAGGAAAATCAGACATTGCTGTCCTGTGCCCCATTTCAGCACAAGGATGATATTTGGTAATTGACTGGAAACACATCCCCAGGCACACTGGGTGTGTCCAGCCCACTGTGCATCTCCATGAAGCTGAATTCTGTGTCTGACTCTGCTTCCCCTCTATGCCAAAGGTGGCTGCGTCACCCACAAGGGCCACATCTGCCTCCATACTGGCACAACTTACCTGTCTCAGACTGCACAGGTTCCCCAGCACGCTGTGCCCAGGCCCTACAAAACCCCTTGTGCCCAAACAGCTCCATGCCTGGGTCAGCAGTGGTCCCCTTGTCAGCCCTCTGCAGGGCCATAGTTGCAGCTCTGCCCTCCAGAACCACCCTCAGCACATGAGGAGGATGAGGAGGGGGCTGGTCCAGCCAAGGTCTTGACCCCCAGCACCTGAGGTGGCTCTGAGCCAGCAGCACATCACAGCTCCCTTCAGAAAGGGCCACCTCTGGGCAACCTGCTTTAGTATTGCCACCAACACAGAGTCACCAGGATGGAAAACAACCCCAAAATGTGGTGGTGTTGTGCCTTTGTGCTCCTGCTACAGAATGTTACATGAAATGGAAAAACTATACAGAGAAAAAGATTTGTTGTTTTTCAGTGATATCCACAAACTTACCATTCTTTATTTGGTCATTCTACAGCTCTCACCCATCCTTAGATTATCATGCAGAAGGAAAATGGGATGAAGTTGAAAGATAACAAAGCCCTGGCAAGACCCCAACCACGATTAGACATTTTGATGAGTAACAAGCATAACCAGAGTTATAGCAGTAAATATTTAATGTTATTTTTGAAATGAAGTCTCAGGAAAGATGTAAACTCTCATGATTTGAGAGGCATTAGCTAACCTCTAATTACAGAGGGAAGGGGAGGAATGGAAACTTTTCTGAGATAAGGGATAACCTAACTGCTTGTTGCAGGGTTTCTTGGAACACCCTTGGTCTGCCCTGTTCTGGTCACTGTCAAAATCCTGGGCTAGAAGGCTTGCAGGTCTGAGGGAGCTTAGCAGCTCCTAAATTCCTAGAAAAGCAATTTTAACTTATACTTTGCTTGCTACAAACATTTGATTTCCTACAGTAATTATAGAAATATATTATTATCTAGACCCAGATGTTTTGTTACAGGAAAAACATTACCGTAGCTACCTTTTTTTTTTTTTTTTTGCTTACAGGAACTGTAATTAATAGCTTGTCCATTACAAATATCTGGATACATGTGCATATATACACATACACACATAAATATACAAATTAGGTGCTGAAACCTATATTAAAGTGTTTTTCTAGCATATAAGAAAGACAGAATGAGAAAAGAGCTTCCCATTGCAGGAGACCCAAGCTTAAACACTTTTACAGGGAGACTATATAAAGCAATACAGGAAGACCACAGAACTCATTGATACACAATTTGATCTATTCAGTTCTCTGAAAGTTCAATTATTAATGTGCAGCCCACTTTACTTCTCTTTCCTCCATACAGTGTTGGATCCATTTATTGTTTTGGGATTTTTCCCCGCAGTTAATTTTCTCCACCCATTTTGTCACAGCCAAAGCAAGAGCTCTCCAACCTTGACTGAGTCCCCTATACAAATGAGTCATGACATTACATTATTGTGTGTGCCCAGGTTACAGCCCCTTCTGCTTTCATCTTGCTAAGGCAGGACCATGGGGAGTGCTTTATTATGGAAGCAGCTGGTCTTGGTTTTATACAGAGCAGGACAAAAAAAAGATGCTCCTTACAGCTGTGAAGGTTGATCATGGTCCTCAGATCCACAACCTCCACACAGGATGGTTTCACCCCCTGCCCAAATGTGTGTTCTTTTGCTGTAGCAGGTCACCAAAGGAATTTGATGGTAAACCACAAACTTCTGCCTACACCACTTAGTGATTTCTTGGGTGTTATAGGCTCAAGCCCAGCAATCTTTGCCCCCCACACCTCTGGAGAAGGTGCAAACTGAGGAATGCCACAGGTATGCAGAGGTGGCCAGAGAGCTTGTGGACTCCCCCACTGCTGGAGGTGTTCAAGACCAGGCTGAACAGAGCTCTGAGCAACCTGGTCCAATACAAGGGGCAGGGAGGTTTAACTAGGTCCCTTCCAACCCAAACAATTCTATGATTCTGTGATAAAGCAGCACACAGGCCAGGTGCCAGAACAAATGTGCTGGAGCAGCCAGTGCTGGTCCAGTGACACACAGCAGCATTTTGGACTAGTGAGAGCCCCCCATGTGCTGCAGCCTGTGCCAGATTTACAGCCACTGTCTCACCAAGGGTGAATGTTCTTTCTGCAAGAGGGAGGTACAGAAATACCCAAGCTGTGCAGGTCAGGCAGCACCAATAGAGAGTAGGGAGTCTCAGCAGAGATGCCCAGTCAAATCTGTCTGTTGGGGTTCCTGCTGAGGCTCCTTTTGGGGCCCTGCTGAGCCACAGCTGAACTGGACAAGAGAAGACAGGTTTCTTTAGGATCTGCCAAGCCCATGGAGCTGATCAAAGCATGGCAAGCAAAGGACTCCAGGCAGTGCCATGACCAACAGACCCAGGGTACAGTGGCAGCACTGACATACATTGACAATGCCACCATGATGTGTCACTATGTCCAAAGCAGTGGTGCCAGCCAGCTCATGAGCTGGAATGATGGGAGCAATGGTCTAACTTTGGTCCATGCAACACAATACACTCCCATTGCAGCACTTGTACTCAGGCTGAGCCCACCTAATGAGCTTCTCTGGGGGCTGCATTCAGACAGCAAAATAAAAAAGTAAGAGGAAGGTGAATCCTGTGGGACTCAGCAAATCTAGCAACACCAATCCTGGGCAGCCCATTTGGTGTTGCTGTTCACTGTGTGAGACTCGCTACGAAAAAATCAGATTTTTTTTGCATTTTCCTGAAAAATTCCCCCTCTGTGAGATGGCACCTAATGGTCAGCAGCACTAATAGACACTGATGGGGTGGGAAGCAGCATTTGCTCTGCATCCTGATTGGTTTTGATCTTCCAGTGATGCTACTAAAGTTACAAGCCCTTCCTCCTGGCCCAAATTAAAATCTCTTGCTTGAAACCTGATGTTCAGCAAGCACTGACGTTGTCTGCCTGTTGAGAAATGGGCATTTCAGGCAACAGGCTGTTGATTAGAGGAGGTGACAGAACTGCTGAGTGGCCAAATCACTCCTGAAGAAGAAATACAGCTCGATTAGCACTCCCAGAAACTCACGCAATGTAAATTTGTCTGCTTTCCCCCTTTACTGCCTACACCGTGCCTATCAGCATATCTGTTATCCTTGCACAAAAATCTCCCTAAAAAGGGCATCTCAAATCTCATCGGTGGCTGGGTCACACATTGTTTTATTCCAGAGCCCTGCTCCCTGATGCTCAGGCATTGTGTGGTTTATCAAAGCATCAGGCTGTGTCTGAAGAGGAGCTCAGGCAGTCGGCTGTCCCTGGCACTCTTTGGTTGGTGTGTCCCCAAGCCCAGCGCAGAGCTTGGCTCCAGCAGCCCTCCTTCATCTCCCGCGCCGCGCTGAGGAGGAAGCGGCGCAGACTGACCGAATTCCGATCCCCTTACTCAGCCCCTCGGAGTCACTCTCTGGACGTCTCAGCACAGCCTTGGCCGCTTGCTCAGACCCGAAAATGCAGTGAAGATTCAGAGAGTTAGACTCTTCCTTTACGGGAGAAATTGAGTGTGGGATATTCCCAGCCTCAGGCTAACCTGACCCCAGAAATTTCCCTGCATTGTATGTAGTCTCAAGCTGTGGCTGTTACTGACATTATTTAAAACACAAAACAAAACAAAAACACCAAACAGTTTTGGGGAATAAGAATCCAGCAAAAGACTCAGCCAAGGGGTGGGAGGGAGATGTAGCAGGCTAAAGAAATCCCTGCAGTGCCCAGTATCAGCTCCTCCCTTCCCTGCAGCAAAGGCTTAATTGTAACCTTACAGAGCTGATAAGAGTGGCACAGGAGATGATGAGAGAGATGTACACACAGATGCACAGAGCATTTTACAGTAATAACTGTAAATGCTGATCTAGGTTCAGACCACAGAAATTTCCCATGGTCTGATCTCCAGCTTCCCTAGGCTGCAGAAGAAATCTATTGCCAGAGCAGATGAGGTGGGCTTGTTCTCCCTTTGGATCTTGCTTTTAAGAGTTTCCAGAACCAAGCCCCAGATGAGCCATCCCTTTGCTGGGGAGCTATTTGGGGCTGCAGAGACCAGGACTCAGACCTGAAGGGTAAATACGAGTCCAAAGCATGGGAGGGGCTGTGAGCTGGCCAAGTATGGAGCAACATTCAGCTGGAGGGAAGCAGCTGATGAACTGTGAACAGCGTCATTCCCAAAGTCTCACTGACAAGAGACAGCTCTCCCTGCTGCAGGTGAAGAGGGACAGACACTGAAAAGGATGGTGCCTGTGAGGCTGAATGTCCTTCAGCTAAGCAATTGACTGAAACCCTCCTGCTCTGCTTCCTGAGCAAGAGCTTCCCATGACAAGAACCTAGAGAGAGCCTTCTAACAAAACCCACACTGTAAAAACTAATTAAAATGTTTAATTAGCTTTTGATTAACAGCATATTTCAAAATCCTTTAGAGACCTGCAGATCAGCAGAGGCACAACTTTGGAGTCGAGGACTATTCTGTTTGGAAGTGCATTCCCTCCTCGAGAGCAGAGATGCAATTACATTCCTGCTTCAATTGCTCCTCATTTGCAAAGCCAGAGCATGAAGCAAGTTGTGTTAATGTGTCAAAATGGGGAGAGAAATAAAGAGAGCAATGGATCACTGCATCTTTGAAGGGAAAAGCAATATTGCAGTAATTTATAGGAAGGAGAGTTTGCGGGTGGGACAGTCACTCTCAAAGAACAGCGGCACTCAGCCAGTAAATAGGGCTTGTTTGAGAAGAGCATCACTGCCATCTTCAGGATGGCTGCTTTCTCTTTCCCAAAATGCAGCAGCTTTTCTGGGAGCAGTTTTTGGTTAATACAATACTAAACAAAGCTTTCTGCAACTCCAGCCAAAGTTATATTTTAAATTATTATTGATGCTATGTGGAGGATGTTTTCCCCAATGCTTCCCAGCTTCTGGATTTTAACACCTTGAACTGCATTTGCAGGAACACCTCACAAACATAATTTCCAGAGCAAACTTCAATTTAAGATAAAAAAGTCCTGTCAATCAGTCTGGGCCACTTCAGCACAGTAACATTTCCTAATGGACACCTCTTGCCCTTCATTCAATCCAGATTAAATGTCTCTAAGGAGCCACGCTCTTACACTTCTCTTGCAAGATGTTTATGTTAGCGTAAGAGAAGTGTTAGGAAACTCCTCGTGACATCAGCCAACTTTCCTTCCAGTGGCATTAAATCATCACTCTTCTAGCCAGAATAGTCGATCAGCTGCCACAAAAAGAAAGCACCTCTAGCCAGGGCCTCCAAGTGGCATTTCACTCTCAGACACTACAAGTCATTTCAAAGATGTATAGTACTGATTCTATCACCTTAAAAACAACAGTATGGGTACTGAAGAGGATAAAGGCAACTGCTTTAAAGCCAAAAAGAGCAGTTAGGATGGCCACATTACTTAAGCTCACATGTTCCAGTAATGCACTCCCACACTGTTTAATTACACCAATACTGATCAGGGGTCACATAGCTGGTTATGGGGACATCAGTTTTATACTGCAACATCTCATCTCTCTCTCCCTGCACTTGGACACATCTCATGTGCCCCTTCACATGATGGGTGTGTTTCCAGCCCACTGGATGAGCTGGATGTGTGCATATACTCCCTTCCCAAGTCTGGACACTGGCCCATCATTTAGCCAGTGTTCAAGCACCACTTTGACAATAGGCACATGTGAAATCACGCAATGCAGGAACATGGGGAGCAAGGATAAAATAAGCAGCTCAGTTGTTCCCTTGCCTGCATCCAAGGAAGAGATGGGTCAGGCCACAGATCAGGCCAGATACATGTTCTTGCCAGACCAGCTCTGACTTGGGGTTGTCTTAGACTACCATGGCCACAGAGGTGACCTCTGTGCACCTGCAGCAGGAGCTCTCCCTGCTTCTGAGGATGGGGACATCAATGATACACCCTGAATGGCAAGGAAGGGGAGAATGCAGAGAAACACTCTTCTGGAGACCTCGGGATCAACAGGAATTTGCCACCTCTAATGAGGGAACCCCACAGCAGGAACCAGGACAGGACACAGCACTCCCATATCTCACTTCATCATCGTGGTCATCAGGTCACCTCTGATCCCTACAGAAATGTGCTGGCTCCAGGACAGGGCTCAAGCACGAGCAGGGAATGCAGGGCCCTGGGGCAGGAGCCTGCAGGGGGTAGCAGACTGCTGCAGTTCACAGCACACTGCTGAGGGTGAGAAGACAAATGCACCTCCTGAATTTCTCCAACTCCTCTGACACAAACTGAGGTCTCAGAAGGCATCCCAAGACCTGTCCTCAATAATTCCTTAGAAGCACATGGAAGGTAACTGACAGCACCAATACACTTTTCCATATATAAGACAGGTAAGACAAATGCTTTCAAAAGGAAGACAAAGGGTCTTGGGTGAAGCTGCAGCTGTAAAACAGACATGACTGAGCAGGGCAAGTGAGGGAAGCCTGCAAGTATGGCCCTGGGAGCTCCAGGACCACTCACATACAACAGCAACCTCAAGAAGCATGTTCACTACACACCAAGTCTGTGTAACTTGTTACCAGCCTACCATGCACTCAAGCATTTGCTGGTGAAATAATTACAGCGTTGAATCCACATAATAAAACATCCAAGGGTTCAAGTGATTCAGCAGTGTCAGCTGTATCTGACATCCTTCTGCAGCACACGGTATCCCTGTATATGTTTAGAAGATCAGAAAGAGCAGTGCTTAATCTGACAAATCCCCCTGAGAAAACTCTACTTTTACCACTTGGCCAAGTGTACTTTTTAACACACTTGCAGTAACTTGGTAACTTCACCACTAGCCCACAGAACCCCAGAAAGTCCCACTTCTCACTACTACAGATGTGACAGAGTCCACAGCACCACGCAGATGTAAGAGACAGGGTCAGCTTATACCTGGCTAGATTTGCTCACCAGGTACAGCCCTTCGTTGTAACTTTGACAAAAGAGGTAACACTGTCCAGTCACCTTTACCACAGTAATAAAACTGAGGGATGAGACAAGCTGAAAGGGTCATTAGCACAGGGAAAAGCAGACCATTGGCCAGATCCAGGGACACCAAGTTGGTTGCAATCATCCAGTTTTAAATACCCTGTGAGATTGTAATTCATTACAAAATTCATATACAAATTGATACCATGAACTTTATACTGGGATTGCTTTAATCATTGCTCCACTGCCCCCGAGCTGCTACTATTGATCTGCCAGCAGGCATTTATATTGGGCTTGGGAGAAGGGCTCAAAAAACTTTCCTCAGGCTGGTAAAAAGACCAAAAGGGCAAGAAAGAGCAAGTAGCTTGGTAATTTAGAGGTAGTTTTCTGTTTTGACAAAAGAAGGTGCTTCACAAAGTTATTTCTCAAGATTTTGAGAAATAAGCAATCCCAACCCCAGAGCCAAAAAAGGCACCCTCAAGGACGTGTCTGCATCCAACAGGACTTGTGACTCCATGTGTTTGCAGCACCCAGGGAAAATCACAGTGAACTTCCTACTGACACACTCCTTAAATCCCACAGCTAGCTATAAACTCACAGCAACTGCTTTAACTACTCCTTGCTAGTTATTTCACCAGTCTAAGTCTTTCAGGGACAGAAAGACAACACCAAGCTTAGCAAACCCAAAGAAAAGGAAGATGAGCAACCTTCAAGTGAAGCAGCAGTCTGAAGGATAATCACATCCCTGCTGCAAAAGACATGCTGGCATTGGCCATGCAAGCCAGGAGAAAGCAGCAAGAGGAGAGTTCATCCAGACTGAGATGTTTGCACAGGAATGCTCCAAGTCCACATGAAACAAGGCCATTTCAGGGTCCTTCTCTCCAGCTCTGTTCCAATCATAATAAAACTACACAGAAATAGGCAGCATTGCTGGCAAAGTGAAATCCCAATGTGGTTTATTAACAGAAGATATGGACAGGAAAGGACACTTTCTTTAGGAGAGACATGTCCATAATCTAAAGTGAAATTTAAGGAACTGAAATCAACATCACTCAAGCAGGCTGGTACTAAAGAACTGCAAAAACATTCTAGAGCTTGGGGGTGACATGCTGTCAGCCATGCAGCCTCTTTACTGTCTGTGACACACATCACACACACCACTGTAGATGTTTCCCCCAGAGACCCATCTGTGCCTGAACCTGAGGCTCACAAGAAAGGAGCAATAGTGTTTACACTCAGAGACACAGCACCATGGCCTTTCATCCTTAACAGCTACAGGCTGGTGACACTAGCACACAGCAGAGAGGGTGGCTAATTTGAGCACAGGATTTATTTTAACCATTGAGTGCTATCCAGCCCAGCCCCCTAAAATTACAGGCTACCCCACGCAACAGGGTGGTGCCATCCAAACAGTGCAAATCTCCCCCCAAAACTTACAGGGAGGCTGTTTAGTGACCCATACTTAGTGCTGGGCCTGCCAGCTGCTCTCCTGTCCCTCATCACAGATAAAATTAAGCAGGCAAGACTAAAGTGTGGTTTTGCAAGGAACAAACACCAAAGCTTGAGCAGGAACATGCAGCAGTTTCAGCTCAAAACTGCCAACAGCTGATGCCTGGTGCACTGGAAGAGCCTGTTTTCTTGAAAAGCTCATGAGTGGGGAAGCTTGTAGAGCAGTGGGCCAGCCAACTCCAAAGCAAGCCAGCTCTAATCTCCCGTCCCAGCTGCATACACAGAGAAACTGCAAAACACAAATGCCAGAGGAAAAAAAGGAAAGCTCCAATTATTCTCAGACCACAAGAACAACATTTAAAAGCAAAGATGCCATCAGGGCAGCAAAAAGGAAGATCTGTCCAAAACAGTTGACTGAAGAAATTGTGTTGTTTTAGCCAGCAGCCATTGAGACAAGACAAAGAAGAAATCTGCTGTATGGCTGGTTCTGCCACGACAGCACTTAGGCCTGGTTTACTGCTTCAAGTGCTTTTCAATAAAATCAGAAGTAAAAACTGTCAAATACACAAGTTGTGCTTAAAATTCATTCTCTGTAAAATAGCTTTCCTTTAGAAAGCTTTACTTACAAAAAGTAATACTGGAAGGAGCATGATTAGCTCCTCCTGCGATTATTATTCCTTAACTGTATTTGCAGCAACAAGGCTGACACTAAATTATTATTTTTTTCTTCAGAGTGACAAAAAGTGATGAGGACAGTTTCCCTTTCAGATCCCTGCAAAAGGGTCAGTTGTATACAGTTTGTAGCATTCACATGATTCCAGAAAAAAAATTTTTTTTCCTTTTTAAAAACCCCAAACAAATCCAGTTTTGTCCTTCTTCAGCTTGATTCAACTGTGATATTGCAAAAAGGATTAGAGTAGTATCATGTCAAAGCAAGTGTATTTTATTCCTCTGGCCAGCAAAGCACATGGGTTGGTTTCTCTGTGACAGAGACCCTGGCTAAGCATCCTTGGCCAGAAAGGAAAAAGGTATAGCCCTAAGAGAGATGGACATACAGATACCCACAGTACACACCTAAACCTCCCCCAAGATCTTCAAGTGTCACGAGTTACAATTTTGCAGATCTCTTCTTTTAAAAAACAAACAAAAAAGGTAAAAAGGAAAACACTTCTTGATGGTGCAGAAGGAATAGCCATAGCAAATCAAGCATGGTCACACTGATACATTTTACCTGGAGCCAGCATGCTATGCAAAGTTACAAAACATTATTTGTCCACCAAATAAAGCTGAGGGACTCGCCTGCAGGTTTCAAGTCTTCTTTCCAGAACACTGACAACTCATGTTAGGCATAATCACAAGGGTGCCACACACGAGGAGCACTAATATTTGCTCATCAGTGCAAAACATGCTATTTTCCAGAGTTTTCTAGTCATTCTCAATTCTTGTTCTCACAGAATCCCAGAATGGGTAAGGCTGGAAGGGACCAGAGTGGGGCATCTGGTCCAACTTCTCTGCTCAAGCAGGGTCATCCCAGAGCACATGGCACAGAATTATGCCCAGACAGTTCTTGGATATCTCCAGCGAGGAGACTCCACACCCTCTCTGGACAATCTGTGCCAGTGCTTGGTCACTGCACAGTAAAGATGTTCCTCCTCATATTCAGGTGGAACTTCCTGGGCATCAGCTTCTGCCCATTTGCCTCTTGTCCTACTGCTGGGCACCACTGAGCAGAGCCTGGTCCATCCTCTGACAACTCCCTACAGACACTGACAGACATTGATGAGGTCCCCTCTCAGTTTTCTCTTTCTGAGGCTGAACAGGCCCAGCTCCCTCAGCCTTTCCATGTAAGAAAGAATCTCCAGTCCCTTTGCTGGACCCACTCCAGGAGTTCCATGTCTGCCTTGTCCTGAGGAGCCCAGAACTGGAAACATCACTCCAGGTGAGGCTGCACAGGGGAGCAGAGGGACAGGATCACTTCCCTGACCTGCTGGCAGTGCTCCTCCTAACGCACCCCAGGACACCACTGCCCTTGGCCCCCAGTTGGCTCATGGACAGCTCTTCTCCCCAAGCTCCTTCTCCACAGAGCTGCTTTCCAGCAGGTCAGTCTCCAGCCTGTGCTGGTGCTCAGGGCTGTTCCTCCCCAGGTGCAGGACCCTGCATTTGCCTTTGCTGAATTTCAGACAGTTCCTCTCTGCCCATCTCTCCAACCTGCCAAGGTCCTTTGGAAGGGCTGTAAACTTTTCCCCTTCAATCCTTTCCTTCCCAAAAGAGCTTTAATTTCTTCACCAACCTATGTAAGCCTTGTTGCTATAAACTGTTACCCTAAGAGGAAACATTATTTAGTATGCTGTGATTATTCAGATTTTACAGAGTACAATACCTAGATCCTTAAGAGTACACACCAGCACAGAGAGAGGGAGTTCCTCTCCCCACCCCTGGTATGGAAAGAGCCCAATGTCCAGTGTCATTTCTGATGGCTCTACTGAGGAGGCAGCATGGCTAGTCCAGATGCAGGTTCTTCAGCAATGTCCACTGGGATCTCTATGGATTGCACCAAGTTCCTCACCACAAACCCTACCTGAGTAATAATTCTCAGGGAGAGGGAAGCAGTAGAGTGGAGAGCAAGAACCCTAAACCACACTAGGCTTAATCAGTGGATTAGACAATTGGTTACTGGTAATGAAACACCAGAGTTTTCACTATATAAAATTTATAAATTTATTTTTTTGTAAAAATCCAAAGAGCACGAAGACATCTCACTCAAAATACTGGTAAATCAAACCACACTTAGAAAAATGAAAGCTGATTTTATTATCTTATCCACAGCCAATCATTTGACATGAACATGCATACGTAATTTGCTACGCACACACCACAGTTTAACGTTAGTTATTAAAGGTTAAACATACAACATACATCCTTACAAAAATGAGTCAAAATGCAAACGTAACTTTTAAACAAAACAGTTTTTACTCATTTAAAAAAACTTTTGTGTTGGGTACCATTTTGTACAAACACGGTTAATTTAAACAAATCTGCTTTTAGTTTCCTCATGGTTGCACATGAAAATAAGCTGCAATAGAAAATGAAGTCATCAAGGGATTTTTAAATAGCAGAAGTAGGCAGTCTTGCCATGCAGAAGAAGCAATATTAAATATTAGTTTTTCAAAAAAAGAAAAAAAACCACAAGTTTAAAAATATTTAGTTCAAGTCACAAATCTTTCCCCAGTACAGAGAAATCCAAATGCAACGCATAATTAGCTGCCACTTAGGATGGCTATTCTGAAAAGTAGAAATACTTTCCAGAATTGATAATTTTCATTGATTTGGCACAGAAAAGAAGTCGGAGCTTACTTAGGTACAAGAAAGTGATTAAAAAAAAGGGTAAACAGGAAGAGAGAAAATAAAAAGCAAGAATGAACGAGATAGTAGTTGCAATCACTAAAAAAAAAATCTGTGCATCTCAGTCATTGCAGAATACTGTCTACAGCAGGTGCGAATTCCAGGTAATTGTTATTGCAACATGGATTTAATTTGCTTGGAGGTAGTCTCATCATTCAAATGCTTTGTTGTGTACCTAAACACAGAAATAAAGTCAAGATGAGCAAAAATGCTATTGCACTTTAGCTTACAAATGTATAATTTCTTTGTTTATGGCTCAGCCTGACTGTACCAGAGCAAAACCTTCAGCCATGGATCATCACCCACTGCAGAGTCACTGAGAACACAAGTCAGATATTCTGATCAGAAAATGATATTACCAATCAGAACTATAATCCAGCAGCCTTGCACCAAGGGGAGCTCAAAATAGGCCTCAGCTGGACATTGGCTTTCACAATAAGCTCACAGTACCATTTGTGACAGGTAATTATCCATCAGAGTAACTCTGAAGGCTCTGCCCACAGGAAACATCTTCAGGTAAGACAGCTTGAGAAACTCTTCTTCAAAATTTCCAGTGACCAAAGCTTCCTAAGATCCCTCAATGACAATGAATTTAATTACTTTTCAGCCCAACTTCCTGCTTAGTTAAGTGACTGTGCTGCTAAAACTGAAGAGCACACAGGTGTGCTTATTTCAGCTCCTTTCCCTTTCAAAATTCTCTTAGGATAATAGCACACTTTCAAATCACTAGCAAAAACTTAGATATCTCTATTTTTAAAAGATATCCTCATCACAGGCTTTTTGTGTGATTAATTTCCCTGATCTTCCTTCCTAATTAATCTAAAAGCAAATAAAACTTACTTCGTAATTTGAATTTAACATGCTAAATTAGCACTTTCATTGTTATCCACAAATATAGTATCATTTTACTTGTTCACTTGATAAATATATAATGACTTTTTAGTTTGGAAGTTAATAATACTGTAGATTTCAGCACTTTTTTGGTAATTTATACTTTCAACAAGCAAGCAGCCTAAGGTTTTCTGAAATCCTGGAAAGTTATTGCACTTGGTATTCTGCCCATGTGAAAAAGCTGAACATGATTACAATACTCAGATGAATTTGAAATTACAAAGAGCTGATCTCTCTCCAAAATCCATACCACCTTCCATTTGTTTTTGAAACACATTATCTGTCTCTTGGGGAAACACAGGGACTTCTCACTCCTCCAGAATCAAAGACTTAGATTTGGATTTAATTTGTCACGATGACATCTTGAACATGTTTTCATTACATGAGCACACAGCAGCTCAGCCCTACATCCCTTCTTAACAATTCCAAACATGGTTTAGAAAAGATTTAAATATCCTACCCAGAGAGTAATCAAATGTACAAAGCCAGGACTGTTACAGCACCCATGCATGGAAAGGGTTGGAGCAGGGAAAGCACAGCTTGAGAGCATGGACTGGATTTACACTGCTAACCACAAAGTCAATTGTGTAATTAACCAAAACTTAATGTCACTCAGTGAGCACCTGAACTACACCTTCCATGTACTTTCATCGTGTCAACAATGATGGAAAAATGGGCTACTAATAAAAACTGGTGATCAAGGCAGCTGCAATCACAATAAACTAGTCAGAACTAAATGCTAATGCAGCATTTTCCCTCTGGAAGCCTGTGATTTTACTGATCACCATCTCAAAGACTGATCATGTTATGAAGTTCAGAGATGAACATGATTTTACAATGGAAATAATCACATGAAGTTTTGAATTGGGCATGGATTTTTAAAATTTTAACTAATTATCTGAAACAAAGTTGCAGGAGAAACCACCTACAATACCACATTATTTAACTGCTTACCACATCATGACACAAAAAATAAAAAGGGCAAATAAAATTAAAGCAGATTCACTACAGATAAGGCAAACAAATCACAGCTGCACAATTTCAGACATGACAAACTAAAGCTTCCACATTCCAAGCAAGTGCATGAGTAACAACACCCAGTTACAGCCATTTGTTACCAATGTAATGATACTTTTCCAAGTAAGGACAAGAACAAAGACTTCATCTGCCTATCCCATTTTTCCACTTTTTGCCACTTCTCCCATGCTGGACACCCACACAATGAATGTGACTGAGTATAGATTCAGCTTTACAACCAAATTAGCAGGTTTTAGCTTAATATATGGAAACATTAATTTTTCTTTACTCTTCCAATTAATGTGGCAAATTCTTGTCTCATCTGTTCTACAGCAGAGACTCGTGCCTTTAGTTCTTTCTGAAAAGGAATAATTTCTAGTTACTTACCATGCCATACTGACTCATTCTTAACCTGCATTCATGGAAAAAGTTATCTTAGAATAAACAGCTGCAAATTCACAACCCTGTTAAAACACAGAGGCTTCTTCCTATGTCCTTGTCTCCAGACACATCAGAAGAAAAGCCTGCATTAATTACATTCACCTTTCCCTGTAACAGTCATTGAATACTTTGCTGTAAAGAAAATGCCCTGGACAACTAATGAAAACTCACATCGAAGCATTAGAAAGTCCCCCAAGAAACAAAAAGGAGTACCTGAGAGCATTTAGAAGGCCTTCTACACTGTTAGGAGGCTGGTCTTTAAGAACTTTGATGCATCCTTTCATCTAGGAGTTAAAAAAATTACAGTTTTTTCCACGCTAATACCTTCTGAGTTTACAGGAATGTATTATATTCAGTATGTCAAGGATCAAAAATAAGTATTTAAAAATAGCAGTAGCATAAAGACATTTTCTGGATATTAGAAAGGAATTAAGCTTTCAGTGTTACATCTTCCTATCACAGGCTGGCTTAGGTACTTAAAAAGCTGCATCAAGTGCATCCTCAGCACCTCTGCTGATGACACCAAGCTGTGTGGGGTGGCTGACACTGGAGGGGAGGAAAGGCATCCAGAGGGCTGTGGACAGGCTGCAGAGGTGGGACCTGTGGACCTTATGAAGCTCAACAACTCCAAGTGCAAGGTCTTGCAATTGGGTAAGGGCATCCCAAGCACAAACACAGGCAGAAAACAGAGTAGGAGCAACCCTGAGGAGGAGGGCTTGGGGGTGCTGTTGGATGAGAAGTTCAACATGACCCAGGAAAGTGCTCTGGCTGCCCAGAAAGCCAACACTGTCCTGGGCTGCAGCAAAAGAAATGTGGCCAGCACAGCAAGGGAGGTGATTCTCTACCTCTGCTCTGCTCTTGGAAGACCCCACCTGGACCCAGCTCTGGTGTCACCAGCAGAAAAATGACATGGCTGTGCCAGAGTGAGTCCAGAGGAGGGTCATGAAGATGATCAGAGGGCTGGAGCACCTCTCCTGTGAGGAAAGGCTGAGAGAACTGGGGCTGTTCACCCTGGAGAATGCTCTGAGAAGACCTCAGAGCACCTTCCAGTATCTAAAGAGAAGCTGGAAAGAGACATTTTTTACAAGAGCATGTAGTGGTATGATGAGGAACAATGACTTTGAACATTGTGGCTGCCCCATCCTTGGAAGTGTTCAAGGCCAGCTTGGACAGAGCCTTAAGCAACCTGGTCTAGTGGAAGGTGTCCCTGCCCATGGCAGGGGGGCTGGAACTGGATGATCTTTAAGGTCTGTTCCAACCCAAACCATTCCATGATAACTTTAGCAAATGCAACTTTCAAACTCTGCTTTATCAGCCTTAAAAAAAAAAATTGGAACTGTGAGCAAAAATACATGTTTATCATAAATCCATTAAGAATTATTACATTCAGGCAGTGAAATAATGACCAACTGTAGTTAATACAGTGGGGTAATACTCCCTCTGAAATAACCACAAAGCCACACACAGTAACAGCATGTATTCCACAGGCTTACTATCAAACAATAGTAGAAAGCTGGAAACTTGAGGTGTGGTGGATGGTGAACTGAGCCATGCACCAGTCAGTGAGGAATATGCCAGGGGCCATTGTTACTTTCTGATCTGGATCTTTCAACACAACCACTGCTTACAAGTACTTCTAGACACTACCTGAATTACATAAAACCAGATTTTTCATGACCCACTTACAGGTCCAAAGGCCTAGTTTGTGTTTCTCACTGCTTAAATATATATTTTTGCTCACAGCTGCATGTTCAGCACCAATCCAGTATATGCATTTGCTACTAGAGCCTGCAAGACAGAAAAGGAGCCTGCACACAATTTAAATACTCAGGAGAGTAAGAACTTACATCAATTTTTGAAGTTTTGGCAAAAGCGCCCACCGGATGCACGTGGTCATAGAGTATGATGACACCCACCATTACCCTCAGACAGAATGATACTGTTTCCTCATTTGTAAACCTGCTTCTATATTCACTGGAATTTAAAAACAGAGCTTGTTATCTATGACACACAAGATAACAGTACATACTAGTAACACCCAAATTAAGATTAAAGAGAAAAATTCTACTATAAATCCTCAGAGAAAAAGTGAACAAACCAACCCAACCAAATCCACCAACTCCAAGCTTTCCAGAGTTTTCTTTATTCCCTTTAATAACCTGCCAAAAGTCAGATGATAGTGTAGAAAGTTACCAGAAGATTAATAAAAATTCTCAAACTTAAACCAGGATCCTACTTCTACACCATTTGCATTTTTTCAGAGATAAAGATTAAAACAATATATACCAACTTTGTCTCCAGTGCTTCCGACACTCTTCCCTCCCACCTTCTAACACACACCCAAACTTCTGACTTATTAAAATAAAAAGGCAGGTGAACGGACAAACTTTAACTGCTTTTTAAAAGGAATAAAGAAGAATTCCATTCCTAAGAAAAGTGAGCTTGGAGATCTTAATGTACTCCAAAACAAATGTCCTGTGGTATTTGGATGGAAACTCATTTATAAAGACATAGCTCATGCCCCAGTGATTTTACCAATAGAAAACTATTTAGAACACAGAAGAAACAGATTTAAAAAATAATTAAAGATTCGTCTGACTTTAGTCAGTGCCTCTCAAATGTACAGAAGACAACTGACTTCTTTCATGCCTGGAAGCTGTCTGTTAATTCCCCTGAGAGGAGCACTGTCATTTTGTTAGACCCATCAGCCAGGCCAGTCAGCAAGGACACACCATCCAGAGCATTGCCCACAGCCCCTCTTTCAGGAGGCCCTAGGCAATCATGCTCAAATAGTTTATTTCTCTGAATTATACATGAGAAAACCACTTATAAAGAGTGCCAAGAGGTTGTCTAGCTTCCACAGCCATTCCATCTTTAAATATTAATATGTTCAGAAAAGCAGACCACATGATTTGCGTGGCTGGCAAAATGAGACAAGGTGGTTTCATGTCGATGTAAACAACCAGGCTGGTAAAAAGGAAACATCACAGTTCCTAATTACTCCAATTACATTTCTTCCATGCATCACACATCAGGTCTGACACAGGTGACTCATCCCCAAGCCAGGCAGTGTTTGTACTCACGGGGTTTCCAGCATGACCCTGCACACACTCGCCATGGTGCTTAGGCAGTCTGTTGTATTCTCTATGGGTAAATTTTTATTCTGCAAAAGAAGGTTCACAGTTTCCACAATTCAATTAATGTGAAATATTATAGTACAAAACCTAAGTCAAATCAGTCATCTACTGGCACAGCAATGTGGAGCAATTAAAAACATCAACACAACTATGGTAAGTCCTTGCACTATTTTTTTTAAACTGTTATCACAGATTAGCAATTTACAGAGAAGGCTACCACACTGGGTTTTGCCTGCTTGTTTGTAGTCAAGTAATTACACCCTTGACATGACTGACTTTTGGAAAGCTTCCAAGGAATCATCTAACCTGCTCATTCAAAGACAAAAATTTCTATAGCCAAATATATTCATCTGCAGTAACAGTAAAACTTTAAATTGTGGCAGACAACCATCACAAATAAATGTAAAATAAGAGGACAGTTTTCTTAAGGCATTTCAAGCATAAGACAGAACTCAGGAAAAAAAAAACAGTAAAAGATAGATGTAACTTTGCATTAATCATGTAAAGTACAATTATTTTCTACTAAGAAATAGTGAGCATTCTTTGCACGTAAGCCAAAAATCATCACAGTTACTAGAAGGCAAGCACAGTATTTGTAGTGACTGGATTTTACAACCAATATTTATTCAGGTAGTCAAGGAGAAATAGGGATATGTCAAAATGGTGAAATACTTTTCCAGTTCAGGTTCCTTCTCCCTTCTGCAATAATGTAGTATACTTGACTTCACACAGTGTAACAAAAGAGTCTTGGGAAGGAGAAGAGGAAGCTACATTTCAATTCCATTCCCTACTGCAAGTAGACAGAATCAAGCTGTTTCCCTTTCAATTTTCTAAAATTTCTGCTCTAAACCACCACCACAATGCAGGCAAAATACTTACCTGTCCCACCTCCCTGTTTGAGGAAAGTCATCACTACTGATGTGACACTATCCATTAACTTTTGGGGATGCATACACAAAGTGCCTGGCTGGAGTCCCTAACTCTACAGCATATGGGAAAGACACATTACATTTCTTGAGGCTCCAAACCCCAAGTTTTATTTCTAGATGCCAGATTAGGGCTGGAGGAGGTTGTGTTGCCCATTATGTCTGGCCCTGCAGTGCTATGAAGCACATTATCCAAGCCATAAATTTATACCCTTACCTCTGACACAAACTTTGTTGTGGCATCACTTAAGGTTTTCAACATTGGCGTCGCTTCAGCATAAAATAAAGACATTCTGTTTGCCAACTCATTATTTACTTCATTTTCTCCCTCTGCCTAAAAAACAGAAGAAAGACTTTAGTTGTTCTGTACATGGAGAAGAGAGGTGGTAGCAGAAGACTACATTTCATCTTATCCAAGGGTTACCTACTGGGACATTGTTAATCCTCATACGGCTCAGAGTTCTTCTATAGTAGCTGAAGTCATTCTGTATAGCAGGATTTGTCATCTGTGTAGGTATAAAAGCAAGAGAGTTGTGACAAATTCAAGAAAAGTAAGGACAAGTTTTCATAAAATATAATACACCCAAGAAGAAAATATTCAACTTCCTGAAGTGAAGCGAAAAGGCCTGTGACATGGTGGGAGCTGGTAAACACAATATAAAGCTTTCTGGTTTCTTAGATTCAGAACAAGCTCTTAACAGGAATGAGAAAAGGAACAGTCTCCTAAATACAAGTTGGAAATCAGCAGGTTGAAAAAAAATTGCTTTGCTAATTTGACTCCAAGGATCAAACCACCAAATTAATTATCATTTCAGCTTAGGTCTTTGCACATTAGGAAGAAAATAGCTGGACTATGGGCGTGCACAAGCTAAGAGCAGCAGCATTATCCCAAGAGATATGCCAAATTTGGGTGAAGAAACATGATTAATGTGAACTGAAATACAACAAGTGCCTAAAGCTAATATGATATTTCATCTGCTTTCCAGTTTAATCTAACTCTAGGTCATGAGAGCAAGCCAAGCATATTGGATATTTGAGTATCCACTGCACATTCTATTCCAGAACAGAACACAACCCAGATTGCTTCAGTAAACAGACTTGGCTTCTTTTTCCAGCCCCTCTGATTACAAGCTCTTACCTTGAGCTCATCAAATCTGAGTGTAAAGTGAAGAATTTCTGCAAACTGCTTAGCAAGAGCCTGCTCTCGCTCCAGGTGTTGTGTTGGGGAATAGGGAGTGCTGGTCAGGGCTCCCAGCAGGCCCCGCAGTCCCGCCTCTGGAACGACAGAGAGGAGTTTGCAACACACAACTGCACCTGCTTCTTGTACCAATACTGGCTGATATTCTGCATGCTAGACTTAAAATACACAGCTGCCAAAATACATGGTGATGAATTGCTTATCCCTGTGTCAACTGCTGTCATATCTGCATACAAACTGCTGTACAGACCAGGTCTCATCAGCACTGACAACAACAAAAAAACTTCTTGAAAAGCTTTACTCAAGCTTTGTTTGCAACATTTGTGTAGAACATATTTAAACAACCTGTGTTAGCTGACTTCAGCCTTTAGGAGAAAACACAATTCAAGGGGCATACAGCTGTAAGCAGGTCATGCCTTATTTAAGATAAATTTATAATCCAGCTTCCTGTTCATCTTCTTGAAAAAAATATGTCACCCATTTCAAAAAGCAGAACTCGTCTGCAAAGTTCCCATGTTTCAAACACATTTTTTTACAAGATATGTTAATAAATTTGTTTAAAAGTGAGATAACAACAAAGCTGGTGAAAACACCAGTGTCATAAGTTGTATCAGCATAGCCACCACAACAGTGAGTTTCTGAAGAGGCATGAAGCACCATCTCGTGTATGAACCAAGATCAGGCATTTCCAGCAAATTATTTCTGGTGTTTAGGGAGGAATAATACAGTCTCTTTTATGTACTCTTGGTATCAGAAACACTGACAGAATAAATTCCTGATTATTTAGTCCACTAATTTCTAGTCAATCAGCTGGTTACTGCTTTCCTGAGTTACTAAAGGAGTAGAGGAAGAGTAACAAGGATGATCCCATTCTCTCTCTCCTCTCAGGTATCCACTGAAGCAAGTTTGCTGTCACCCAGCGTATGGAGGAATCTGTGCAATACGAGCTCTTTTCCACAAAGGAGTTGACCTAGATGTGATCACATCTAAATATGCCAAATATACTAATTAATGAAGACAAAACCCTCCAAGTTAACACTTTTCCACTTACCTAGTCTTTGAGAAAATTCATAGAATTTCTTTAGTTTGCCTACTAGTGGAACAACTGCACTCCATGCCTTTTCTTGCAGCTTCTCATCATTTGGATGCTGTATTGCCTTTAATTAGAAAAAGAGAGGAGAAAAGTATGCTTAGATTGGGAATAACTGATGCACTGCTGACAAAATAACCCCAAACAACAAAACACACAAAAAAAACAACACCTATGCAGGACAATTGTTTGAAGAACTAATAATTAAAAATCTACCTACTAAGAAATTTTCAGTTGAGAGACAAGCATGTACTAACCCATTTCTGTTCCAAAAAGGTCTAAAAAATTGTGTTGAAAGTAAGCATCCTGAACAGGAAAACAACTTGGAGAGAGTATAAAGAAATGGTTAAAAATCAAGTTACTCAGATAAGAAAATTTACATAACCAGACCTAGTTAATTAAAATTAGCAACTTTACTGTGCTTACTCCAAGCAAAAAAATTTAGAGATCAAAGCCTCATCTTAATGTTGGTATCTATCACTAATTCCCAAATTTGCAACGAAAAAAAATTGCTGTGAAATTCAGGCTAATACAGTAGGAATATTTAAGCATCATCAACAACATAAAGCACCACCAGGACATATATTTGAGGGATATATTTACAGACTTTGTCTTTACAGTAAACTTCACAGACATATAATACCTTAAATTCAACCTCTCCAGTTAGCAACTGAAAATAGACCAACAAAACAGAAATAAAAATGCTCATAACTCTCTGTGGCATTTCACTGTCAAGTTCTTGATTTCAAGAACTGTTTCAGTCAACTGTGGGCTGTGGCTTGCAGCACACTCCTCTCTGGTCATAGAAAGTTTCCTTCCTCCCATGTCTACTGCCTCCTCTCAGAGGAGTCTCTCTCCTCTCTCCATGGCATCTGCAGACACACATTCCTGATCCTACAGCCTGTACCTGAACCACTCCTGCCTTGGAGAACAAGTAAGCTGTCTCCCCTCCTAAGGGTTTTGTGTGACACAGTTATCCTTCTTAAACCTACCTTATCAATTCCATGGAGAGAAAAACTCTCACAGCTGAATGGCTTTGAGTATCTCAAATTGCTACAGAGTGAGTAGAGACTCCTCCTCTCTAATATTATTTCTTAAGGGTATGTTACAGTAACTCCTTCCTTTCATGAGCAAAGTAGCCCCCATTGCTGCATGTGAGGAAGAAAGAAAGGGGGCTGGGGGAATATTTATTTCACCCTTTATTAAACAAAGGAAAAATGGAGTGACATTCTGGACAGGAACTTTGCTTCTGTTCCAAACATCTACTTTAATAAATAAAAGCCAATTAAAAGGGATTGAAAATGAGATGCCTTTTGTGTTAGGATTATCAAACCAGGCTTCTCCATATAAGAGAATGTCAACACCACTCAGTATTGCACTGTAGTCACACCACACTCTTTCCAAATTCACTATAAACTCAAGAAGAGCTTATGTGGGAATACAAAGATAAGTCAATAGCAATAATACCCCAAAAACTCTGAGAAGCATCATTTGCTATTACACATATGTGGATTAATATGATTGAAACAAGCGACATCTGTTTTGCTGTTAAAAAGAAACATTCCAGAGCAGAAACTCAAGACAGTGATTTTAATACACAACATGCTCTGCCAAAACAGCTCCTGCAAGCAAAGTTAAACCCCAGCAGTATTTGGTTAGAAATGGACAATGAACAACCACAGGTTGTGCACAACTGTAACGCTCTAGCTCACCTCTCGTATTTCATGGCCAGCTCCTCTATATGACTGCAAGTCTTCCAGTATTCCTTCTGCATCCTTTAACACTACATTCACCTGATTATAAATTTCCTTTTCAGATTCTGTAGGTTGGGCATCTAAACAGCAGAACATATTAAATGTATATATATTTATTTTTAACAACAACATGGAACTCAATAGGCACACCATCACCTATGGGACAAATTCTTCATGCAGCAACTCATCAAGAATTTTCATTCTCTGAAGAGTTACTACAATGTATAAGGAACTCCAAGAGACTAACTGTATTCATTTTAGTAGTCTCTTCATTTAGCATCCCAAAAATTCACCTGGATTCTACCTTCTTGACTTATTTAAAACTGAGTTAGAAGAAATCCTGTTGATTGACAACCTTCATGACTACCATATAATCTCACCCTGGGCTGCAGTAGAGGCTCACTGGAAGAACCTTAGATAAGCCCTCAAAGACACGCTCACTGCAGATAGCACAGGAGGTGTCCATGTCTATCGTTATCTAGAAACACTGCATCAGGTTATTTTCCATCTTGTTTGCCTCATCTTTAACTGCTTAGGAAAGGAGTCATATCTTTTACTTCTAAATATATTTAATTTTCAAAACATATTCTTTACTGCATTCATCACACAATCAGAGCTGAGAGCAAAAAGATCTAGTGTGAGCTTGTGTAGGGCTATTTTTTTTGTTCCCTTTTGTCTTTAAAGATAAAAGCTGTCTCCCATTTTTTTTCTAATTAGCTAAGGGCTTCCCAAAAGTATATCGGGTCATAATTTCAAAAACCTATATGTACATTTTTAAAGAAATGTGATTCTGTAAGAAGTACGTTTTGAGAAGAATCAACAAAAGGTTTTACCCTTTAAAAACAATCACCTTGGACAAGTATCTCAGACATGGTTTACCTGAACCAAATTTTTTTCTTTTAAAATGCTGATGCAAGCTATAAAGTTAATTCCTTTTAGATTAATATTAAAAAAAAAAAAAAAAGTTAGTTACTAAAGGTCTGGCAAAAAAAAACCAAAAAACACTTCTCTGTTAACACGGGCAAAATATGTTATAGAATAAATATCCTTGTATTTTAGTCCATTATTTCCAATGCCAAATATCAGGGTATTAACAATAGATTCTTTTTTACAAGGACAGACAAAAGCCATCTAAGGACAATATATCCTCATGACTTTATGCAGTTTTAAGAGTCTGGAAAATGTCTTTTTAGAAGTGCTTTTTCCATGATCCATATGTACAACTTCCCATGGAAGTTAGGTTCATCTTTACATTTGAAATAAAACTCCCACAAGTATCTTAGTGTTACACACTAGAAAAACACAAGAGAAAAAGTTTGTATTAGGAGAAAATAAATTTCACATACATTGCCTGTCTGGATTTTGCTGTAATTTTTGCATAATACCTCTTATTTTTATAGTTTAATGCATAAAGAGTGGGCATTATTAGCAAATATGCCTATATATAGACCTTGCAACAGTTTAACTGGTATTTTGATAAACATCAAGAATTAGCACAGGTTAAAAAGAACCTGGTCACTCCTTTGAAAATAAATAAATGAGCACCACATTGATTAGGCATCGAGTAAAAGTGGCCAGTGCTTTTCAGATCACCACAAAGGTCACATAATTTTGAAAGCTGCTGAAGACTGCTGTAAGAAATGAAGACAAAAAATGAGGGAAAAGAGCAGACAGGAAAGCACCAGTTGACTGGCAGCAGTTCATGCACAAACATGAAATGTTACAGTGAAATACAGACTAAGATGTGCAGCTCTGTAGCATTCCAGATTGTGTCGTTAAATAATTCAATCAAGACTTGTCACTTGGATTGTCTCACACTGAGAACATCTCCTGCCTATTAAATTTTTCAGGCCATTTTTTTCTTTATCCTGTGTAGTAAGGAGAGTTAATTTTTCAAGATTGGGAGGGGCAGAGCAGAAGAGCCTAAAAGAACTCCTGCTCCTCATTTCAAAACCCGCCAACAAGCAGAACAGCTGCAGTACTATGACCTTCCACATTTAGAAATGAAAATAATCTTCCAGATACAAATGTAATGGTCACCACTGGACAGCTGGATAGGCAAATCAACACCATCATCACCTCTCTTAGTGTAGGATGTAATCAGCCAACTACTGTATTTCATTTCCTTAAAATGTTCCAGGAAATTAAACCAATGGTTGATACTTAATTTGTTGGGGTGGTGGGATTTTTTATTTGCTTGTTTGTTTCGATTACCACAAACTTCTACATATCAATCTATTTGAAAACCAAGTAGATACTGAGTTATTTCTTTTGGTATGTATTTCATTTTTGGTCAACCTAGTCCTCTCCAATAAAAGACATCTGTAAACCTGACTTGTCCCAACTCATTTCCTCTACCATCTCTAAAAGAGGTGTTGAATTTAAAAAGCAAATTTAAATTATTTTATAATCCCTTCACAAAATATTTAAGATGTTACTAGAATAGGGTTAAAAGGCATGATATAAAAGTCTTCAGGGCCTAATGCTGGCTGACCCAGAGTAAAATTGTTTTTTTTGCTTCCCAGTGCTGGCCAGGGCTTTGTATTCTGAAAGCCCATCACAGGGAACAATGAGGGAGAGGTCCCTCCTCCTAAGCACTGTTATTATCTTGAATAGATGGAGGCAGCATTCCCATATTATGGAAATAGCACCTCTCAGTATGTATCTGAGGGCCCAAGCTACAGGACCTTCACTTGAGAATCACTAATTGTGGAACTCCTTTTCCCCAAGGTGGAGTGCACAGAGCAGGAAAGGGAGTTACACTTCTGGAGTTACTCTTGGCAACTAAGAAAAAGCAGCCAGCAGTGCCAGGCATCCAAACAGAAGGATGAAGGACACAGAGTTTCATGGCTTTCCCTTCTCCGCTGTTCATTTAAGTTCCTGCCACAAGGCTACAACAAGGCTGTGCCTTTATCAGCAATGCCTTCCATAGAAAGAACAAACCCAGCAAGCACAGCACAGCTCACACAGATGCCCTGAGGTTTGACATTGTGGTCACAGGAGCTGACCCCTGGTTATTCAGGGCAACTATTTCAAATCCAATAGTAACAAAAGGGAAGACTGAGGCTCTGCAAGTAAATGGGAATTGTCTTTAAAGCAATTTGTGTTTAACCAGAATGTTACTGCACTAGATGCAATATACACTCAGAGTTCAGAATGCTCACACAGTAATGTATTAGAGACAGAAGAGGAGACTTGAAACAATATACAAATGCTGTTATGTGAACTAAATACTACAAAAGTGAGACAACATATTGCATGCCAGGGGGAGGGGGAACACACACACTTAGTGACTATTAAAATAATATTTGGCTAGTCTACAGAACTAGTAGGGAAAGAAATTTGGGGTTAAAAGTTTACACTGCACAGCAAACTATTTAAGCTGAGATTTTTTTCCCAGGGAAGAAGACATCAAGTCATTTGAAACTGTCTGGGACAAAACTCACAAACAAGGGAAAAAAAATGCCAGACTGCTGAAGATGAAATAATTTATTCATCTGCTGGCATTACTATGGAGAATGCTGTCTCTGTGGCTCCTCTGAAACCTGGCCAAGTCCTCTGGAGATAATGCAGGATACTGTCAGCGCCAGCTTGATACCACCATCTCAAAGTACACTGTATTTTAGCCACTATTCAAATCATTAAATTTGGAAAGAATTTGCAATTGTGACAGTGATGACACCAATGTAAAAGTTGAGCTGTAAGTTTCCCACATTCTAGGTGGCTGTTTCATTGTAAACAATATTGACCTGTGCACTTTGCTCATGTTCTAATGGCAGTGCACAGACTTTAAAAGAACACTCAAGACAACCATTCCTGTCAAACAGGTAAGGTGAATGACCAAAGAAAGCATAAGCTTAACCAGTGTGGAGGCAAGGAAAAGCCTACAGCTCATCATATTTTTCACATGGATTCTGATAGTCACACCACAATCACCGGAATTTAGCACCAAGATAAACATCTAGGGGGAAAAGAATGGTTAGAAGTCTAAAACCTTTCTAAATTTGAAGTTTCTAGCACTACAAAGCTTTATGAACATTAGGTTTTAGTTCTTTATGGTACTATGTAAGAAACATTGGAGCCTGCTCACACACATGGATTTAAGAACAAAAGACTTAAAACTGCCTATTATTGGGCCAGGCGTAACACAGAATTGGCAAATTTGTTTTTAATACAGAGCTTACTTGTCCTTCCACACAAAACCACAACATTAACTATCACAAGATTAAGTGCCAAGTCTTGAAGAAAGATCTTGGCTGTGTCAAAGCCAAGATCCTGTCAAGGCAAGCTATCTGAAACAGAGAAAGAAGCATGGATACACAGTGTAGCAGCAGAAACAAACGCAGAACAGGATCCAAAATGAACAAAGAACAGTCTAACAATTCAGCCATAATATAAGTTACCTAATTTGACTGCATATGAAAGCATTTCATGTCAGCAACCTGCTTACTCTCATGCCAAATCCTGTTCATGCTCAAAACATGCATTTTAAAACAAAACTGATAGCTAAAAGAATCTGTATTTAAAAAGAAAAAAAAAAGAGCAATTTTTATTGCAATTTATTTTAAAACTATGCCTCTCCTATCCAGCTAACACGAATTTCATTTATCCAATTAAATTTTCAGTATTTGCAGATTAAGCTGGAGCTTCACAACTCCAATAGCTTCATACATGAATGCTCCCACTTCACTAAACTGTACCTATTTTGACGATATGCAAGAATTGGTCTGAGACAAATTTTGCTCTCTGATTTTTGAACACAGGTCTTGATAATCTTCCCTTTATGAATAATTTGCATGGCTAGCATCTTCCAATTACAATATATTCAGAAGAGACAAGTGACAAAAATCAACACTACAGGATAAGGGGTTTAGAAAAGTTGTAACTTTAAATGTCATTGAAGCAAAACCGTATTTCTTCAAGCATTTGCTTTCATATTATAAATATAAAAAAAACCTGCTACTGTTTCATCCAACAACTGAAAAACAATTTAGGGGAAAAAAGATATAATGCACCTCAAATCATCCATATCATTATACTTCATCAGTTTTTTTATTATGCTATTGCATTGTATTCTATTACATGGTCAAAATATACTTGAACATTAATCTTCTTATTTATGCTTTCTGATGTACAGCTGGCTAAAGAAACAGCACATCCCAAAAGAAAGTAATTAAACATGCACAGCAGAAGCCAGCAACACTTACCTGCCATTCTTAGGCTATCCTGGATCATGCAACAAAAACTAAAAGCAGAAATACTGACATATGTGAACCTTTGAGAACACCTGGCATTGATCAGACAAGCTACATGTCTCTTCTTTTCAAAATCAATTTCATCACTGTACACACTGAGATACCCTTTTAAGAAGACATGAGGTTAAGTTTCAGTGCCAGATCCAGTAAGGTTCACATATAATCTTTAACATGATGATGCTGGAGCTATGAATAGCTGTTGTGAGCCAGTCTGTGTATGCAGAATTATTAAGTCACATTGAAAGTGATGAGAATCAGGTTTTATTTTCAGTTCTTCCTTTAAGGAGCATGGGACAAAACTCACAAATTTGAGTAAGTCAGTTGTAACTTCAGTAAGTCTTCAAATAACTACAACTATTCTTAACATTTTAATTAAAAGTAGGCAGAATTTTGGTTTAAAAAACAATAAGCAAATCAGGTTTCAACAGTCAAATTTTAATTTGAAAGCCCTTCCTGAAATAAAGATTTTACATTTTAGGATCTGATGATATTTTAGAACAGGTTATTGCTTTCTACCAAAGTTTGCTGAACAATTATCCATAGCTCAGGCATGCAAAGCAGTTAGAAGGATGGCAAAATGAAAACATACATTTAGTACATGACAAATGCAGTCTACTGCAGGCAAAGAGTAATAGATATATAAAATCATCTTCTCACTTTCAAAATCAAGGAAAAAATTTGGCCCCTGCTCAAGGTCTGTGCATGTCAAAACTTTTAGAAGGTTCCCCATGTTAAGGTACCTGCCAAGACAAGAATGAGAGAAAAGAAAATTTTCTTTTTATAAGAAAGAACAGCCCAAATGTAGTTGATTGAAGCAGTGGGAAAAGAAGACCAGAGAGTTCCATCAGGTACAAACCCGTCCTTCAGGCTGGGTGAAGAGACATCCCCACCTCGAGGATACACAGCTGGTGACCCCAGCAGTGCAGCTTTCCTGTAAGAAGTGACCGTGTCACCAACATCCTCATCACAGCTGTCCCTTTGGGAAAGGGGCAGGATCCAACCAAAGGCTTTGCCAGGGACTGTTCTGTCCCAGTACACCCTAGCACCAGTGTCCTGAGCAGGAGTGTTGCCTTGAGGGCAAAGTACCAGATTTGAAAGCATTAGCCATGCTAGATTTTAACCTGATGGGACAACAGAAGGAAAGAGCTTTAATTTTGTCAGCCCTTGTAATTGTGTCAGAAGGCCAGCGTAGAAAACCACATTGTGATACATCAGTTCAGTGTGCAGAAAATGCTAATAGAGATATGCCACAGATCCTAAGGTGCCTAAACACAAGGTGCCTAAAACATCTGTGAAACGGAGACAGTTTCACTTCAGACTTTTGGATGTAAAAACCACACATTAACTGCACAATGAATCACCAAAGCAGGATCAGGAATGATTTAGCACTCACTCTTGTGTATGAGAGGATTACAGTGAACAACTGCTCAGCACAGATTACTATGGCATACTGACAGAATTTCTCATCTCATGATTACTTGATTTGCAGGCAGATGGATGGACATCACTGACCACAGAGACCCAAAATGACTAAGCACATGGAAAGAAAATTTACACAGCAGCATGATGGTGGCTTGGCTACTACTGGAGAGGGAGAAAAAAGGAAAAAAAAAAAAAGTAACAGAAAAAAAACACATGCAACTCTTTCAAATTCCAACTTTGCAATTGAGTCCCCTGGCCTTCACTGCAGCAGGTATAAGCAACCCTACTTTTACCATTTGAAAGGCACCAGCTGTGAAGGGCTGAGAGACTTACTTTCAAAATCCAAGAAAAAATGTGCTGCATTGTGGTCTATGTCCCTGGTTAGCACCTTAATGAGATTACCCATGCCAGCAAACCTAAAAATAAAAATGGCAAAATAATTTAGTTCCAATAACCATTTCCTACTTCAAGTACACGCCTGGGTCTCACTGGATCAGGGCTCCCATTGTGTTTTGCACTCTGGATTCATCAGTTTCTGGTGGGGAGCAGAACTCCTGCACTGTACAGTGCATTTCCATGCCCCTTCTTCTTAGAGAGCAGTGATTGTTGAAAAACTGAAAAAGTTATAATCTTTGACAAAAATAAAGATGTGAATTACTGGCTCTTTTTCATCTTTGTTTAATACATGTAAAGAACATGTGATCTATGATGACTGAGCAATTGTTTTGCATAACTGCAGCACTCAATGCCAAACAAACCCATTATTGTTTAGGACAAAAGTAACCTCAAATGGAACTGGTGTTATCATAGCACTTTTTTACTACCTCTCTGTAATCCAAAACAGATTTCGGAAAGCCTCTCAGTAGTAGTCATCTGTGGCCAATGAACAGTTTTCCCATTAAATCACAGAGTTATAAGCAAAACAAAAACTATATTTTTCCAAGACCAGGAGAAAAATCAAGTTTCAACAGTTCTTCTTACGTTTTCTGTCACATCCCAGCTAAAAGAAATGAAAAGTGGAAGAAAAATTAAATAGTTGTTAGACTACTTGAGATCAGATAAATTATCAAAACAGTTTCAAATGTTACCACAAGTTTCAGAAACCAATACCTGCAGTAGGAGTATGAAAACTGCATTTCATAACAAAGGAGCCTTTTCATGAACCTTCCACGTTTTACAGAGGCTGAAAATATACCTACTAACCATTGTTCTGAAATGCCAAGGCCTCACTAGAGTGCTGCTGCAAGACAAGTAAGACATACCCAAAAATCTCATCGCAAATTATTTAAGAATAAGCTATCAACAATCTGACATCTGAATTCAAGCACAAGATATATATATATATAAAAATCAGTTTTCAAATTACTGTAACTATACCAACCAATTTTGACTTTTACTGAAGAATCATGTTTACCTGGAGGGAGGTAGCATGACACCAAGAATCATTACTTTATTAGGTGTCATGGAAACTGAAGCAATGAGAACTCAAAACGAATTTTCAGAACCCGTGTTGAGACAGATTTCCTGGTCAAACTAACAACAGCATACAATTAATTTTTCAGGATCTGCAAGATTCAGCAATCAAAGCTTGAGAAGGAAGGGGCAATTAATCCCAAGTTGCTGAAAATAACCCAAGTCTTTGCTGCAACAACTTCTACACAAAGACCAAACAACTGTTAAGAATCTAGACTTTCAGTACTGTGACTTTGAGTGTAACCCAGGTAACCACAGGGGACTCTGCACAGTGCTTCATCAGGAGGTCTATGCTGGCTTTTTCACATGTTCAACCTTCTCCTTGAAGCTCAAGGAAATGCAAGACCTGCTTCCTAACAATTTGAACTTATTTCCTGGAAATTCAGATCAGACTTCTCAGCCTGTGAGAAGCACCTAATAATTCAAGGATTTTTTAAATTAGGTTGTCCAGCTGAGAGATTCTTCTTGAAAACTAATCCATTAAAACATAGTTCTTCAAAGAGGATGCTTTCCCAGGACCTTCTATCCCATAGCATAGCAAACTATTTTAAAGCTACACATGCACCAATGCTGTGTAAACATGCAACAGTAGAAAGCAGAGAAATTACTTTTCCATATCTCTCAAGTGTGTTCTGTAACACAGGACTGAATAAGCCACTTTGTATTTCAGAGTTTTCCAGATTATGAATGTTCTTCTTGTTGGGGAGCAGACAGAGGCGTCCTTAAACAAATTATTTTCAACAAGGCAAATAAAAAAAAACCAACAATCAGAAGTAGAAGCTGCATAATGCTGATCCAGTTTATAGATTCAGATTTAAAAACCAAACCTCAGTCTCAGAACAGCATATTACATATTTCAATTCCAACATTAACAAACAAGCAGCAAACACGTGGCAGTGAATACTGCTAATGGCCTAAAGAGAACTCCTGTACCTGCAATTACTGCTGTGCTTCAGCTGCACCATCCCCTCCTTCAACAAAATATTTTCCATATCTCAAAAAAACGCCTCTGTGTAGGTTTTGCCTTTGTTTTGATATTAACCAGTCTCCCAAGAGTTTACAAGCTCACGCACGTGGCTTAAATATTGGATAACATTACTTGTGAAAGTCAGAGTAGGGGCATGCTCATACCGTTGAAATATTTTGAACTTAAGTTCACAGAAGAGCATGTGGGCACTGCAGAACAGTTTGTTTCACTGAGCACCTACCACCTCCTAATACGAGTAGGGAGTTGGGGAGTTGCTTTTGCAATACAAATACCTTCATCCCTCAGGAAAGTTTGCCAGGGAGAATATACAGTTTCTTTTCCAGGAGTTAAGTTTAACAAATAGAGGAGCATAATAAAAGTTTTGGCACTACAATGGAACAGTCAATGTGATATTCAAGCAGAAGATGCAACTGATCTAAAGGTAACATCTCAGTGAAAAGCCTCACTGAGCAAAGGAAAGAAATGGATGATAATGGATTAATTCAACTATGACAGCAGCAAGATGACAAGATGTGGTATAGGAATGTATTTCAACTTACATGGACACAAAGCTGCTTGAACACTTGTTTGTAATGAAGTTCTCAACAAACCTTTCCCTTCATGTGTTCATTGTATTGAAAAAAATCTTGATAAATTTTAGTCACATCAGAGTTTTGCGCACAAGATGTGCAATCATATTTGCTTTCTTAGCAGCAAAACAGTCACTGTGTATTCAGGTTTTATGGAGTGCATGGCAATCCAGCTGAAACTGGACAAACCCAGTATTTTTGAAACTTGAATCAAGACACACTGTAACATTTACTCAAGGATCTCAAGCATTCCTTAAAACTGGAAGCCCTGCTGTGTTTTAAGAACTGTGAAAACAACCATTTCTCCCAGCTGCAATCCAAAAAGACTTTAAGCTACAAAGAGCTTGAAAACTCAATTCAGATAAATATTGAGAAGATGTAATTTCTCTAGCATTCTTTTTTGGGAAGATGCTTTCTCTCATCTTAGCATTCCAGGTAACGAATGCAAGAGCCAAAAGGTCAGAATCTATTCTTCTGGCAAAGCTAAGCAGTCCCTTCTTGAGCTCTGAAATTACTTTTTAGAAACAAGACCATGGTGCCATCTGTGGAACTTCCCAGATTTGTGGAAGCAGCTGCAATATGCAACTGCAGGTCAATATGCCACAGCTAAGGTTAGATGGCCCTTCACTTTTGTACATTATTGTCCTTCAGAAGGCATAGCTGAGCAGCTGGCAGAGCTGACCTGTTGTACTCAGAGGGAACACTACAGAGAGGAAAATGAAATCTGACCTTTCTGAGAAGGTGCTGTGTCAGCAGAATACTTGGACCAATCTAGAGCAAACCAACCTAGCTCAGAGATGCACCACACCTCTGACAGATATGGAAAAGATTTGCTAGAGGTTCTTGTTTTGTTCAAGATGGCCCATCATTTGCAATTTTTCTGGGCCCAAAACTCATGAAAGAAGGACTGCTACTGCCTCTAATACTAAAGATTATGACAATTTGCACATAGCATGAGAAGAAATCTCCAAATCCAGCTATTAACATTTAGCTTCAATGAGCTCTTCTGCTATTTGATGCCTTGTAAAAGCATCACCAGCATGAAGATTTTGATAGTTCTGTGAATTACCTTAATAATTAACCACATAGTGGCATGTCCAGCCAGTATTAATTTACCAAGCTCTCTTACAATTTCCTTGCAAGTCCACAACTTCATCTGAAGTAAGTAAAATTACTGGTTTAGAAAGACAGATGTGGTTCCAGTTAGGTAGCCCTGACACTGAGCTTCCATTGTCTAGTCAAGAACATCTCCCTGCACTTAGTGCATTCTTCTTGAGCACATTGCCACATCAACCAGCCCCATTTCAAGAAAGACCTAAGCCATTAGCAAGCACTACTGTTGATTTTGATGTCCTGCAGCTGGGGTTTGTTTTGGAGCCAAATAGCTGATTCAGAGAACTGACTGGAGGTGACCTCTGTGGCTGCTAACCCACCTTTTCACCCATAACAAATGGAAAAAAAGGCACACTGAAGCTGTAATCCTTATCAAGAAAGATTCTGCATATTGCAATCACTAACATCAAAATATTCAAACGTCCAGCCTGAAGTACACTTTAGGTCACTACCTATTTGTTTTTCCACAGTTTCAGAGCATCAACCTCTATCCAATTTCATTTGGTATTCTCATTCAGAATACAGTAAACTTCAAAACTTCAAACCAGTTTCTCTCCCAGAGGTATTACCGATTTTAAAATTTTATAGTGCAGTGTCCAGAGGCAACTCATTAGGTAAACTAACAGCCTAAGACTCAGTAAAAGCACACATTTAAAACCACTGAAGATTTCTCCTGCCACAAATGCAACATCATGAGATCAGAGCACAACAAAAACCAGTAGTTTCTGTCCAAAAACTGGCTGTCCCTGTGAGGCTGCTCAGAATCCCTGCTGGCATGCTCTGCACTCCAGCACAATACTCGAGCCACGTGGAGCAGGTTATGGGAAATCGGAGCACAAGCCAGGAACATGGCTTAAACTTGACCTACTTGCAGAGGAAGACATACGGAATGCCACATTGGATTAGGATGATTTGGCCCATTCCAGCCTTATGGGGTTGTATGATGCTGCGTGCAGAGTCATGATCAGACAAGCGGAAAGCAAAGGCATATTTTCAAAACAAGTCTTGCACGCATGCCCTGCCTGTGGAAAACATCCCCACACATTTCAGTGCCCCCCACCCCCCCAGGCTAAGCCCAGGGGAAATGTAACAGAAATACGCAAGGCAAGTAAATTCACCAAAAAAATTTCCCCTCTCGCACCTGAAAGAAAAACTGTGCATTAACAAGGATGTTTTTTGCAACTGGTGAGCAGCTAGACAACTTACTCTCACTACAGGTAAAAGACTACAAAGTTGTTCATAAACAATCTTTTCTATTGTTTTTTCATTCTACTGCAAGAATAATATACTTTCAAACTAGCTTAAAAGAACAGTTAAATAAATAGATTAAAAGATTTGCTTGTGATCCCTGAAGAAAATCTGCTTCAAGAAAACACCAGCTTACCTTTCGGACATGTGTAAACTATTCCCCAACACTAAAATTCACAGTATGAAAACTGTACTCTTTGAAAGTTTCATATGTAGTTAAGCACAACACTATGTAGAAAGCACATCTAATGAAACAACAAACATTTTGTTCCCAGGATTTGAGTTTTAAACTTTCATTTGGTCATGTAAATGTGGCATAAACCTAATTCAGAGATATTTTGGCAAAATAGTAAGAAAAAAACATGCATAATATTAAAAGTATAGCATTATAGTGGAATGTCACCATGTTATAACACTTGCAGTGTTACCACATAAACAAAACACTTACTGAATGTTTCTCTATACTGTTTTTCTAGAAGGATAATCCTATCACAGCCTGTTTCAAGGCTTACTGAACAGTATCTAGCCATGAACAGGGAGAAAGAAACAAAAAAAAACAAAAAAAAAGAAAAAAGAAAAAAGGAAGGAGGCAGCGGCTAGGTGTCTGCCCACATCAGCTGAATCCAAGGCAGCCCTTAGCAACACATGGCATCACAGCCTGGCAGCCTATGGGATCCCGTGTGGCTTTCTCTGCCAATGAAGCAGCAAAGCTTCACAACCAGTGAGAACATTTCTGCCCTCAACCTGAAATCCTAGAGACTGCTGCAGAGATGGAAACAGGCTGGTAAAATGCACTGCAGGAATCATTCTTTTTTGATGGCTGCAACATTCTCCCTGGATACAAATGTGTTTTTCCTAATGCATATTTATTTCTCTTCTGAACAGTGCCAGAGCAGCAGAGATGCCTCCTGACACATCCTAATTTCATCTATTGATTTAGTAATGTTTTAAAATAATAAAGACCTGCCATGATACAAAATCCCAAAATAATATCATACAATGCAGAAAATAAATAATTCGAGTCAATGTTAAAAATAGTAGCTATCACATATCACCTTTAGATTTAGGAAGGAGAAGCTTAGTGCCATTAGCTTGAAGCAAGTAATATTTTGGAAATGCTGTTTTCATTTTCAGGATTCATCATAGCTCCAGTAACATCACTAATATTAAAGGTACCAGTTCAAATTGTGTCACCTGTGTAAATGTACTGAATCAAACACATGAGTGAAGTGCCAGAGCCACCCCCAGTTCTGCACAAAACACACAGTTTTACTTCATCGATGGACAAGTTTTTCAAGCAAGCATTAAGATTTCAGCAGTTTTTACAGACTCTTTTGGGACAGAGTTCCCAGTCCAAACCCATGCCCAGACCTGCACACGGCTCGGCACTGCTGACACCCAGTGGCCACAAACCAGGGACTGCACACCAACCACAAGAAGAATAAAATATATGGAGGCCAAAAATCCCCTTCCAAACCCCTAAAACAGCCTATTTCACTGAATTTTGGGGGCTTCAATCATTAGCATCTTATCTGAAAAGTGGAAAAACAAATTATACAGCCAGATAGGAAATGTTTTTGTACAGGAAAGTAAGTATTCAGACTACTGAAAAGCTGTTTGAAGCTGCCTCTGATGTCAATTCATTTGGCTAAACTGACTTTGATACAATAACCTGTTTTAGGCTCTTTTTTTTTTTTAGATCACACATCATCGATAAAATCTTCTTTAGAACAAAACTGAATTCAAAACTTGTCATATCAGGAGGATGGAGGTCTGCCAGGGAAAACAGACTAGTGAATAGACTCACATTCCTCAAAACCAGAATTGTAAAATACAGTCAGAGGAGTGTTTATTCAGTCCATTTTTCCTCTTAGAGGAAATCAAGGAAAGGCACTGAAGAATCCACAGTTTCTTTAGAAGTAGTCTTAGAGCCTTGTTAATTTGGGAACATTTTAGTTCCACAGCTGACACTGAATAACGTATTTGACAGGGGCTACAATAAAATAACTAAGCATGCTCACACAAGTCTGGAATAAATCCAATTTGTCTGAAAGAATTACGCTTGTTTTTAAAACAGAACTTGTATTGAATAGGGCAGGGACTACGCTCCAGAAATCTGCTCTGATTTACCCTTCAACAAGGAATTGCACAATTTTTCCAAGCGTGAATCCAGGGTTAAAAAAATAATTAATTACACTTTCCTTTTTCAAAAGGACACGAGCCCAACATGCTTTAACTTAATTCTGCAAAATGCTGTTTTTAATTCCATTACACTGCAGCCATGAGGAAAACGCACCCTTTTCAGTTCAGGGAGGTTTTTCCATTGGAAGGCAATTTACACTCTGCTTTCTCCTTCAGCGCCGGGGCTGCTCAGAGCCTCCTGCAGCGCTGCCGTTCCCCAACAGAGGCCGCTGCCGCACCGCTGGATATTCCAGGGACAGGGAGCTGGGAGCAGCGTGTACAATGGCTCCCAGAGCTCCACAGCTCCGAACCGGCCGGGCCCCTCCTGCCCAAACACCGCCTTCAGTGCGGGCACTATCCCGCAAACACTGGCTGAGCTCCAAGTCTGCCTTTGTTCGAAGTAAACTGGGAACGTTTTTATCAGGTACATAAAGATACAATTAAAAAAAAAAAAAAAAGAAAAGAAAAAAAAAAAGTAAGAGCTGTGGCAGATTTACACTTTTTTTATTCTTTTAGAGAAAAGCTGCTCACTCTATGAAAGCTGGCATGCCTTTAGAACTGTGCTATACGGCCACATTACTAAGAAAGTTTACTATTTTCAGGATGTCAGCCTATAATTTAAGAACCCTCAAGCTCTCATCCCCCAAAAAAACCAAACAATACAAACTAACAATAATTTGTATGGTAAGTCCTTCTCCTGCCAATCACCCCAGTATAAAGAAAAAAAAGCAAAACTCCAATCAAAATTTTTTTAAAAAGCCCCAAACCCAAACACTTGCAAGTTTTACCTAAATGCTAAAAAAAGAAGTATGTTTTCAATTTCTAACTTCCTAACTAGTCCAGTTCATACGCTGTTTTTCAGTTGGTATTTCACATGTGAAACAGCACTCCTGTTCCAGCCTAGTTTGATGTGGAAATGCTTTTATTTCAGAGGAGCTGAATTCCCATCTATCAGACTGTCACGCGTGTCAGTCAGTGTCAGAGCTGGATGAAGCTGCACTGAGGATCCCACAGCCTTGGCAGTGCTGCCATCTAATGCACCAGGACAAGGAGTACAAGCACCCACATTGCTCTGCAACACTCAGGTAAAACGTTTTCTGAGATCAGTTCCAAAAATGTTGCACCCCTTCAGTGCCTTGGCTTGCAATCCTGCACTAATGATGTCATGACAAATTACCTTGTCATCAAGGTGATGGACATAAATAGCCCTTAACATATCCCATTGCAAGGGACTTCTGCTGGAATGTCACAGTGTCACCACAAACCTTGTGTGTATGAACCTGACACTGACTGATCATCTGAGAATTCAGTTCAGTGACACAGCAGCTCTGAAGTATCAAGGAGGAAAGGAAGGCTCATGACCTCCCAAATCATGGAGCTGGAAGGGCAGGTTTCTGTATTTCAGGACAGCTTTCTGATTATTGTGTGGACTTTCCTTTTTCTGAGACACCAGTCAGACACAGTATGTTTGCAGGATACAGAAGGCTAATGAAGCACATCAAGATGATGATGGTACAACAGAGGATGAGTAGCAGGATGATGCTCCTTCTCATCCCATCTGTTTTCAGACGCAGTAACAAACAGGCAGGCATTAGGCAGGGCAGAGGGATAAAATTTGTCTCTACATGGTTGTTTATTTATCTGAAGTTTCAAAAGCGACTCCTTGCAAGATCAAGGATCTACAGCTATCTTTGTTATATCCAGTTACTTCTTTAGCTCCCCTCAAAAGACATACCACCAAGTACTTTTACTGAACCTGGATAGTTTTCTTGTTGGAAACCAAGTGTTAAAAAAATCCCAACTAATCAAAGAAAAACCCACCTGACCCCACTGGTCCAGTTTTCTCTAGCTATGCAAATATGATCCTTTTTTAATCCCATTTTCCATTTCTCCCATCATCTGAAATTTTATTTTAACCTTAAAATCAAACTAAAGCTACCCAGTAAGGCTAGGATATTATAAGACAATTCTTTCTCATCCACCTGTTGGAAATATGGAGAAACATTTGCTATTCTTCAGTGATATCATACAACCTGAAATCCATTAAGATCAGTAACAAATATACAGAATATCATGCAGAGTTATGATTTTCTGCAGTGGTCCATCTGTGAGCTCTACAGGTCCATCTCCTCTCGTCTCACGAGAAATCTGCAGCAGTTCCTGGGGAAAACCAGGTCCTTAGGCAGAATGGAAAGACATTCAGAATACTGAACATGTTTAACAATCACATCTGGCTCTGAAAAATACTCCATCTGAAAATACATACTATAAGAACCACAAATGTATCACTGTTCCTACTATTCCTTAAGGACCTGCTCACACAAAGGTTCAAGTTTTACCGAATATTTTTTCAGGTTTTAACCTTATTCAACAGCAACATCTAGTTCAGTTTGCCCCATTCTTTACAACAACCAAACTTTTCCATAGTCTCCAGTTCTTTACTTTACATGTTGCTTGGGTAGGGTTTGTCAGTCCCTCCCAACTCTGAAGACTGATGATTCCCTGATGATTTATGATGCTAACTTTGTCTTGGCATAGCTGGAGAAGTCAAAAGCATCAGAAGCCTGACACCCCAGCTTCTGCTGAAGTGGGCACCACACCACCTTGATTACAAACATTCTCCCTTCAATACCTGAGATACTGTTGGTTCACAGTTTCTTCAAAGAAAATAGAAGTTATTTGCCATGTGCTGTAGTTCTTTGCTGGACAACATTCCTCTTCCTGCAGGCAGTATCATTCCCAGCATTGCACCCTGAGTTTCCCTGGCTCTTCTGGATGACTCTCACCTTCCTGAGCAGAAGCAGCACTGGTCTAGTAGAAGAGTAAGTGGAGGCTGTGAAAGGTGCAAAACCAAGTGCACACATTCAGAGGGAAGGAAGACAGTGATCCTGGAGCCTGGACTTGCCTAGATGGACCCATGGTCTGACTCACTTTAGTGAGTCACTTTAGTGACTTTTACAATGCATAATTTGCAAATGCACACAATGGCGTAAATTTGAAGTCTGCACTAGTTCCAATTGCAGCTTTAACAACACCCTCAAGGACTCTGTAAGTAAAAGCTATTAATGGAAAAAGGTACTACTGCTGGTAGCACTGGATGTTTTTCCATTAGTTCATTAAAGATTTGGAAAATATTGCTGTATGCTTGCCCAGTTGCTAGATTCATTCCTTAACCCACAGACACAAGTCAGTAAGAAAGGACTGTGGGCCTGAGCCAGCAACATCATAAACTCTCCTAAGAATGAAAAAAAGTGACAGTTCATCAAACCCTGCAATTCTGCAAAGTAAGCATTTTAAAACATGAATTGTGGACCAAAACAAAGACAATTACTTTAGTAACACACTTATATGCCATGTATTTCTAATTCTGAGTGGAGGATTCAAATAGTTTTGGACAAGCACTAGAAAATGTTTTCTACTCTTGTTGACAGAACTGATGACAAATTGTATCGGGTTTGTGTGGCAAGGTTGTGATGCCAGGGGGGCTGTGGGGGCACTTCTGTGGGAAGCTGCCAGAAGCTTCCCCCATGTCTGACAGAGCCAATGCCAGCAAGCTCCAGGATGGGCTCAACACTGGCTAAAGCCCAGTCCATCACTGGTGATGGTAGCGTGGTAGTGCCTCTGGGATAATGGATCATTTAAGAAGAAAAAAGAGTTATGGCACAGAATTGATTGTGGACAGAGAACTGAAAAGTGAAAATATATGAGAGACACCAAGAATAGGATGCAGACAACCTGGGTCAGTGAGGAAGAGGAAGGAGAAGGTGATCCTGACACTGCAGCAGAGATTTCCCTGCAGCCTGTTGTGCAGCCTGTGGTGAGGCAGCTGTGCCCTGCAGCCCATGGAGGACCACAGGGGAGCAGAGATCCACCTGCAGCCTGTGCAGGACCCTGCACCAGAGCAGGTGGATGCCCAAAGGAGGCTGTGATCCTGTGTGAAGCCCATGGGGGTGCAGGCTTCTGGCAGGAGCCGTGGCCCTGTGGGGGACCCACACTGGAGCAGCCTGCTCCTGCAGGACTGCACCCCATGGAAGGAAACAACACTGGAGCAGTTTGTGAAGAATTGTAGCTCTTGGGAAGGACTCAAGTTGGAAAAGTTTCTGGAGGACTGTGTCCTGAGGGAGGGACATACCACACTGGAGCAGGGAAAGGCTCCTCTCCCTGAGGAGGAAGCAGCAGCAGCAGAAACAACCTGTGATGAACTGACTGTAACCCCCATTTCCCATCTTCCCTGACTGAGCAGAGAGGGGTGAGGCAAAGAACTGGGGATGAAATTAAGCCTAGTAAGGAAGGAGGGGTGGGGGGAAGGAGCTCTGATTTTAATGGTAATAAATTCAACTAATTTGCCTAAGCTGAGTCTGCTTTGCCCTGACAGTAACTGGTGAATGATCTCCCCCCACTCTTATCTCAGTCCATGAGCTTTACTGTATTTTTTCTCCCTTCTCCAACTGAAAAGGGAGTGTCACAGAGGCTTTGGTGGGCACCTGGCATCTAGCCTGGATTAACCCACAATACAAATCCATCTAACCAACTCCCCAGAATACAAAGGCTTTTTGATGATTAATCAGAAACAGAAGAAAAATAAATCCTACCTCAAGTTTGGTACCATTACCTTCTCCATGTGACAGAAGATTAAAAGCTGTGCTGCCAAAGCACAGTAAACGTGAAGTATAACACAGACACTATGCAGTAGCTTAGATGACAAGCAGCAGGTTATAAAACTAAGAGCTAACACCTTCACATGAGCATGTGCTACCTCTTCAGTTTCACAAGCTGGTTCAGGGTAGTGATTTCTGGCATAAGGGATCTGGTTCAGCTACACAGTAGCTTTACTAAAGAGACAGAGAGAAAAATCACCAAAACATAATCTCTTCATTCAAATAGTTCAAGAAGTAGCACAGTCTTCTAGGGTAAGTTCACACAAGTGGCCAAACCACTTTAACTCTGCATAATGGAAATGCCTTCTTTGAAGTAATGGGACTTCACATCACTCTGGTGAAGAGTTTTCAAAATCAGCCTCACCAGGCTGTGTGGTGAGGCCCTGTGCAGGAAAAACCAAACCCTTGCAGCCTAGTTTAGCATCTTTAAACAGAGAGGCGTAAACTTGGTCAGGGATCAGGACTCCCAGAGAACACTACAAATTTCAAGAGCTGTTGAAGGAAAAGAGGGAAAACAAGTTCTTGAAGGGAAAATTACTAATATTGAAAGAGTTCCATTTTCTGTCCTTTAACATACTACAATTTTGCTTATTTGTCAGCAGTTTTCAAGCAGGTTAAGTTTCATTTCTTACCTACAGCCAGTGCTGCACTCTGTTCTTGGCCTCCAGTCTGTTTCAAAAGAAAAAAAAGAGATTATGGAAATTAATTCTTTTTCACCAAAAGTCTTAAATGCAATGCAATGTGACCTTGGAAAAGCAAACACACATCTGTTCCAGACACCGTTATTGTGTATCTACTTCATCAACATCGTCCTGGATCCATATGCCATTGGGACTTTTCAAAAATATGCTAAGAAAATGTAATTTATCTCTAGGCATACAAATAAATAGGGAATGTCGTTATTTGGCAATGAATGTGCTTCTAGGGAAAAAGGCTGCCATATTAGATAATCCATAAACACACATATTCCAGAATAAATTTAATAACTAAAGAGTCAAAGCTGCAATAAAATACCAGTGGCAAACTGTTCTGCTTGCATTTCACATTGCTTTAACATGAAAATCACACAAGATTCTAATCCAACCACACAAATGTGCACTTGAAAATACTCAAGGCTTGTATGCTGACCTCCAGAGAAGGCATTTTCAAGTCACCACTAAAAACCATTTGCTTAATAAAGAAAACTAGTGTTCTTGGACAGCCTCAGTGTGCTGTACACATCATCACCACTGTCCTAACATGGTGAAATAATTATGTTAATAGTACAGTGTAAAGGAGAAGATATGGAGTATTCTAGAAATTCAAAGCTTCACAGGAAATAACGGTGTAACATTAGGTAGGGAAGGCTCTGAAGATATACAGCAGCACAGGCAAGAAGCAGAGTGGAGACTACAGTGAAAATCACTCTTCACAGCCCAGAGAACTGAACATAAGCAAAAAGATGACCATCAGACACAGCTACAACTGCAGAAATTTAACTCTCCATTCTTTCCAGTGCATGCATCTCCCTCAAAGAAGTTTTCCCCTTGACCAGGCTTAAATTTGGGTAGCAGCTGCTTTTGCCTTTGCACCATTGACTTCAGCTTTCCCTTACTTTCTCAGAAATAAGCAACAGTCAGTACTTCAGGACAAAAACACGGTTAAGAGCACTGTCTTTTTGCAGGAGCTGCTGCAATTCCCTAAAATGCACCCACTCTCATAAGGCATATTTTAAATATGGTTGGTTTTTTTCCCAAAAAAAATTTCTCATGACTTTAGACTGCTCAATTTGTGCTTTGAGACAGCACAACAAAAATAAACCCCTGGAAATCGCTGGTCCCCTGCAGGTCAGGGCTGAACACAACTGACATTGCAAAGAGAAACTGAAACCAAGGCGTGACCCAACACTACTGTAAGAAGTTTATTTCCTGAAAAAGAGTGAAAGAAAAGTCAGATAGGACTGAGCTGTAAACCAAAACAAGACTAAATCCATTAGAATGAGCAAACCTTAGAAATAAATTTGAAAATGAAAGAAAAAAAGCCCACTGTAGCAGGCAGCCTAGGGACTTTAAAAAAAAAAATCCTCTAATGGTGCTAGTCCATTTCCAACTGATAGAATTATTAGGAAGAAAAACTGAGCACTGCTCAGCTCTTTCCATCTTTCTGGACAGAACACTGCACACATAAGAGACTCAAGCACTCACCACCTGCAAGAACAACGTGCTGATGCTCAGGCAACTTGTCCTGAAGGCTTCAATGAATGAGTGGAAGTTAATAATTAACAAAGCCTCATAGGACTCTTGTGGTAATGAAAGCAGGAGGAGAAAAACAAAGCCATTAGGCAAAAGGGAAGCAGCCAGGAAAGCTGAGAATGATAGGTCAGTTGGACTATCATCAATAACAGGCAGAGAGATGTTAGCACAGGAATCCATTAACTGGTTTCCCATCTTTTAGAACCTATGAACAAGCCTTTCTGCAAAACAGCTCACACTGAGCACTGCTGATGCTGTCGCTGGGTTTATACTGGGAAGCTGATAGGTATTTGATTTTTTGCATAGTGTGACTTCACATCATGGTATTTTAAATTTAGAGGTTAGCACTGAGCAATATAATAAAGCACTGCCTAAATGGATAAGAAGTTGACTTGCTGATCTCTAGTCAGGCAGAAACATCAGCAAAGATGCATTAAAAATAGACAGATGTGAAATGATTGGTGTAATGGATTCTTTACAGAATTAATTCTTGCACTTTGGATGCACCCTAATTCAGACAAAAGAGTTTCTAAATGAACAACTCTTTCAGGTTCAAAGTGCACTACTTGGGTTTTCATGCTGGGATGGAGGATCTGCAAAACCTCTAAGCTTCCTTCTGACTTATCCTCAAGGTTTAGATCTGCAGATTACTATAGAAATACCACAAAAGGGCACAAGATGAGACATGTAAACTATCCAAATTAATAGGTAGTGAAAACTGAATAATTCAGACCCAGCATTCTTCAATTCCTTGTGATTCTAAGGTAGTCAAATATTTAATGTTATGTTACAGAGAAAAAAAGTTCTAGGCAGGAAAATTAACTTTACTCAGTGGGTTACCGCTCATGGAGTCGAACAGCACAAAGATTAATGGATCCCATCCCAGGGATCTCATTTATACACACAACCCCTTCCCTTCAACTGCAGCCTAACTTCACCACAGCAGAAATAGGCCAAAGCATATGCCAATATCTCAGGCCAACTACAACAGAAATTCAAAGAAGCGTCACAAGAGTTAAAGAACCAAAATGGAAAGCTGTCTAGAGCCATCAGAGAGGGACAGTGAATCACCTAAACTGCAGCATAACAGAAACAAAACCAAGCATCATTCAGTCTGTCAGAGGAAAAGCCTGTAGCTGACAAGTCAAATGGCAACCAGATAAAAAAGATATAGTAAATAAACTTGGCATCATTGTGAATAACGAGACTGGAGGGAAAAAAAACCCAATGAAAACTGGCTGAACACTAAGTAAGCCCTGTGCTTTGGGAATCCACCTCATATTGAACTGATGCTGCTTAACTCAGCAATACATGAGAACAGATTTCACATGAGAACAGCTAACCATTAACTTCCAGTATGAAACCACTGTCTTCTCCCAACTCTGGCTGAACTAATTAAGAAGCTTCTACACTCAGGTATGGACTTGTCAGTGACTGTCAGTCATGGTTTGCTACAAGAATGGTGATTTTTCAGCCTTTCCAACGTTCAGGTTCTTCTGTCTATTAAAAACTGAAAACACTGAGTGGTAAGCAATAATTAACAACAACTTTGCACCAAGAATCTAAATTACTTTCTGTGTACCCAACTGGTATGTCAGCTCATCAGGGAACTTCAGAAAGTATTAACTACACAAAGCTTACAACACTTACTAGCAAAAGCTTGCATGGGATTAACGTACTCTATGTGAAATACTGAGCACCCAGACTAAAGTTGTTTTGAAAACACAATAGACTGCTACTTTGACAGAGCAAATGTTTAACTTCCTAGTATGCAATTCAAGCTTGCATTAGGACTCCTCTTGGTAAGCCCTTCGATACAGAAGATAATAGAATCTAGCTCAAACACTACCTGCCCTGTCAATTTTTAGACACTCCTGCTCTCTTGGTTCAGTTTCAGACTTGAAATAAGGTTTGTGGAAACAGCTCTAAAAAACTCATTACCCTTAGAAGCACACACTAAAACATAAAAACCAAGCCCAGTCCAAAACAGAACCCGCAAGTCAAATACATCCCAAATCTTGTGGGTAATAAAAAGAGAAAACTAAGAAATGTTTAGTAATAAAATTTGATTTTTACTTCAGTAACCATAACAGATGTCTAAGCTATAAAATATAATTCATTGCTAAGATCATGTTTCAAAGGGAGTTTCAGGGCATCTGCAGATGAGCCCACGGTTCAATGCTAAATGAACGTGAACTGGGGTGTTTAACATCAGTGATTGTAGACAAAGCTGCCTCTATATCTGTATGGCAATTGTATATGAGACTAAGATTAGCAAAGCAGGCTACCACTACTGCAGTGACCTCAGTTATTCATGAAGAGCAAATGTACTGGTCACTTGCCATAAAACCACTTTTTTGACTTCTGACTGTAAACCTCCAGCTCAAATCTTTCTTCTCCATTCATTTTCATTTATCTTGGTGAGGCAAAATTGCATCTTAGAAGTCCAAGTGTTATATTAAATCTTTCCCTATCCTGTGTAGTTTTTCAATGCTGCCACAGTACCTAGTATTACTTGCTACACTCAAACCCATGTTTTAAATTTGTAATTTAATGATAGAAATGGACTGTGAATGTATCAGAGGGTCTAGTGTTCCATTACAACTTTTCAAGCTAATTTCATTTTCCCTAATTATCATACTTTCACAGCATACATTATCTTTAAACTGTTACTGTTGCATAGCAGCTTCACTTCATATGATCTTAATGTCTTAAGGTTTCTTTTTTCTCCCAATACCTTTTGTAATTATGTATCATGTTATATTGTTGTGGACTTGGGAAGTGGTGGGTAATGGTTGGACTTGGATCTTTCACGCCTGTTCCAACCTAAAAGATTCCTTGAAAGCTTTCAGAAAAGATTAGATGCTGCATTATAGACCAACAGGAGGGACACAAAGTTTTACACATACACCCCTTTCAACAACTTAAGGGAAAAAAAAGGGAACACTATAAGATGTTTGGGAAATTTGTATGGCAGAAGAGGATATTCACACAAAACTAGTATTCAGCATGAAAATTTATATTTCATCCACTTACAGGTATGTGTTCTGCAACAAAAAATTACTTTGGCTTAGTGGAAACAGTAAAATAAACTATCATAATCTTCATTTTTGCATCTTAAAGCTCTACACAGAAAAAACCCTGCAAATTGAACATCAAGTACAAGTGATTTTTTTAACTAAATCAAAAAGTTAATTTAAATATTGCCAAATAAACTTTTTCACTTATAGAAACAAGACGAGAAAAGTAACTGTTGGGTAACCAGAAGACAAATAAGGAATTTTAGTAAAACAGAGATGGAACTTCTTTAGTTGTTTAATTTAGAGTTGGGTTTTAGTTTGTGGTTGGTTGTTTTTTTTTGGTAGTGAAGCAGGAGGTAGAGCTGTGGTACTTTAGTCCAACAACACAGCTTCTGATTTTACCACAAGGAAAAAAAAAAAAAAAGAAAAAAACTTTAAAAAGCCTGCAAGAATTATTAAAGCAAGTCCTGTGTCTAATAGTCAATTACTCAAACAAGTGAACTTTCTACTTTTGGTAACATATTATCTCCTGCATTTCTTTTGAACTTTCAGAAATCCAGATCCTGAAGTGATTTAGTACCAGATATAAAACATAAGCAGAATTTTAAGGAACTGTCCAGAATTCAGGCTTTCACTCCTCAAAGAAGCTACTGAAATATTCCTGAGGTAGGAAGAGCTACAGGATATCATTCCTACACCTTTAAATGAAATTGGCATTTGCTCTCCATTGCATGTTTAACTTCCCCCTGACTACCTGGCATCGCTGTTTTACACAGTAGATGCCTCCTGTGTTGTTATGCTGTTAACACCCAGCTGTGAAGTGCTCCTGAATACCACCCCAGTGATTCAACAGCTTATTGAAGATATACAGATGATATAATTTATTAGGAATTTGACAGAGCTTAACAGAGAGTCTGGCTCAATATCATCAAAACAGAAATGAAACCATGCCCTGTCCCAGAAGTTTGCAGCAGTGTTCATCCACTTGCACAATACAAACATTAAGACAAGGAAAGGTCAGCAGGGCTTTCCAATTCACATTATTGGTGGTGTAGGAGCAGCTCTGAGCAACACTGAGACCCACAGACCTATTCCCTAATGCTTGAACAGAGGAGTCATTCCTTATAATCTAGATTTCTACTCAGGGTTAAAAAAAAAACAGAAACAAAAAACCAACAAACCAAACAAAATCACTTTCCTCAGGAAAGTGATTTTCCTTCCATGGGTCATATGAACAGAAAGGAACTTCGACCACAAAAGAACCCTCCAGCCACAGAAGAGTTAGTCACTTACTACCTAAAAGATCTTTTTACTGGTTTTAGTGAGTTCTAACCATCAACTGTTGAACAGTATCAAAAATTGAGAGCAGAAGCCCTAGTTACCTGTCTGATAAGTAAAACTCTAAGATGAACCTAGACCTAAGCTGATTATGCTACAGCTACGAAAGTATCCCATACACCATCTCTGCTGCTCAGAGACAATGAATGTGTTTATTTCAGATTGCAAAGAACACAGTTTAGATTTTTAAAAGCCTGAAAAGCCCTTCCCATGGACACCAGCAGCAGTAAATTCTGCCACAGGCTCAGGGCTGAGCAGTTTCTAGGTGACAGTCAAGCAGTTCATTTTAACTCCTTCTCCCCAGGGTCCCCAGTGCTGCCCCACTACACAAATCTCAGCAGAGGCAGCTCCTTCCAGTTTTAACTCATCCACTAAAGGAGGCAGGACTTTCCAAAGGGTGACTCCATGAGAGCCTTGGGATATGCAGCAATTTCTGTCGAGGAGGACAGAGGAGTTCTGCTCCTACCAGAGGAACAGTCACAGAGCACTGGGATTCTTGAAAGTGCCTCCACCTAGTCCAGGAGTTCTGTGAGCTCCACCTACACAAAGGTTTGTAACAACTGCTGCAGCTACAGTTAAAAAAATAAGAGGGCAGGGTATTAAGAAGCTTTTCCGATCAGCTATACATTGCAGTAGTGCAGGTTTGAAATGTAATTTGAAATTATTCTAGTGAAAACATAGGTGATTAGAATACTAAAAGCAATTGTATCAATCATTAGCTGTCCAGAAAGGAAGAATCTATTTTAACCTGGGATCCCAAATGTTTACTGGGTAGCATGTGAGATGAAAAAAACATACAAAAATTACAGAACACAGGGTAATAAACACGTGAGAGGTAACATGGGAATGTCCAGGTTCAGCTCCTAGGGACTGTTGTGTGTATTCAACAGCTTTGTCCAACAGGCAGGAAAATAAACCAAAAAAAACAGGAGCTATACAACAAGGTCTTAATTCCTGCATTGTAATTTAATGGCATTGAGTCTCAACAGTTGCACACTATTTCTTTTCAATAGTTCCTCAAATTAATTCCATGATCACCTAAAAAGGAGGCAAGCTGCATCAAAGGAAGTTCAGATGGGACATTAAGGAAAGCTTCTGCACTGAGGGGGTGTCTGGTCACTGGAACAGGCTCCCCAGGGAAGTGGTCATGGCACCAAACCTGACAGAGCTCAAGGAGCATTGGGACAATGCCCTTATGTCACACCATTTAGTGGTAGGGAGTTCTGCAAGGAGCAGAGAACTGACCTTGATGTTCTCTGTGGGCCCTTTCCAACCTGAGATACTCTATGACTCCAAATAATAAAACTGCAGACATGCAGTCAAGCAGTAAGCCGAACACTAACAAGGACTAAAGAACTGTATGTCTATAGTTCAAGTGCCTATAGAGTAAAAAAACCCCAACAATTCTCCCTCCAAAAACCTAGAATTATCCTTTAACAAGTATTTAACAGTTCTTCTCTAAGTCAGGAAGTGAAACAGGCAACATCTAACATTAACCTAATAGAGCAGAACACATAAAACTTAATATGAACGTCCAGTCACCTGTCTCAACAAGCACAGCTTTTCAGGTCAAATGTCTTTCTGATGAGAGAAGTTTACATATTTTGCTGCCCTGTTTAAAAGTGACTTTTCAAATGTCAAAACAACCCTTAAATTAATGCCTTTGATTTGAAGGCTCATTGGACAAACAGAATTAAACAGTTCATGTTGTCCTGAGCAACTATTTACAGGTAAAGAAAAATAGCAGCTTTACCTTCATAAACAAATCGGCATGGCTGAAGTCTCAAAAGTACAGTTTACTAAATAAGTTTTTAAAGCAAATTCAAAACTCATTTTTAAACTACTCTATTAACTGTTGCAGTAGGACTACTACAAGTAAAGGAAGGATATTTTGGAAGAGCTTGACACTGAATTCCACTTGATTACAGTGAAAAAGTCTTGTCACTGATCATTTGCAGATTATTACGATCTTTGTTCGAGGTATAACTTATTTTACATCTACTGTGGGAAAAAAGATACCACATTATGTTTCCTCAGCATAGGGACATTATTTACATTGATAATACAAGCTATTAAACTTTTAAACACACAGCATTGCATGAAAGCTTCTAACATCTCAATCTATTCCTGTGCTATTGCAGCGAGGCACATTAAACAAGCCCCAAGATAAAACACAGCAAATAAATACAAGACAGCTCAGTTCAGCCTAAAACAAGTCAGCTACTCCTCTTTTTTTGCCTCAGACACCACCATTTATGCAAAATAAATGCATGCTGGTAGAATATCAGCATCATGATCAGAATTTCTACCACATCATCTTGAGTGCCAAAAATCACAATAAGTACTTAACCTCAATGTACTAAAAGCCATTTACACAAACCCACTTTCACATGGATGAGAAATCAATTCAAGAGGCTCTGCTGAATTTACAGACAAACTTACAGTAATATATTTAGAGCAACAATACCAAAGAAGATTGTTTTTAACTTGTGGCACAAATGGGAAGTACAGTTGGTTTCAGTTGTCATAAAGACAATTTTGCTTCATATATTTACATTCTATGACATCACCGTGGCAGATTATTCTTTTACTCCTGATGTTCCCACATAACCCTGCTGTTATCTGGTGGGCTTTCCATTGAAAACTTTTAGAAGTATTTATGTCACCACTTTCCATGTTGGTTACATAGGCTTCCTCAAACAAACAAACAAATCAACCCTTCTGAAAGCTGCCATTAAAAGCTACACATTTATAAAACCTATTTCCTTTTTTAATAGAGGAAACATTTAGCATTGAGCAAAACAAAACAGAACCTAGCTTTTTATTTCTTGCAGCATGTTTGACTTTATATAAACTTCCCCACCAGTCATAACCAAACAGAATTCTGGAAACACATGGAATAGGGCCTTACTCAAATGCAGCATCTCTTCTGCATGAGATCCTTCACTTCAAACCTTTTTTAGGCACACAGATATGGGGACAACAAATATTCCTGCTCTTTTTAAATTTAACACATACTAAGGGATTTGGGAAAAGGGATTAAGGGAAAAGACTAACATTGTTACTGAAGAAGTTTTAAAGATTCTTCACAAGAGGAAGCAAAACATTTAAAGATGTGTCAGCCAGACAAATGTTACTTTCATAAGAGCTATACAAGCCACAACAAAGTGTTCTCAAAATTAGTAAGAAAATGGCAGGCATGCATTTACTTCCATCTTGTAAACATAATACTGAAGGTGTTTTCATATTTATTAAAATTAGCATAAATGCAAAACCTGTTAATCCACCCACAGTGCAATATCAGTACTGGAACAGAGACTTCACAACATGTTAATCAGTTTGCTCAAAACATCTCCCCATCATCATTACAGGGGAACAATTCCAAGTTGCATGGAGAGATTTTTAAATCTTCAAGCATGCAGACAAGTTCAAGCTGCATCTAAGAGATAACACTAAAATGAGAGTGAATAATTATCAGAAATTATACATGAAGGCAGAAGACAATTATCAAGATTTTTTTCTGAACAACTGATAATCTAGAAAAATAATCCCACAGAAGTTAAATCATCATAATGAAAAAGAACAGCTAATATAAGAAAAATAGGGAAAACACTGAAATGTTACTCATCCTTCAGTGTCTGTGATAAAAGACAATTGAAACACTGTAAGCAAAAGAAACACCACCTGGATAAAATAGGCATGCACATCTTCTACAACCATTTGGGTTAGTCTGCACCACACCAAGGACCAGCTGGGTTAGAAATTCTATCTTGGCACCAGTCATGCAACACCCAGACCTAGACAGCTCTGCCCCATGGGATGCAGCATCCACGTGTCATGCTCCCTTTTCAGCACAGCCCCAGAGCTGGGGACTGAGCTGAGAACCTGAGTCAGGTCTAAAATGCAGTAGAGTTCAGCAGGCTCTCAGCTCCTGCCTTCCCAAATCAAAGTTACTGCTGGAAACAGTGAAACCAAGTTTGTGCAGCACTACCCCAAGCTAAAAAAGGACTTACTGATCCTAAAGGAAATACTGAATTAAGACAAATACTTTACCACAGCTCCAGACAAAGAACTACTTCATAGAACTACCCAGTTTCACTCAGCATGGCCATCCTGTTAAACTTCTCTCTCCGAGAGAGATGGGGAGATGATGGGCTGGAAGAGGAAGCCAAAGTAGGGAAAAAGACAGAAGACTTCAATTCTAGACTAATGAGCTTTTCAGTCTTCTGTAGAGGGCAAGCACCCAAATTTAGAGACAGACACACATTACTTATTCATACCATATACAATCAGAATAATCCAAAGTATTATGCTAAAAGTAACTATCAGATAATTATAGCGTGGTTCCAAACTTATGTTGGCAATACAGTGCTTTAGTACCTCAAATGGTGGCACACTACATGCCAGAGGTTTTTTTCTCCTGTAAGCTGAAGGTCATACACTTTCAAACCCAGTATTTAGGAATGAGTCTCATATGTACTTTAGATTCAAGAACTGCAATTTTACAGGCAACAAAACTCTTGAAATTATTGCTCAGAAATAGCTGTACTATGCAAGTCATCTTTATATTAAAAAAAAAAAGACTAAAGAAGTCAAACTTTGTTTTTACTGTGTCATTCTGACAGATGCAAATTTCTGACTACTATAAGCTTTCAAAACTTTCCTATCATTAATCTAGGTTGGGCAGAGTAACCAAGCATTTTAATATTCTCTGCAACAGCTACACCAAAAAACTTTATAAAGTTATCCTTGACTGCTTATAAAATTTAGGCCAATTAACTGGCAAGTGAAGATTAATAAAGCATCTGTAAATGCTTAAATCATGAAAGCTTAAAGTTTTTTATTGGCTAGGATGTGTTTCTTTCCATGTTCATCCTTGAACCCAGCCACATCATCCCATTTGGGCTAAGAACCCTCTCTTGACACAAGTTTAATGAACCCTGCAGCTCAAGTGGCAGCAGTAAACAGAAAAGTAAGATCCAAGCTTTACAGGAGGTGTATAGTAAGGTATAATTACAGGGAGAAACTGCTACTTCACCTTCAACATTAAGTATTTGAGAAGTGAGCTGTAACTCTGGTACCCACTAACAATGTGCATATGATTTACCTGTGTCACGACATTCAAATGTCCTAAATTCTCAGGTTTATTTGTGATTGCTGTGTAATACTGCAGCTCAACATCTCAACTTATGGCCTGGCAAACTACTATTAAGTGGTCATTGCTCTTCACTGATGATCCTATTATTGTTCTCTACCTAAAAGCAGCCTGCACATGATTTGGTGTGTCTGGGAATCACAAGATGTCCTTAGTTTTATTATCATACATTATTCTCAGTGAAAATTAGGCCTCAACAAACATCCACTGAATAATTATAAGCACATTAATGGCATCTTCCAAAGCATCTGGACTTCTGTTAAAGCTTCCTTTTTTCTCTCTCCAGACTCTGAAGCACTATATTTGAAGTTTCACTGTTTGCACTATCACACTTCAAATAATATTTATATAGGACACAGTACAGACACATTGTATTTGTCTCAGCTAAAAAGGCAAACAGACTATGTCTAACATATCATTACAGGAAAAAAAGGTCTTTGTTTTCCTATTGAGAGAGCAGGAATTTAATCAATTTGTATTCCAATTTAAATACCCACGTTATCCACTGCTACTGAGTCTTTTGTCTGGTGAGCTACACACAGTCAGAAAGAAAAAATATTGCATGAACTACTTCTTGCTTTCAACAGATCAAAATACTTTGTACTCCTTGGCCTAAAATATTATGGAAAACAAAGAAATATTCTACAAGCAAAGAAACCTAAGCAAGTGTTTACCAGTTGGTAGTATCTTCTTGCAGTCTTAACAGAGAACTCCCTTCTTCAGATTATTGATGCAGCAGCTCGTCCTCACAATCTGAAAAAACAGAAGAACCCCATTAAACATTAGCAATACACAGTATTTCAATCACATAAACCAGTGCCAGGGGTAAATCAAAGTTAATCCTGCAGTGCCAAGGAACCTACATAATCCTTTAGGAATGCAAATGAAACATGCCAATTTCAAAAACACTTGGTGATTTTATGGAAGTGACATTACAAGCAAGCAGAGAAGCATCCTTACAAACTCTTCTGTGAGTCAGTAAGGCTATTAGCCAGCCATGATCACAAGCATCAGAAATAGAGCATTGCATCTCAGCATTACTGAGTTAAGTTACATATAGTTACAGCACAAAAAATAGAGCATTACATCTCTGCATCACCGAGCCGAGTTACACATAATTGCAGCAGAAAAAAGTAGGTCTCAGTTCAAGCTTTATTTACAGTGTCACATACTGCACACAGGGAAAAATACCTCATTGCTACTGTTTTCATCAGTTAAAGAAAAATGCCACCCATCAAAGTTTTTACCTATCTGAACTTCTCTAGGATTATGAGGATTTTCTGCTTTAAAAACTAAGTTTCTGGTTTAGAAAAATCACTATTTGTATGGTCAAACAAAACAGCATTTCCTAGGGAAATGCAGCACTGAGATTCCACTGCAAGCATTTGGAGGGTATTTCAGCTCATTTGGAGTAGATTTATGTAGCAAGCAGCCTACCTTTTTTAGTACAGTAACTGGATGATGAACTGCCCAGAACTGGTACCTTCCTGTTGTGATGAAAGGTTCATAAGTCTTTTCCCTTTGGCGTTTTGGAGGCTGTTTCTCTTTCAAGGATTTCAGCTAATTTAAATACAAGAGTGCTGTCACTTAACCTGTCTCCCATAAAATCACTGCTGCTCCTGCTTTAGGTGTTCCCGGTACCAGAATCCTTCTTTTCAGTATCTCACATCTCAAAGTTTCTTTTAAAGAGTGATCTTCCCATTTTGTCCTCCAATTCTCTTTCTGCTTCTTAAAGCAAAGTCAAGCATATTCTGCAACACATCTGTTTTTAGCACGAACTTGGTTTAGAAATATAAAATCCCTGTCATGTCATTGCAAATCCAGCTGAAGAGGCATGAAATATTCAGTGTTAATTTGTATTTAATCAGCTATCAGCAGTTCCTCTTACATCAGGTAATCCTGATTAACGAGCATTTAACAAAACTATGTTGCTTTGCAGTTAAATTGCTGATCACAAACACCATAACATTAATGATTTGTCCCAGCTTGGGAAGGGTGGAGGAAAGAGCAAGCATTATAAAGTATCGAGGCTGGGCAGTGATTTTAGTCACGACAAAAACCATCAAAAGATGCCACCCATTGCCTCCTGCCCCCTCTACAAAGGAAAAACTTGCAGCCTGAAGAGCACAGCTAGGAGAAAAGAAGGCAAGGACTCTGATATACTATGCAAAATATAATGGCCAAATAAAACCAAGGGATCCTATTCACAGCTACATCGAAGCAAATAATTGCAACAGACAGTTGAAAAGCAAAAGCAAAAAAAGAATAATATTAACTAACGATAACTTTTGCCAATTTGTGTCAAGGCAGCACCTAAGATAAGCAACTGCCTGTCAAGTTAATGTGTTGGTGGTTTTTTATCTGCAAATGTTGTAAGAAGCACTACTTCTCTTCCTTGCAGAAGGGGAAATCTAAAAAAACAGCCAAAACATATTCACTCCATTAATGCATAAGGCTTTGTTTTAACAATTGTTCCACCACCCTATTCAGTCCCTTTCATTCATGGACCTCTTGCCAGACAACCATATAGGTTAACAATTATGTTATAAATGGGATGGATGCCATAAGATCCTTTCATTCATGCTGCTGGCAAGAGCTGAGCTGAGCAGTCCTATCACTGCCTACAGTCCATAACAGGATTGAAAGTCCTGCTGCCTGAGTGACCATTTAAGAAACTCAACAAGTTCCTCCAAACATAATCAAAACCACTTCCTTCTATCCTGCTACACCACCGTGCAAAAAGCTTCTTATTCAGTACCAAAAATGGATTTTTTTTCAAGCATGATTGATCATTTCATTAAACAGAAAAATTGTTATATTTCTGCTGTTCCACTGGCAGGACACATAGCATCACGTTGCCAAATTCAAATGGTTAAATCTCCTTGTAACTACTGAAATCACAAACAGGATTTTGGTTTACTGAAAGGAACACCTAAGCCCACTGGAGACCCCTCTGCCCTCTCCAGTCCTGCACTGCTCCCACTCATGGCTGCTCAGCATGTCCTGTGCTATAGTTCCNGGGGCAAAGAATTAAGCCTGGTGTGATAGGAGGAACTGGAGAGGAAGAAAGCTGCTGCACAGGAGCACTGGGCAGCACTGCACACAGAAAGGACAAGGGTGCTGAAGTGGGAGCCCACACAGAAAAAGGTGCAGAAAGTGTGGCCCCTTTGGAAGACCTCTACAGCTTTCAAGGCAACAATTCCTTATATATGATCTAGATTAATCAGGTTCAGTCCATAAACCTGTCAAGAGAGATTTCTTTTTTTTCTTTTTAAATAACAGATCCTCAAACTATAACCTATGGTATAAATTGCAGAGCTGAGAAAAACCAAGTTAGTTGCCATCTTAGTTTACAGACAAGATTTGTTCACAAACTCATTTTCTTTACTTCAACAGACCTTTGTGGAGTAAATTAACACTGTTTCTTTGACAAGCTAATGAGAATAGCAGGTGAACAACAAAAGAGTAAGCTCATTCCCAGGAGATATCCTTGCCTGCCCTGCACACACTGTGTTGGCATAGCTTTGTAGGAAGGATGAATTCAAAAGAAGTAAGCAGACAATAAACCTACTTGTTCCTGCTAAATTAAGGAGACTTCACCTCTTGATGTAAGCGACCATCCCTGACTTCATTAGTTTTGTCACTTAAGGGGAAGGTGGAATTAGTACAGCACCTGATTAAATCTTGTTCTCCATACAAAATTCATGCTCAAGAAAACCATTAACCATAAAGATGCAAAAAGCCTTCTGTGAATCGCACAGTGTTTGCTTTTCCCTGGTGTACATGTTTCAACAGGCAGAGGCACAGCCAGTGCTTCTCAAGTCTCCAAGTTTCACACTCACTTGAGCTACAAGGAAGAAAAGTTCTGAGAAATTTATTAATGGCTATGTCCTCAGGAGAAAAGGGTAAAGCCACTAACACAGGGCTTAGTTGGTTTTACTGAGGGATTCAGGGTACTCCATTCAAAACAGTTTGCTAAATACTGAGGCAAAGCAGGCAGTTACTGTCAGATACAGCAGTGTCTACACAGGGCTTCAAGTTATATAATTTTGCAGACTTTGCCAGCGTTAAAGCAAGACTGACACTTACAGCCCAGGTAAGGCCCATGCCAGAGCTGGCTACACGTCTTCACAAGCCAGTAACAGCAATGAGTCAGGGCTGAGATGCAGAGGGATACAGATGGATACAGGGGGATGCAGAGATCAGTCTGTCCTTAAATTCACCCAAAGCCTCAACTGCTGACCCAATAGCCCACATTCCAGTTCTCTGCCTTGCTCCAGTCAGACAATTACATCCCAAGGACACTGAAGTGACCATCTGGGGTGGCCTGAGACACCATTTCATTTCCTCTTTATTTGGTAACCTATGCAGCATCTTCAAAGCCCAGATAAATGTAGATTTCACAACTTAACATGCAGGCTAGTTCAATTCAAAAGCTTTGTCTGAATTCCATTTAGGAGTAACTCCACCTAGCCTGTATACCTAACACTGTAGTATAGGTATGAACCACATTTAAAAATCACATTACACACATCATCTTTGCCTGTGCTTGATTTTGCTTAGTCCAAAACACAGAAAGCACAGGAAAGACAGTAATGTGGATTTAAGGTGATGTATCCTCCCTAAGACAAATCACAACAGACTGCTAGACACAACAGCCCATCATAAGACATATCTAAAATGCAAAGTATACATAATGAGCTGAAGAAAAAATAAGCCATAAAGATCCATAAAGATAACTAAGTGTCAGGAGGCTTATGGTACCTTACAAACAATTCTGGTGTCAGATGTAAGACAGCACACACATTGAGCAGTCAAAAAACCCCTGCAGAGCTTCTGGCAGGCTACTCCTCATAGTAAATAGCTATGCAAAAAGGAGGCAAAAAGCAACACAACCAGTGTCCTACAAAACCAGGAAAACATACAAATACTAGAATTCACTGCTAGGTCCACAGCAAGACAACTTGAGAATTTTATATCCTGCTAAAAGGTTATGGACTACTTTTTCTCCTTATGAACATATTTCACCAAAACTTTAATTTTCAGTTGAAAGAGGAAACTCTCCTGAGATTTGAGGAATTGGTAGTCTGAGAACTATTCAAAAATCCCCAGTTATTCACTTCTGCACACCTAAGAAAGTGAGTTGTCATTCCTTTATTTCCAGGACAGAAACAAAACCAAGTGTTTAAGATCAAATAATTACACTAAAACTCAATAGTTTGAGCTTCAACTGTACATCATGCAGTTAATAACACTGATGCTAAGACTCATTCCAAGGTTAAAACTATTTGCTTCCAGAAGACTGCAGCTCTGCTTCCATGTAACATCAAAGCACTCTAGTGACACCCTGACCATTTTCAACACCAAATTATTCCTTTTTCTTTTTCATTCATTAGAACAGCATGAATTACAGAACTTAAGCATGCTAGTCCTTACAGGTCTGAGCTGCAAAACTACTAAATACGGTTTAAAATGTACCTCTAGTATTTATTCATGTACTAGAAGCTAATTTTGTGAGTAAATTAGGATCATCCAGTTAGCTAAGAGTTGCAAAGACAGAGATGGAAGACACTCATAATCTTCCCTTGTCTCACGGCAAACATTTGGCAGAGGTTTAAAGTATTATCAGCCCAACACAATGTATTCTCTGAAGTGTAATTTACCAAACAGAACACTGACCAGCTTTTCCTTCAATAATTACTCCAAAGTCATAGAAAGGATTTCAAATTGTGAACACTTTTCCCTGTCAGTGCTGTATTGCAGCTTACAAATACTGGGCTTAGTATTTCAAGTTCAGTACTGTGGCGCAGTTTAGCAACTTCCCTCAAAAATACAGGTATTCAAAATCATTTTAAGTACTACAGAAGGACTGAATTTTAGTAGATGGTTATCCTTAGCACTTTTTGTTTTGTTATTTATTAATTACAATTGGAAATGTAATTAATGCTCCAATTCCAGTAGACTTTGCTTACACCGCAGAAGTTCTGACTCCCACCAGACTGTTACTGACCTTCAAGCCCTAATTCACCCAGTTTCTTGGAGCTCAGAAACCTGTATCTGCATTTAATACAAATGCAGCAATAAGAGGAAAATAGCTTTTGTGTTAAAAAAACCCAACTAAACTGAAACTGCTAAATACTTATTCATTTAGCCATACAGTAAGTATATTCCTCTGTTTCAAAGACAAATGTGGAAGCAGTAAATATGCCAATCATTTAAATACCCTTATATTAGACAGGATTAAAGTTTAACTGTGAGCAGAGATGAATGTATTTGATGCCAGACTTGAAATAACAGGGTGAGTATTTTCTCCAGTTCCCTTTTGAAACAGAACTACTCTTCTGAGAGTGACTCAAGTCCTTAGAGTGACTCAGCTCAGAGAAGAAGAGGCAGGACACAGATGACATGTTCTCCAGATTAGTTATGGAGCAGGTCTCCACAGCAGGGTGAAAAGGGCATGTATGCACAGACATACTAAGAAAGGACTAATCTTTTCCTATTTCTAATGAGAGGATGTTCTAGATAAATACGAAGGAGGACGACAATTAAGTTCAGATCAGGTAACTTATACAAACTTGGTCAGAAGTGCAGAGTCCTTGCAGAAAGTCTGATAATTCTTATAATGAATGTCAAGAGCAGTTCTTTTGTCTTAAAACATATTTTGCTATACAGAGAAACAGGCATAACCTGGAATATTTCTTCACTCTCAAGTACAGATGGCACGTTTTGGGTTTTTTTTACCTCAAATCTCAGCTAGTGTATCTTTTTTCCTTGGATACACAACACCCAACCAAGGCAGTGAAAGACACTATAGAAACCAGGAATTAACACATGGACTGATCATCGCATCAGTCCTGTTTCTTCTACTATCTACAGAGGCACAATAAAAGAAGATCCTCATGTGACCAGAACCAGTGGACCAGTTCTTCTTTCTAAGAGTTTTAACTGTTATAGTTACGAGCAAGCTACACAAACTCTTCAATAAGTTAAGACTTGTAATTATAGGATAGAAGATGCATATCCTAACTGCAAGATCAGTTTAAGATCTCCCTCGGACAGAGATCTATCTGAAGCAAAGACTAAACACAAAAGACTTTCGCACTCCATAAAAATTCCTTCTTACCAGCCTCTTGTGCTTAGTCTTTCCTGAATACACACCTGAAGCCCCTATTCATAACATGTCCCAACTTCAGTATCCTTCATATTTTTACTTATAAAGTGTCCCAGCTTCATCTGGGAGGGAGGCATGAGCCTGGCTTTCAGGTAGACAATCAATTCAAGACTCCTTAAATAGATAGTAGAGTCAGGTGTCCCTTATACTACCCATCATTATGCCAGTAAGTCTATAACTTAAAAATTCTGAAGGGGGAAGACGGCCTAGGAAAGATGCTGTGAAGCCCTTGCTCTCGGCAGTTGGACAATATATCCTTTTTTCCTCTATTTTCTAATCAGCTGGATTTAGACAAGCTTGTTATCTAGTCCACAGAGAGGCAGGCATTAGTTCCAGCTCTTAGTGATGTTTACAGTACCTAACATTATCTGATGAGTAAATAGTTTAAGCTCTTAGCTTATGCAGTCTGAATGATCTTTTTAGGATCCAATATTTGTTAAAAAAAAAAACAAACTGCCAAGCTTATGTTTGAGACCTTGAGTAGGAAGTCTCACCCTCAGAAGGTTGTCTGCTGACTCTCAGCTTTTACATCCGCTTCTCACTACCAAGACATTAAAGGCAACTGGACTCCTCTTTCTGCACAGGAAATCTGATGAATTGTCAAGCCATTCTTACACTCCCACATCCTCTCATTTAGGTCTTAACTGAGAGAGCACAAGATCTTTGTTCAAAGGGTACTTGTAGATGCCATCATCTCCAGAGGCATTTTTCCTACATTTAATGTGCACATTACAACCTCAGTGAAAACAGGAGCACACCACTTCTTCTGTATTACCCTGTATTTGGAGTAACAAAGGAAACATTTAAGAACAAGTCTTACATTTTTCTGCTTAAGCAAAATAACAAACTCCAATGTTCAAATACTCACAGCAGCAGCAAAGCAGGTAGTTAATGCTTTTGAAATCAAACTTTACCCTGGAACAGAAGTCAAATTAAAAAAGAACAATAACAAATTTTCTATTTAGAGATGTGCCACACTACAAAGCTTTTTTGCTCTTCTAAGGCTTGAAAGACTTACTTAAGACTAACAGATTCTGAAGAACCATTACAAATTTTCCACGAACAAATACAGCCACAAAACTCAACTTAAATACACGCATGAAGAAAAGGAACTGTATTACACAAAACTGTGGAATCCTGGCCAGCATAATTCTGGCAGACACAAAATTGCTGTATTTCAGTAAGACTCCAACAACAGACATGCACAGGTAGCAGCTTCCCTTCATCCAATTATCACTAATTTCAGACAGACTGCCAGCACATTCAATGAGAATATCATCAGTACAAGCACCTCCAGCATCCTGAAAAAAGTCCTAGGACCACCAACTTGAAGAGTATCATTGAAAGTCAGTTATAAATTGTACTAGTATGTGTAACCAGACTTGAAATTAAGGTGCCTGGCCTCTGCAATCCCCAAATTTAGATCAGGGACTCCATCAAACCAGTGATGAGAGAGTTGCTCTACAGGTAGAGCGTGCTTTAGGCTGCTCCTCCATGAGAAATCCACAGGGCCCTTCACCACACCATGCAACCACAGCATGGGCAGTGCTCTACATACTGTAGAGTTAATGTTCAACCAAACGACAGGCAGAGGCTCCTGAGCTCCTCAGAAAGATGGGAACTGGAAAAGTGTGACAGGAACTGCGTAGCAAAAGCCCAGCAGCAAGCTCCAGCCTGGCCAGAGGTACAAACATTCCATCCATGTGTACCTTCCACCAAGGAGCTGGATCCATCCGTGGGGCTGCAGAACTCATCTGTTCAAGGACTACAATTCAGTGCCTAAAGGGTATGTTGGATTCAGTACAGATGCATAGATTAATTGCACACCATATATGTGTCTGGCAGTTGACAGAAGGCTACACACATACACAATTAGGAGCACTCAGAAAAGTTAAATCATCTGCTCTAACAGGACTGACTGAGCCTTGTTGTCCTCACTCAGTGGAATTACAGAAAGCTTCCATATCTTTCTCAGAAGCAGTCTCGGAGTAAGTAAAGCTAGTTAACTTTCACAATGTTTAGTTTGAGGGTCACCATGCCCAGCATGGGCTAAAAAAAACATTACCTACTATGGAATTATTTGTATTGCCATCCATGAACTTACACAATTTATCAGGGACATCTCATGTGGCAAAGACACTGCCAAAGAACTGGATGATTTATGGGTGTTCTTATAGCAGAGATCTCCTATAGTAGGAACTTTCCAACAACAGACATTTTCCAGCAATCTCTGAATACTGGAATGTGACAAAAACAAGACAGAGGAAGTAAGACGACTTACATAACAATAAATCTTGTTAATAAAGATATGCTTGTCACTGTGGCTGAACTAGAAAATTTCTTCTGCCGAATGGTATTGTCATAAGCACCATAGAAAGCTCAGTAACAAAGGCAGGGCTGACTTCACAAAGAACAGTATAAAATCCCTTTGGCTGATCAAGAGGCTTCCAGTAGCTTGTCTTTCAATAAAAATTAAACTGGTTTTCAAAGATCTAGTAACAAGACAAATATTAACTTACTTATTGTCTTATCACTCAAATCTAGAAATGGATGTTGACCTTCTGGGCCTTCATCTTATTTTTGTGCAAATTGTTATTTTCTTAAAAATACAAGTATCAGCAAAAATAGTATTAAAAAGAAAGCCATCAACAATGACTAAGATATTCCAGATCTGAAAGTATGAGAAGGTTTCACTTGAATGTACTTTCAGTTAATGTATCACTGCAGAGAAACTAAAAGAGTCCCATATCCTATTACGAACCTTGCTTCTATCTTATTAACATGTTTTATGAGGAGTCATTCAACTACAGAAATTCAGTTCAGTGTTGCAGTAACTAGGGAAACATGCATTTGATCCCTGTTTTTACTACAACTTCCTATTTGCTTCCAGGTAATTAACACTGCCATACCTCAGCTGCTTATCTTATCTTTCTTCATGATGAGGCCACACATTCAACACTAAGAAGACAAGGACTTTAGCCAGGTGTGTTGTCTTTGAATTCTGCTACAGCAAGAGCTGCTAAGGGCAGCAATAGATAAAGGCACAAGCATGGAAGAGGCTGTTTAGTGACTCTCCAGACAGCCAGTGAGGATATTCTGCATGAAGCACATATGCACAACGCCTCCAAAATCTCTGCACTACATCACATTACAGACAGAAGTTGCTGAAGCAGTACAGACTCCAAAAATCAGATATTGCATTCCTATCCAGCAAAGATATCCATGTTAAACTCTCATCCATCAGCCTGAAAAATAATGGAAGTTACTGTTTTACTGCTGAAAACTTGAGCTTCTTAAGCCTTTAAGTTAAGGCCCTACAGACAGTAAGAAGTTCACTAATCATTTGAGACAGTCCAGTCTAATCCTGGACATAAACAGTAACTTCACTTTAATATGCATGTTACAGTTCAAAAAAATCTTTTATTAAGACTATTTAGAATGATAAAATCACTCTAGTGTTCCAAACTGCTGATCAAATTATCCTTTCACAAAGTTAACAAATAAAAATAATTAAGAAAAAAGGAAAAGATGCATATGTCAAACAGTGTGCTTGAAGGGAAAAAATGAAGTTTCATCCAGACCAACCAACTTCAACTCTGGCTACTGCTGGATTATCAGAGAGGAATGTCATAAAATGCCCTGTAGTTAGAACACACTTCTTAAAAAACAACACTGAACATACCCTGGGACAGTTTTCTAAGATGAAAAATGAGTGGTAATGTACAATTTGCATTTTAGTAGATGTATTTAAGTCAAATTTATAGAAAAAGTTGCTCCCATGGAAGAAGCCTTCAAGCAAAAGAAATCTGTGCTCAGACCATTAACAAGATCCACAAATTCCAATCCCTCATACAAGAAGAGTCTATAACAAGTCTATAGAACTAGTGAAGAATGACCCCCACCTGGTAAAGTAAAACCAACTTTTTGTTTTGCTGGTCAGCCAGACTGTCCTCCGTGACCATGAACATCACACTTATGACACGACAGAGAAGTCATTAAGCAGTTCATGAGACCATGAAAAACGTTCTCAAGAAGCAGGCAAGCAAACAAGGATAGTTCAGAAAGGTGGCATCTCTAACTCTGGTTCCATGTCACAACTTCTAACAGATAGCAGAGGGCACAAGCAGCTACTGTTCCTCTGCCTACTAGGAAACCAGCAAATACAACATACCACAAAAGCAGATACAAAACCTGTAACTTCAGGCACACAGACCTTGCCCTAAAAGGTATCACATCCTGTTAACAACAATAACAAGAACTAATTCACTGAGAAACCCAATATTTGAGGCAGTTTCTGGAGCCCCATGTGCCATGGCACCACACACAGTAGGAAATTAAAACTCTTAGAAAAAATGTCTTCCTTACCCTAAACTCTTGTACACACTACCAAAGTTCTGATTATCACAAAGAATTATCAAACAGTATTTTAGACTTTTAGTTTCTTCCACTGAGCACTCTGCCTGGAATGGGAGAGAGCTGCTTCAGCACTCACTTATGTCAAGGATCACTGTTACAAAAAGGTACACTGGGGTAATGCCAAGCCACTGAAGCAGATTTATTCCAGAAAACAGAGCTATAACTTTTCTACTAGACAATTAAAGCTACTGCTTGAAGGCAGTGACTCTCAACCTCCTTCCAACTGCAGCTCTTCCTACTTTCTGTCATAATAAGCCCTAACTCTGCCAGCCCAAAGGCAGAATGCTTGCTTTACTTCCTCTGAGACGTGTGACTGCAAGAGCAGGGGAATGGCAAACAAGTTTATGCCCCTGCACACAAACTCAAGTAGAATTAAGTCACACACACAGTGATCTGGAAGTTCAAAAGATACACAAGGTGAAAAGAAGCGTACTTAAGAACAGAAAGGGATAAAAAAATGCTGAGAGAGAGGGACAGAAAAAGAGACACAAACAGAAACCAGCCCACAGATGGCTATACCTGATCCATTCTAGTCTTTAGAACGCTGCTTCACTATAGTCACTGCACCCTGGGTTCCCACAAAAGAATAACAGCTCTAGAATTTCTGGTTTAAATTGAATTAATATTTCATGCTATCAATTTTATGACTGTCAAAGTTCCATTGCAATTCCTCGTAAGTAAATAAAACCCTTAAATACAGGATATACATTTCACATCTTACACTACTTTAGATGTTTACAATAGGAAAGTGAGCCAAAGAACCCTAAACATCATGAGCTCTTTTCATAAAAACTGCTGGAAATTACACTCAGCCACATCAGCACCCTTCATAAGTTAACACACAGAAACATGCTCTACAGAGACCAACGTAACAGTTTAGTGTTTAAACCTGAATCTGTTGCTACCTTTCATCAGAAATCAGAGTTCCACAAAAGTTTTCTTAACTACGAAATCTTTTGAAAGCTTGAGTATTAACAATGTCTTGATACAACATTCTGTTATCTGTGTGACTGTTCATGACTTTGAATCTGCCATCAAGCTGCATGCTCCCTCACCCTCAACAGGCTTCTCTGGTGTGCAAGCATTGTTATCAGCCACATTCAAATCAGCAAAGCACTCAAGTGTTGCAACACAGTTTAAAGTCAACACCATAAACACCATTCCCAACATGCAAATCCATAGCTTTCGGCCTTCTCCTTAGTCTGCTGAAGAACAAAAAACCTACTTTTGGCCTGTTTACTTTTTAAAAATGCCTAGCTTGAATTTTAATAGAAAATGAGCACTTCTGAAATGACTGACCCTTAAGACTTTTCTTCCACTTTCAAAAGTTCTAACCAAGTCTACTTTTCCCTATTTATAGCATTGATACTCACAGGCTAAAATAGACACTATTCAAAGTTAGAGAAACCAAAACCTGTCCATGTACATAATTTTTTTTACTCATTTCTGTAGGCAAAGAGCAAGCAACTCCAGATCCACAACTTAGTTAAGAAGACAAAAAAGATGTCCTACAACTATTTGAGAAGAAGAAACCAGGCCAAACAGTACAAGCCTGGGAGAAATCTCTGTATATGGAAGCAAGTCCCTGGGCCAATTATTCAAATATGAATAAACTTTGCACTTACCTGAGGGGAAAATGAAGAAGTATCTGCAGCTACCAGCCTTGTTCTTATAAATCTCTTAACTCAGAACTACTCCAAACAATAATTTTTACAGCTGTGCTGCATCACAGTTAAGAGCAGGCAGGCTTTCAGCCTACCACTGTTACTTGACTAAAAGGGGAAGTTAAGCAAGTTCCAGTATCTGTTCAGTCAGTCTAGATTAATGTACTTCTACTTTTAAAGATTCTTTAATTTACACTGTCTCTAGATAGCTATAATTACAAAGAAATGCAGAAGAGTAGAGTATTCTTAATTGGCAAAGAAGTCTTAGCAGTTTGTTCTTTTCCATGGCAGAAAAGAGATAAAAATCAAGGAATGCTGTTCCTGGATGCTTTCAGTGAAGAGATAGCATACAAACTGTGAAGGCAATTTTGTGGTACTTAGGAACAGGCAAAGAAAAAGGGTGAATTCAATACCTCTTTGTAGGTGAAGGGAGTCTCCCATTAAATTCTAAAGTACATATAAAACTAATACTAAACCGGCACAACTGTACAGAATTCAAAGGCAGGCATCAGGGCAATCAATCTCATGTTACTCCTGAATCTGACAATGAAGATTGTTTGCGACAAAGATCACAGGATTAAACTTATCTACAAACTTTTATTTAAAGCATTTACCTTCACAACTTTGATGGGAGGATATACTACAAAAGGTATCTGCAAGGCAGCAAGTGGCTCTTACATTAAAGATCTGTTCTGTCATCAGACCTGAAAATGCCCATTTCTCCTCCCAGCAAAAATACGATTAACTGGCCTGAATTACCAGCTTTTTCTTTCCTTGAAAAACATCTAAAAACAGGAAGGATGCTGGAATTTACAGACATAACCCTTTCAGGTCCCCACAAGTAACTTGTCACTGACAACCGTTTATTGAAATTGGATTAGTAAGAATTATTGCTACTTCTTTACAAGCCTGATGCTGTCAGAGGAAAAGCCTTGAGACAGAAGGTTTTCAGACTTAAAACTGCTGAAATTGAAAATGAACATAATGAACTATAAACTCTGAACCGAACTACTACAAATTTATTTAAGCTTAGAAGGAACTACTGGACAGAGGTAGTGGTAGGAGGCAATATTAACCACTTTATCACCAGCTCCCTTTATCTCTCAGGGGAGACAGGAAGACACATTTTTCATTGCTGTGCAGCACAGAAAGGTTAGCTCTGAGAAAGCAGGAAATTAAAAAAAAATATAAAAATCAGAAGGGGGGAAGGCTGTCATGCAGGAACACAGTTAAAGCCATACTGTAAATGATATAAGTGGTTCCAAGAAAGCAGCTGTAGTTATGAGTTCTGTAGCAGCCTGTCTTTTCACCAAAGTCAAAATTCCATCAATGTCTGTGTTACAACAGAGGAGTTCTGCCTGTCAAGTACTTGCAGGATTTAATATCTGTATACACTTACACCTTTCCACCATCTAACCACTAAAAACAATCTCAATTTTCTTGTTTACAGATTAGAGTTAAAACTGCAACTTTCATCAACCATCTTTAATTCCAAAGGCATTGCCATTCACACTACTGCTTCAGCCTAACTCCAATCTCAAGCACACACAGCCCTTGACACAAAAAGCATGACAGTCAGCCAACATCCTCAAACAGATCTCAGTTTTACTTTTCATGTTTATTCAACACAACTCCTCCCAACTCCTAAGAATAAATCAAGGTTTCTTTCCCATTGGCTTTAAGGACTGCAACACCACAGAGTCAAGTAGTCAGAAGTTCCCCAGAAAACTCAGCTCTGCCACCATGAACACTTACATAGTGAGATGGTCTTATCTTCTGAGTTTACACAGCAGAGATTTATTATCAGTTGAGTTTTAGTTTGGTTTCTTTTCTCTTTTTCCTAACCTTCCACCCTGTCTTTCACACAGCTGAGCCTAGACCTTCTACTTAATGTCACTTCAAGCTGTATCATGGGAAGAAAAATACAGCCCATTCTCATGGGATAGTTTTATATGCAGATGTCTAAAGTCAGGTCTAACCAAGTGGTGCTTAATGAGATAAAAAGAAAAAAAAAGTACTTTTTTCCTTGTACAACACAGATAACAGCAAAAAGAATTTGCTGGTATGTGTAGAATTATTTTTTTTTAATATATTCCCAGGCACCTTTTACAGGACTGTGCCAGTTACTTTAACAGTAGCCAGCAAAATGTGCTGCTGTGCAGTTGGGACAGCCATCATTTCCTGCCCATCTTTACACATGTGCACAAAAAGCTGCTACTCAGAAATTAAAATTCTTGTAAGTTGAAAAAAAGCCATTTACAAATACTGCCAAATTACTGTTTCAGTTACATGCACAATTTATATCAGTTTTATACTAAGATACAGTTTAGAGTTTGTGTTTCTTTTGAATATGACAACTACAAAGACTGTGATTCCCAATTTTATTTAAACAGATCAGTCTGCCAGCACTATCTGGGAGACCAGTACTTCGTTCAAATTTGCTTTGAGACAACAGGTTAGTTAAACAAGGTCTTAAATAATGGCTACAGTGCAGAGACATGTCACATTTGGAACAGATTTCTGAAAAGATCAGAAGTACAGGATTGGTCTCAAAGAAATCTGATCCTGAAAGGATGTCCTACTTAACTTCTTGGTAGGACTTATGCTTAACATGAAATGCAAATCAACAAAATCTTGGATCTTTAGGATATTCTATAACTGCCAGCATTACATATGCCTACAGTTTCCCAGGCTACTTTCCTTGGCAGCACAGAGAATATATAAAGCATACTGAGTATGAGTTAAACTCTAGCTTTCCTTGACAACATGTTATTGACTGCCTCTGATGGACTTCAGATTAGGCCAAACTGTTCATCATTTTCATCTGGAAAAAAGTTCATTTCAATTCTCCTGGTTGAGAAGATTAAACTATGTGTTTATACAACTGCTCCTTTTTTCCTAATAGTAAAGCAGGGCATAAGCTACACAACAGATCAAAACATTCATAAGTTCAAAAATTAACTTGTTTTAAGTTTTTCTGATTCTGAACTACGCAACAGAACAAGATAGAAACAAATAACACAGACCATGACTGCATAATGCAAAATCAACACACATCACCAGATCAGAGAAACATCTCAAAACAGATTTTCCCAGTGCATCACTTCCTGCCAAGAAGCACAGAATCAGAATGGTTTGGGTTAGAACAGACTTTTAAAGGTCATCTAGTCCAACACTCTGCCATGGGCAGGACCATTTTCAACTCAATCAGCTTGCTGAGACCTGGCCCTGAATTCTACCAGGGATGGGGCATTTACTGCCTCCATGGGCAACCTGTGCTGGTGTTTCATTATTTTCACTGCAAAACATTTCTTCCTTAGTCTAAATCTGGCCTCTTCTACTTTAAAACCACTGTCCTTTGTGCTAGTGCAACAGACCCATGTTGAAGGTCTGGCCCCATCTGTCTTACAAGTTCTCTCTGGGTACTGGAAGGTGCTCTAAGATCTCCCCAGGGCCTTCTCCAGGCTGAATGACCCCGGGTCTTCCCACCTGCCTCTAAAGAAAAAGTGCTTCGTCCCTCTGACTGTTTTTGTGGGCCTCTTCTGGACTCACTCCAACAGGTCCACGTTTTTGCTGTGTTGAGAACTCCTGACCTGGACACAGTATTTATTCCACATGAGGCCATGTGAGAGTAGAGGAGAGGGGCAGAACCACCTCCCCTTACCTGCTGGCCCTGCTGTTGGGGATGCAGCCCAGGACACATTGGCAAGTGCACATTGATGGCTCATGTCGAGCTTCTCATCCACCAACACCCCCAAGTCTTTCTGCTCAGGGCTGCTCTGAACCCCTCCATCCCCCAGCCTGCACTGGTACCAGGGCTTGCCTGGACCCAGGCTCCAGACCTTGCACTTGTCATTGCTGAACCTCATGCTGCTCTGGGCAGCAACATCCTCAGACACTGTGCTGCCCTCCTCATCCAAGCTATTGGGAACCCATCAGGAGATCTTCTACTGCCTGATGAGATGCACTGAATTGCTTCTTGGTCAGCCAGGATGGTCCAAGAAATGTCCCCACAGGACTGGCACTGGCAGAGGCATCTCCCACTACAGAACTGGCTGGCTCTCACTCCCAGAGCTGCTGACTGCTGACTACAGCATCCCTGACACCTCCCACACTGACCTGAGTCTCAAGCAGTGCAATACCATGAGGACAGGACCCCAGGAGATCTGATGGGATGTAGTGACAGCTTTGTCACTGACCCAGCCTGGCAGGCTGGAGAAGGGAGGGGAGGAAGCACAAAACACCTTTCCAAAACCACACAGGAAGTGCAGGGCTCCCTCAGTCAGCACTAGGGTGAGGGGAATCAAACCCACAGAGATAAGGTGGAGCTTGGAGGGCTGGAGGCAAGTAAGAAGCTGTGGTACAGTGGGAAGTTGGTTGTGTTACATTATTTAAGTTCTTGCTGCACCTTTACTCTTCATTTTTCCATGTAGTATGATGAACTACATGTAGGCTATTAACATCAGAAAAAAAGCAAAGCCACCAAAATAGCTACAAAAAAATCAGTTTACACAGTATTTTAAATACAAACAGGAATGACTGTAACTAAAAACCCTGAACAACATCTGCTAGCAGAAAAATCCCACTTTCATGCAGCAATACCCATCGAGTTCCCTTTCGTGCAGATCAGTATCAACAATTCCGTTTTTATAGAATTCTCACAAAATAAAGAAAACAGTACTGGCACGGAAAAGTAACCACACAATAAATACAGGACTACCTTTATACAGAATTGTACAATTCCATACTAAACAAAACTAACAGCGTAAGTGCAGCTCTGTTTGAAATTTACAGTAGCTGTTAATCAACAAGTATTTTCTTCCTGCACTTCTATCCCCCCAGTTTTAGCACAGTTACCATTGCACAAACAAAAGAATAAGTTTCTTTTCCATTCAGCAGGTTAACCTGTTTCTCCTGCTGAACACAGTAGCAAAAAAAAAAACCAAAAAACCAAAAAAAACCACCACAACAAAAAACTCCAATTGAAGCTTAACTCAGTCACAAAATTTGGATTTGCAGTGCAGAAATGCAAACAAGTTGACTGATGTAGGCATGTGGGTGATGGGGGGTTTGATTAGAGCCCACATCAGCAGCTTCAGAAAATCACCTTCCATCCTGAAAAGTGATACATGAATAATTATTCAGCACCCTTTATAAAGAAGACTACCACAGGAATGACATGAGATCCTGACTTAGGACTACTTCACAAACAGCTCTCAAGGTACAGGATTTTGTATCTAGTGGCCTTTAATAACAAAGGGTGATTGGCTTCCCTCACTCTCTATTCTTCCGTGTCAAAAAAAATCTCACAATCAGTATCACAAACGGCACTACCACTAGCTTTAAATACATTGATTTTCAGCATCAATACAAGAATAAGTACAGACATGCTCCTATTTTTGCAGAAGTTATAAACTCAAGCATTACTTAAAGCTGAATATTGTAACCAAAGATTTTTTCATGGAATATCCTTTCTTTGTCTCCATACTTGCTAAAATCCAAAGACAAAGAAAAGCCCTGAATTTTCTCTTTAAAAGGTTAAAGGACCTTGACACTGTGCACAGGCTATTATTACCCAGTACATTCACATGTATTAAAATGCAATTGGGTGTTTTTTGCAATGTATAAACAGCCAAAACGATTCACGCCAAGGGCTCACCTAGTCCAAGAGCAGGTATTTAGGGAAATATCCTTGGGACCACTTCAGAGGTAATGCAGACACTGCCTGAACTACAGGTTACCTCTGCACATTGGATATTAACATCTTCTGCCTCTCCAACCAACAGTGACAGCAAGTGCCACAGCCCAGTTAGGTACTATGTGAGAGGAGGGGGAAAAAAGAGCCTGATTTATTTTACAGATATTGCCTGATAACTAAGTGCCAACTTCCAGTGCTGTGAAGAAAAGTTTGTGATTTTGTCAGCCTGTGCTGTATCATTTATTTAATATACCTTTACCACATTGCCTTTCAATTTCCTTAAAATCAAGGTCTCAGGTATCCAGTTTAGTAAACTACATTTACATTCTAAGATTTCTGATCACCTTGCACATTAGCTTGGTCTATGACCAGCTTTTACAAAAAGCAGACATATATGTTAACTTGCTAGCCAGGAAACTAGGTCAGCCATTTACTGACATCCATGCAGACTCAATCTCTGCAAACAAGCAGAAAAAGACAGTGATGGTATGGTGCGGTTTTGTTTGGTTCATTTGGACTCTTCAACCTTCATTAGGACAAGGCTGATCTACAGAAGCTTCAAGGAATTTCTTTAGTCTATTCCTAAAGCCCTGGATGACTGTACTCTTTTAAATAGGACCTGAACAGATCATTAATCCAACACTGAGCCCACAAGGTCACAGCTTTAACAAAGTCCATCTTCTGCCACCCGTTCTCCTTCCATCTTTACTTCCCTGAAGGTCTCTCCTTTTTCACTTACCCTGCAGTTCAAATTGGAGTAAACAGATCAAGAGCAAATATATAGTGCAGAAGTCCCAGATCAGCCATCAACCAGGTCTCAGTCACCTCCCAAACTTTTCTTCCTACAACCAAAATACTGGGAATCGCCCCTCGCCTCAGCTGCCATGAGAAACTGCTTGTATGGTTGTGCAAGTCTCCCCCCTGCCTCAGAGGCACCATCAGTTGTGACCTGTGCTGACTTTTTGGAGGGTTTTTTTCTTGTTTTTTTATTTATTATAAAAGTTTACTTCAGTACATTGTCCACTCCCCAGTCTGGGCAAAATAAAACCAGTTTCAGTAATGCCATGAAGAAGGTAACTTTCCTGGGACTATGGACTACACTACAGAATGTGGAATAAAGACATCTTCTGTTTCTTAGCTAGCATACTATTTTTAGACAAAGAAAACTACCAAGAACGCAGAAATTTGATATTTATGATTGCAACTTTGGTTTCTAAATTTGTATTGAATACAAATTTATTTTGGAACAATAGATGACAGGAATAATCATATTCAGGCCTATTAAGTGACAAAATGATTAAAGTATCTATAAAAATGAGAACCAGTAGTATTATCATCCTCCTATCCACACTTCTCCTGTTTGCACACCAGTGTCAGCAAACCTGAATCCACCACCTCAAACTCCCCTCTCATACCAGCCAGGATACAGAGCATTTTGTTCCCACAACTGAAAAACATGGGGAAGGAAGAATGGGATTTGATACTCCTTTGGACTGAAATTATTTAAATGAGGGGGTAGGTTACTTTTGTTACAGTGACACACAAGATGTCATTACATGCAGTGTCTTTTTTCCATAAAGCAAGGACACTCACACTGCTGTGCTCTCCCTGTCTGTCATGAGCAGTACAACAGCTCTGCACTTATTTAGCACCATACAGAGCCCTCTGCAAAGGTCTGCTGTGAGTTCAGAACAGGAGAGCAGCCTTCATTTCATGTTTCCTTCCTTCTGTAAGGTTGAGTCACATCCTTAGGTCTCCTTTTAGAAAGCTAAAAAACCATGGTAGAAGCAGAAAAAAACTCAACCAAAAAAAAATAACAAAAAAACACAAAAAAAACACAAAACAAAAAAACATCCACACACAAAAAAAACACCCTTTAACAGAAAAGCCTTGCATTCAGTGGAAGATACAGAACTGCCAAAGGCCACAGTTCAATTCTTTGGCTCATCTTCTGCTGTGTCAGACAAGAGAACTGCACACCTTTTTTCCTGTTAGAAGCAAAACCTGATGCTCTTCACAGCCAGACAACTTTGTCAAGGGATTTCCGAGATAAATGAAAGGCGTTAACATTTATGAGTGAAGAATGCAGACAAATTCCTCATTTGGAATACAAATTACTTTATTTGCTGCATTAAAAAAAACAAACCCAACCACCCTCACATGGGAGAAAGAAGACAGTTCATTCAACTAGCTATCAAGACAAAGCCTTTTTACATAGCAAGTTCAAAAGTATAAAATTAAAATCTGTATTTATTTCCTTTGGTCTCTCTGGCACTTCAAATAAAATATTTTAAGCCGTGACTGCCAGAGATGAAACAGTTTTTGCCTTACCTCCTCTGCTCTACCAACAGCAACACCACTGGGCTAACATGGGTAAGTTCACTGGTTAAAGCTACTACAAGCCCACAAGTTGTTTGTTTGAAGTCTAGACCAGTTTCACAAGCCTGTTTTGTGCGGCCCAACCAGAACACAGGCTGGGGCAAGCAGAACTGTGAACTTAAGTAGGTCCAAGCTTTAGATGATGACTTCTATTTGTGCAATAGACAACTACAGTTCATTTCATCACACTGAAATAGATGGACCCTTTCAAATCACCTACCCTGCACACCTGTATGACCACAACAATTAAGCAAGTGGCATTAGAGCATCTCACTCAACAAAAAAAAAATTAAATAATATCTCAGATCAGCTGGTACAGCTGTTTCTATTGCATACTCCATCTATTGAATGCTGAAAAAAGTATTTGCATATCCCAGAGTATTTCATATCATGTGTTTAAATATATATTTTATATTGATGTATTATAAATAGTATGTTTACAAGTATTATACAATAAAATATGCATTTCTATCCAAACCTTCCAGTGAGTCAGAAGCTGGGCCATGAGACAAATGCAAATATAATCATTTTCTTATAAATATGATAAGCAGATAGAACTGATCCCCTATTACCAGACAAATAGACCAGACAACATATTTCCATCCTTTCTGTTCTGGGTAAGTGATATTACCGTTTCAATCTTTATATGTGCTGCAGCTTTCTATAAACACAAGTGAGATAAAATACATGTAAAGTCAATAGTAAGAGGTGCAAGTCTCATAAAGATGGGATAGTTCTGGGGCTGAACTTTCACAAGTGTTTTCCAAAATAATTTCTTTGAAGTGTAGCTAGCTATTAAAACAACAATGCGGCATGTTTAAAAACCATGACCATACTATTTCTATTTAAAGATTAAATCAGTCCCACTTCATAAGGTACAGAGAGTCAACTACTTGGCACAAGTACTACAGGCAAAGGAGGAACTAATCACTAAGTTTCCAGGCTGAGGACATGGCTACTGTGCAGAGGCAAACTTCCCCTACAGGCTTCCTTTCGTAAGAAATCTACAAAATTTGGAGGGGGAAGGATATTGACTCCACCTGTCTAAGAAAAAAAAAATACTATCTTTTCCAAACTTGTTCAAGAAAAATGACAAAAGCCAAGACAGATTTTCAGAATTACTGCCATATAAATAAGAAATGCATAAATGTACTTCATTGTAGAATCTCAGGCAGTAGATGCTGAATTTAGTTCTTTTCAAATGATACTCGAAAAGTTTGAAGTATTGACCTTGAAGATCAGTTTCATTACAAAGGTAAGATTTTTTTTTTTTTTTTTTTTTTTTTAATCTGGAAGCTCTGCTTTGGAAAAGAGTAGTGTCTCATGGCTCCTCACAAAGAAGAAAAGTTTGCTTCTGCACTATAAACTTCACCCAGACCCAAAAGGAGTATTTGTCAGAAATGCAAACCAGACTACTACAGTCTGCCCCAATTACAAGTACTGAGAACCCTGAGAACCAGCAAAAAGGAAGAAAGAAAAAAAAAAAAGAAAGAAAGGAAGCCATGTGCTATTCAACAAGCCATCCCCAATTTCAAAGCACAGTTCAAAGAGAACCTCTCTGGACTTGGCCCTGCATTCAGAACTGATCAACAGGTTCTCCATCAGGAGCAGGGGGCTTGGCACTAGGTGATCTTTAAGGTCCCTTCCAACCCAAACCATTCTATGATTCTCTAAAAAAAAGGAAAGTTCAAACACAAAATTCAACTTCCTTTTCAGGTAAGTTCTAACCTCAGCTTTGCAGAGATGATTACAAATATTAATGATGCTAAATGAAAGAAGCAGTAGGATAACAACCAGACCTGCTGTACTACCCAATTAGACTCAACTAGTAGCTCTTTTTAGTTACTCTAAACATTCTGGTTCAGGAGCATTCAGGGGAAGCACAAAGCACAGAAACGGCTGGTAAGAGGAAAAGAAAACACAAAGAATGCTATCTATGTCAGACATTTCCTGAAGTACAAGCAAGAAGAGCCTTTTACGTAAGTGCTAAATAAAAGATAAGGAAGGACAGAGCAGTGAGAGTGAAAGGATCTGAGCAGACATAAAACAAGAGCATGAACCCCACCTTCCAGTTACTTCTATTACAGCACTGCAGGCAGGACACAGCCTCCACATTTCCACTACAGCCAATCCTGCAACAGCAGCCTCAGCAGTTTCTGAGGCAGAGCACAGCTGACAGCAGTAAGGGAGAGATGATGTTACACACAATAACTGCCTGATAAGAGAGAAAATACTTTTACGAGGTGCCCTCCTTCAGTGAAGGGCAGCAGATGAAGTGCAGAAATTCATACTCTGGGACTGCCTAAGGCAAGGGGAAAAAAGAATACCTTGAATAAACCAGTTTTAAATCAAGGAAAAAAACTACACACAAGCACTTCAAAGAATTAGGGTATTTATAAAGCCCTACGATGACTGCTCAGACATATCTAATAAGGCTTTCACTCACTGTCTTCAAGTTTTTTCTGTCTCTGGACTTCCAAAAAGTTGTAGCATAAGCTAGAACACTGTCCTTGAAAAGAGATACGCCAAAGTACCAACATAAAATAGCCTATCTTTCTTATGATTAAGTTATGAAGTAATATCTTGAACTGTGAAATGAAATTTGTGCTCATTTAGAACACATGACAAAAATGAAACACCAATCCTTTTGCAGAGAACAACATTTTGCCAAGTAAATACATGTTCTTGTTTTTTTGTTGGGCTTTTTTTTTTTTTAAACACTGATTCAGAACCAGGAAATAGACCACAGCACAACAATTGTGCCTTTCATTTTAAAGAAGGCATTTGACTTTCAACTGTTTTTTTTTTTTTAACATGCTAAAATACTAAGACCAAAGATGGCATGTTCTCTGAGGAAGTAAAAGCTATGTAACTCTGGAAGATAAACACAAATTACTGGATCTTAGTAAGTGATTTTTTAGTTCCTTCACTGAAGCTACGGCATATATATCAAAACCACAAAATTATGCAGTACTGAACCATTCTGGCAGTGTTGTAAATCCAGCACATTGTGAGAAATCAAACTTTATTGTACACAGCATTTTTTATTTCCTGACAACTGTCAGCAACACACAGTGCCCTGATGAGGGAGTGTGTGCATGCCCGGCCCCTGGCAGGGAGGACCTGCCTCCAACAGATGGAACATGAGCACAAGCAAAGGCTGCATCACCCATACACCAAAACAGGGGCTTAAAGTCACTGAAGTATTTTGACCAGTAATTAAAATATTAGCTTCCTAAAAGTACATGTGAGTTCCACATCAGCTCAAATTTACTTTGGATATAAACTGCTCTGCTTGAGTAGTGTCTTGAGACACAATCCAGCTGACTGCCTGCACAGCGTGCAGACACCCCGAGCACATGGGTGCACATGTGGTGGTACAGATTTATACACACACAAAAATCTACACACACAGATAGTAACCAAGATACAAACTATATCACTTTATTGCATTCAATCCTCTGGCGACTGATGGCTTTTGATTAAGTTTTTTTTTAATTAGGTTAGTTGATTTTTTTGCCTTTTTAAACAAAGTTTACTCATGACTGTACTTCCTTTTCTTTTTAGTGCTGCTACTGCAGCTCTCTCCTGACTCACCCACACGTAGCTATGCTTCAGCATGTTGCAGTTCGTGTTCTTTTATAAAGTGTCACTACAATCCTTACTTGAACTGAGGAGACTTAAATTGAATAAATCCACCCACAGAGGTAAAGGTGGGCAGAGCTGACAGATCACATAACTAAACACACAAAAAGCCTACATAAGGCCAGAAACAGCACCTGAGGTTCTAATTGTTTAAAATCTTTGTTTATGTGTCCTTTTCCACATGAAAGTACCTCAGGTGTGAACACCAATCTTTGTCACATTCACATAAGAAGCCAGCTGTGCTTCTGAGAACCCAGATTGACTCTTGAGATCAAAAGCAGTCACATGATCTTTTCCTTCTCTAACTTAATACTGAAGAGAGATTTGCTACCAATGAATGCCACAGTTTCAAGAGAGAGAAAGTTTCCACCAAATTTATTCTATAGCAAAAATATTTCTCATCCTCCAGGCTGAAAAGCTGGTGAGCTAAATATTAATTGAACATAAGCCAACATAGTAGGTCTGGTAAGAAAAGGCAAAACACCACAGCTCTATCAGCAGAGGCTACTGGTCTTTTCTTTACCCAGGACTAAACACTTTTTCCTTTTTTTTTTTAGAAAAAAAACCCATATAACTTTCTGACCAGAAACTTACTTCATAGGTTTTTTTCTTTAAAAAAGAAACGTCCAAGAAAAACTGAGCAATGAGCATGATTCAAAATAAAAACAAATTTTAAAAATTTAAAACACACACACACTCCCATCAAAAACCCAAAGAGGTAAGCAAAAGATTTTTTACCATTCCTTCTACTGACAGAAGAAACAGCAGCCTTATACTTCTTACCTTGGTTGATACAGTTTCATTCCTACAGAGAAACTCAAGAAGCCAAAAGGGTCTCCAAACCAGAAAGAACTTATGGGTGCAGTGGTGACAGGACAGAACTGTCAAATTAAACAGATAAGCTGAGCAATGTGGACAACTGTGAGACTCCCACCTGAAAAAGGAAAAACAGCTCATCCTTCCTTCCCTCACCCAGAAGCCGAGAAAGGAATTCATGGCCCACAATTCTGTTATTAAGGCTGCAACACCACTTCAACTTCTCCATAACACTTAAACACCAAGTAGGTGTCTTTTTACAATACGTGCCAGTTTAGCCCTAAAGCTGTGTGAATGCAGTACAGATAGGAATGCATCAATACCAAATGCTTAAAGGAGCTACTAACACCAGAGTACAAGTTCTCCAGAGTCACTCAACCCCGGAATTAACACTTCCTCATTTCTCTGAGCAAGCGACAGAGTTACAAAAGAAGAAACTAGAAACAACTTTGCCTTTTTGAATGGCCATGTCCTGCTGCTGCAATAACCAGCAAGACCAGGAGCACTGCCTTGTTCTCCGATCCGACTGGGGCAGCTACATGCCCAAAGAGACTACGAACACAAGAAATAAGTGTGAGGTTAGAATTCATTATTAAAAGGGAATCATAGTAAGAGAAAAGTAGCAAGTTCTGTGGAGATGTGGCTGCAATATGTAAAGCAATCTAAAAAGAGTCAGGTTACAGTAATTTCTAATCATGCAAAACTAACTGAACTTCTCCGTGCCTTCGCTCCTCGTGTAAAATAGGAACGAGCTACTTCCTCATCTCACTAGACCATTCTGATAATAAATAACTTTACAGAAAGCAGCACCAGACTATCTGTGAGGAAATTAACTGCTTCTCTGGAGCAATCTAGCAAGAGCATGGTGCAGCGTAAAGCAATGAAGACACACTATTGAACACTATGTTGATGGAACTAGCACCAGACACTTGGGGGGATGAAGCAAGGTACTAATGGAAGAAATGGCCTCCAATTATGTATTAATGGATGCTTGTTATCTGCAACTTCTGCACTTCTGAGCACTGCTTCACAGCCAAACAGTACAAATTCTTAACCAGGAGAAGAGCCCAGACAATTTATCCTCATAGTTACCCATCTCATGACCAGAATCAGAACCATTTGCTCACGACACCAATTTTTACCACTCAAGAGACACATATTAAGCTAAAGTGGTAGCTGGCTACACGTTGGCTACTAATGGCAATGGTCAAAACTCTATTTATTTCACTGTAGTCCCTCCCTTAAACAGATTTTCTAACTCTACTTCTACCATCACAAGTTCCTTGTCCAACAGACCTATCTGCCTTCTTTACCAAATCCTAGCTTCAACCCTTACTGCTCCTGTCTGCCTTTCCCTGCCCACCAGCTCTCTTTTACATATTTTCTTTGTCCAGCAAGTCCTCATTTTCCTTGATGTCCCCAAGATGCTGGCTGAGAGGCAGCACTGTTCCTACACACTCCCTCAACTGACCAATACTTTCCACACAGCCAAAGAGCTCACAACCCAACCCCTCTGCTAGTTTATCATTAACCTGGGCCTAACTCAGCCCCAGATTCTAATGAATATTCTTCCCTGCTTTCAACTCAAAGCAAGTTGCTCCTCCTCCTAGTTAATTTGCCATTTGTCCTCACCTCAGCTGTCCTCTCCATCCAAACCCATTCTTCTTCCATGCTGCCTGCCTGGATACATGTTTATTAGAGCATGAGTTTTCATAGGACTGCAAAGGGGTCAAACTGAGGCCCATTCTGGACTAGGGACAGGGAGAAAAGCAAAGCAAGAGGCATCAGCCCTGCAAAAATGCTCTGCTCTAAAGCACAGACACACACTAGAGTTATTTGAAGAGCTGTCAAATTTTAAGACTCCCATTACAACATCTGTTCCCAAGCTTCACTTTTGGCAGTTACTGAAGTCATTTGACTGAAATTCGTTTGAAAACCTGACACAATATTAACATCAATATCATGTCACACTCAAAATATTAGGTCTTAATCAATAGTCTCTTACACTGCCATTTACTAGACTCTACTGCCAGTCACACCTACAGGGAGTTTCCTACAGGGACACAATTTTACCCCGTGTTTATTAAAAGGTCAGAGTCACAGAATAATGGTTTCCCCACAAAAACTTTGAACACAGTTAAAACTGTAAACTTTAAAAGAGATAAGAAAACAATTTGTGCTTCGTTATACTAGTTGAAAGTTCTTGTAGGATTGTCCTCAAAACTTCAAGGTTGGAGATATCAACTAGATTATGCTATTCTGTTACTCGTGCTAAGAAATTAATTCAGTTCTGAACTCTGAGATGCAAAGGTAAGAACAGATAAAGCATTTCCTATTACAGTGCTTAGAAGAACCTGATTTTAGTCAGTTACACATGGGAACAAGCAAAGTAGCCATAGCAAAAAATTTCAAAAACATCATTACAATTCAATTGCCTGTTCAGCTGACAAATCCACATCTCCTCACACAGAATCAGGAAATCTAAACTCTGAATCAATTAACTGCTTCCATAAGCAATCCTTACACAATGCTCTCTCTTGTCTGTATGATCTTCATTTATAGAAAAGGTCAGCAATTTTATCTTTGAAATGAAGCCTCATGAAGTCTAGTGATTACTTATTTCACTTCCACCTTTGAAGGGAACAGTTTCAAGTAACTGTATGTCTCAGCACATAAAAGGTGCAAGTACAACAAGAAATGAACTGCCTTTTCATGCCCAGAATGCACTTTGCCTAAAAATTTTCATTTTCAAGGACACTAAACAGGAAGGTTTTGTTGAAACAACAACAAACCCCTCCCACAAAAAAACCCCAAAACAACAAAAACAACCCTGACATGAATGTATTTCTTATCAATTCTTACAGCTTTCTTCTCCAGAATAACAGTGCTAGAATTCAGAAAAACTGTCTGTTTTTTGGTTTTTTTGTTTCTTTTTAATTCAGTAGAGGGTCAAACTGATTTGTACATCAGAAGCTGAAACAAACACCTTTGTTGTGCAACACAAAAAGGCAAGAAATCCGTTTCCGTGAGGATGTTACCCTCAAGACTGCTGTAATAAAAAGGAGAATGAGCCATGATCCAGTGCCACACCTGACTGGGAGAATATGCAATTAGATCTAACTTTTGAAGTTATTCAACTGCTACAGCCACTAGACACAAAAACGGGGCTTTCCAGTCACCTAATTTACAACTAGGGCTCCTAGGAACTCATCTATTACCTTGTGTAGTACACCAGAAAAAGTTACTCACGCTAACACTCCATTTAATTTAATCATCTAGTACTGAAGGAGAAGCAGAATTGCCTCATGGCTGAATTTAAGAGTCTTTTGAACTACGCCAGTTAAACAGAATTTGCTCACAGAACTGCCTCCTGCTACCAGGGAACATTTAAGCCCTGTAGTCTGAAGTAAAAAGTGCTTTTAAAAATGTATCTAGGACAGTGTTCTGCTGTACTTTCTTATATATAAAGTGATTACCAATATAAGGTGGGTTTTTTTGCCTGGTGGACACCAATTTCAGGTAAAGCATTTGCTGATGGAATCAGCTTCCCAGATAAACGTATTAACTGCCTACAGGATCAAGCTTTAGGTTTTGGTGTGGGTGGCAGACAGAAGGCCTGTTTTGCAAGGCATGCTATTTTTGTAGCTACAGCCACACCAAAGTGAATGCAGTCAAATCTCACAAGCTAAGCTGTCCCAGACCCAATCACACTGTTTGCACAGGGACCACCTGGGAATCCCAAGTGCTGTAGATATAAGCCAGTCCAACACTTAGTAATCAAGACCACAAACCATACAGCATTTTCACTGAACAGGAGTAAAAGAATAAAAATATATCCTCCCATACAAACATTATTACAGACAACTAGTTTTATAGACTTGAAGACTGTATGTAAGTACAATCTCTTCATATCAGAGATACCTAGTCCCCAATTTTTCCTGCAGTCTCACAATGATTTCATGAAGTAGAAAAAAAAATGGCAGGTTTGGTCAGTCAGATATCATTCCCCATATGCATCATCAGAACTTTAGGTTAGTGCAAAGAAGGCAAACAAAAGCCTTTCCCAAGACACACAAATTAGTCAATACTTGTCTAAGTACTGGAACCATAAAAATTCTTTTTCTATGTGCTGAAAAAGTAATCCTAAAGAACATTCAAAGACAGTAAGTCTGGAACCAAAAACATTTTTACAAATCAATTACATGGACAGCATTAACATTGTCAGAGTTAACCAGAAATAAACTACTAAACATTTCATCAATAACACCACATTCGATAGCAACAGTAAATGAAGAGGGCAGCATAACCAGACAACAAAGGTTGTAACAACAGACCTGAGTTCAAAAACCACATAAACAGACTAAGCAGGACAGGGTCAGCCCTTACCTCACAACCATGACTGTCTTACAACTATCCTGAAATTCAAATGATCATGAGTGAAAAGCCAAAGGATGCATCATTTTCTCTACACCTTTTAATTATGCTTTGCCTGTAACTAGTTTCACTGCTTCCACAGTGAAGGTATTCTCTGTACACCAGGCTTTCACGTGACAGAGAGGACAAAATGCCATTTCTAAAAAGCAGAATGCAATTAAAACCACAGGGGATGGGGAACACAGGAGAAAGTGCTGCAGCTAAAAATACTTTCGGCTTTACCTAGTCAATTCTAAAACTGCTCATTGTTTGTTGTTGGTTTCTGTTAAGCTCTGCTGTTTATATGATTGCAATACATGTATCCCCAGTAAGCACTGGAACTGCCAATGTAAAACAGTGCCTATGTAAGAGTCTATTACTCTCAGCAAATTTTAGACAGTTGGAAACACTCTGCCAGCTGCAGCAGCCAACTTGTGGCACTCGAGAGAACATTCCTGAATCACAGATGGGGGAAACTGAGGTGATTTTATAAGAGATCCTGAAATTAAAGGCAATCAAATAAGCTCATCTTTGTAAACATGAAGAGAAATGCAGATTTCTCTACATTGGGTAGGGGTGTTAAATTTTCCACTATCACAAGGAAGAAAATGTTGATACTCCTAAATTTATATGGCTGTAGATTAATATAAAGGAAAACTTAAGGGGTGTGCAAGAGGACAATCCATTTACTTAAAAGTGTTCTTGATATACACAAACAAATGGGAGTAGAAAAGACATCAAATGGTACATACAAGTGGCCAACATTAACAGGAGGAAAATGATTTGAAATAATTCTTACCCTGCCTAACTGATGCATGTATTTCAGGTGCCACAGCTAGTAAGCAGTGCCAATGCTTCAGGGTCCCCATGCTTAACTCTTTCCAGTCCAGGCAGAGTTGCCTTCATATCCCCTGTGCCAGCACTCTCATCACCTTCTGAAGTCATGTCGAGTCATGTCCACAGTCTGGAGGGATTCAGTTGGACCAAAACGACTACCAGGATGACTCTCTAAGCACAGGAGTTGGCACTGACACTCAAGCCTTGTGTGGATTCAGCACATATATTCACATGAGCTGCATGCCTTGCCTATAGCACATTTGCTTGACAGCTGATAATCCATGAGATGTGATTTGACAACACTCAAAATATTTCAGCTTTGAAGATGTATTTTCAAACATTTTTACGATGAACATGTCTCATAAAATTGATTTGTAATGTACTTCAGGGTAGTTAACATTACCTTAACGAACAGGAGTCATTCTTCCCAACTCATGCCCATTTTCTCAACTTATGCCCATCTACACCAATGACAGAAACTTGGTATAATTAAAGAGAACAAACTTTTAGGTAGGATAGGGAAAGGTGACAACCTTGACTTACACTAGTGCCATAATTTCCTAAAAACCACCAACCAAATGAATTACAATAGCCACACACAAACCTGTTTAAAAAACAAATCCAACTCCTTGCATACAAGCTTTAATTTTGCCTGTCTCCACTACATCAAGATATGCATTGGTTCCATCTATGCCCCCAGCTGGCAGGCAGGAACAAGAAAAAGGGGACTGCAGGCTGTTTGTGTGTCTGTATTCTCCAAGATACACAGCAAGAGGAAAAAAAATCTGCATTTATGTTTACCATGCCAAAGCAGCTGCAGAAATCCAAAGTGGCCCCTACATATGCTTTTCCAAATGACAGAGACAATTTCTGTTACTGTATTACTCAGTAATTCAGTAGTTTGCAATACAAATATTCCCTGTCCTTCTGTCTCTTTATAGTATCAATTCCAAATATTTAGTAAGCACTGTTAGAGGTCTGGTGACAGACACCTTAAGGTGCCCCCATAAGTGTCTTTAAACTAGTGCATTCAATTAAGTTAACAATTAATTCTTCTGCAAATATATATAACTGACACAATTAAAAATTGTTTCCTTTTTTCTCTTTATCAATAGATTAAGACTAGCACAAAACCCAGATAAAGGGACAAAATAGTTTTGCATGCAAGAAGAGAGCTGGCTGACACCAGTCAGCGCAGGGAAGGTTTCACAGGAAGAGGCAGAGACTTTCAGAAGACAAACTCTCCTCTAATCTGTCCCCTCAGGTGGCCCCAGCTAAACTGCAAACAAGGAAGAAAATCTAGAGCACCTGATGACAAATGGAAGTTGTATAACAGATGGGATCAAATTCATTCCTTACTTTCATGTAATTGTGGTGCCTCTTGACAGGGATATTTTAAAACAGATCCTGGGATCACTTCTTTCCACAGCCCCTGCTCTCAGACAGCTAATATATGCAATAACAAATCTGACAGTCTGACTGGGATAAAAAGCTATCTTCTCTCCTACTCAAAGCTTCTGTTTCAACAATAGAATACTCTCTGCATGCCAGGCAAGAAACAATCCAACTTCATTTAACAGCAGTATCTTATTCATGTGGTTTAGGATTTTGCTGTTAAGCTTGCCACACAGAACCAAAGACACATTCTGCAAAACAACACACCTTGCTGAACAAAGATATTTGTCAGGGGAACCTTTTAAGTCTGAATCCATGTTCCAACCCTGACAACAGTAATCTCAGGCTATTTACTGTCCAATACCCAAATCTGCCACAACCTACAACAGAAAATGCTGATTAACTAAAAACTGTATTTAAAGTCCAAGCAGTCAAAGCACAAAGAAAAAAGATTCTGTGTCAATGAGGGGGGAGAGAATTTGAGCAAAAGAGACTTTGCAATTTTTACCACTAGAAACAGTAATAAGGAAGAATGCAGATTATCAAATCAATCTAGAAAATGTTTTAATGGTTTGAGGATTAACATACATGCTAATGCACACTTGTATTTCCATATTATGGTACCAGAAACTCAGACTGATAGATTTTAAATATTAGCAAGACTCCACTAATCACAGCAGTATGACAGCTGTCACACTGTTGCTGACATTTGAATCCAGGATGCTGATGCTGTGGAACAGAAGAAGAAAAAAAACTTCAAAAACCTTTGTAACAAACAGTCTCTTGATTTCTTTGGGGCCTCAAATGTTTCTGTGAAGAAACTTACTGTATTTTTTACCAAGTGAGATATGACACCAGATAAAAAAGTAGCAAAAAATTAAGTTGCAGGCGTCCTTATTCACGAATTACATGGAGGAAAATTTTAATGCAATTAAAATTTGATTTTATCGGCTGTATAATGAATAGGTTAGAAACACTCTCCTGCTACAGACTCCAAATTCATCTTAATCCCACCTGGAATTACAGCCCAAGCACCACAGCGCTGCACACAAACCTGGAGGATACACTCTAACCATGACAAATTCGCAACGATCCCTGTATTCCGCTCAACCCGCTGCATGTTCAGCCGCACTCCGAAAGGCTGCAGATGTCCCTTCCAGAGCTCTCCCCCTCCCGCCGCTCCCGTTATCCATTAACACTGTCACTCCATCCCGCATCCCGGGCACTACCTGCATCCCGGGGAGCCGCCCGCACTCGCATCGGGCGCACACCAGACCCTTTGCCCGCCACAGGAGGAAGGAGCCGCCGGGGAAGCCCAGGGCAGGGCGGCCGGTCCCCGCTGACCCGCGTGGTTCCCCCAGCGAGGGAGCAGCGGCCGCCGCTTCCCCCGCGCCCCGGGGCCCCTCCTCGGCGTGCGGGGGGAAGCGGCGGCGGGACGGGAGAAGTTGCGAAGCGCTGGGGGA